>CM033475.1:163465648-164065648 GCA_019447015.1 Hymenochirus boettgeri
GGTCCCTGGTTTAAACTCTGGATTAGTGTGGTCCCTGGTTTAAACACTGGATTACTAGGGTCCCTGGTTTAAACAAACTCTGGATTAGTGGGGTCCCTGGTTTAAACACTGGATTAGTGGGGTCCCTGGTTTAAACACTGGAGTAGTGGGGTCTCAGGTTTAAACTCTGGATTAGTGGGGTCCCTGGTTTAATATTGAGATTTACTGGTATTAATACATATACTGTAGTTCTGGTTGGTCCAGGGATACTATATAATATTGAGAATTACTGGTATTAATACATATACTGTAGTTCTGGTTGATCCAGGGATACATTCCGATTGCTGTTTGGACTCAGGAAGGAATTTCCCCTCCTCTTTTTAGATTTTTTTTTTTTTTGCCTTCCTCTGGATCAATGGTTAGTTAGGGTTAAAAAGGAGGGTGAAAAGGTTGGACTTAATGGACGCATGTCTTTATTCAACCTCAATTACTATGTTACTATGCTCTTTCTTACCTTCTTACCTAATTTCACGGAACTTCTGAGGCTTACAGCTCGCATTGTGCATCTTCCAGTTTTTCCATTACTGACATGGACTGTTGCTTATTATAGTGAGCCTTGTTCCTGCCTCATTTGTACTGGATCTTTTTAAGTCCTGGGGCAACCATGTCCAGTGAGATGTGTCTTGAGTCATGGAAAACTGGTGCTTGGCAAAAGGTGAAGAAAGTGGTGGAGGTTGGGATATCTACACCGCATTACAACCACTTACCATATACTTAAACCTGTACCTGTAGATATGGCCTATGACATCCCATCAACAATAGAGATACGCTTTTCTTACTGGTATGATCAGTGTCTTCTAAGGACACTTTCTCCAGACATACATGTATATGGCAGTTTCATTACAAAACAGGAGAAATTACTCATTAACTTAAAGGACAATTATACTCACCTCCCCCTCGTTCCTTTACCCCCACTCCTGCAAAGTACCCAGGGTGAGGACCTAAAACGCTAAGTCCTCACCTCTGGGTACTTTACAAAAGTCCTGAAGTACTTACTTGTAATCTCCCTCGTCGATCCAGTCTGATCCTCCCCACTGGCACTGTCAGTGACAGTCTGGGAGGCAGCCAATAGGAAGACACGCCTCCTTGCAGAGCGCGTCTTCCCATTGGCTGCCTCGCGACCTGTCACTCAAAGTGCCAATGGGGAGGATTGGACCGGAGCGACGAGGGAGCTAACAAGTAAGTACTTCAGGACTTTTGTAAAGTACCCAGAGGTGAGGACTTAGTGTTTTAGGTCCTCACCCTGGGTACTTTGCAGGAGTGGATCAGGGAAATGGTAAGTATAATTGTCCTTTAACTGTTATAATAATAGTTTAGACATAATTACCAGACATGATAACTTTTACCTTCAGCTCCTCTCTTAGTAAAGGAAGCAATCAGCAAATATTTCAGTGTTGGCTTTTTATAGTGCAGAAATAAAGGGGCAGGTTTTTACTTCTACTCATTCATTATAAAAACAATCTCCTGATGCAGAAGCCTTGGAATTATGCTTTGTAATTAGAACAGAAACGAGCACATTAATGTTTTAAATTGCATATTTATGGAATGGTAGTTCTGGGATTTGGTTGTGGCTGTATTGTCTGTGCAAAATTGTATTCTTTATTCCTTTTCTATCCATGGGCTATATTGTTCCTCAAAGGGGGTTTAATTAGGTGTGGGAGAGGAATAAATAAATATTATATACACAAAGATGTTCATTCTATTATTTTATCAAATAATAAATCTTTGGCAGCAAAAAAGAAAGCATTAAAATCAGGACGGAGAACAGCTGTACTAGGATTCTTTACTATGTATGTAGAGAGGGGATCAATCTAACTGTATATATTATAATACACTACAGTATCTTTATATAGTAAGGTATTTAACAGTATTTAAACAAACAGGGAGATTCACCAGAGGCTGCGCTGATTTGATTGAATTTTTACCTCATGTTAGAATTTCATGGCAGCTATCAGCTGGTGTTAAATACTTACACTAGCAGAGCCACACAGTGGCAGCCTATTCACAACCTATTCACGATTTTGTTGTGTTTGTAGATCTGTCACCTATTTCTTTAGATATCTTTAGAAACATCTTTAATTTCAGCTGTCAATCGAGTGCCTTATTGTCATAAACTTGTCTGCTATGTGTAGTTTTGCTGTAACTGAAATAGTGACAGAAAGTGAATTGCATAGTTCGAAATTCCCGCTCTCAGTGCTGACTCATAGTGATAAATTAGCATGCTTGACTTCTCAGAAAGTCATGTCAGATGGAAGGAAGAGTCGATTATTAGTGGAAGGAGAAAACTTAGGCTGAGCGAAACAAGAACTGGATTGAAGGCATGCAGCAAAACACAACTCAGAGGGCTACACACATGTACGTATTTAGCGATTAAGATGAGGCAAAGTCATTTTTACAGTATTATTGCCCTTAAAATTGAAAAAGTCTAAATGGGTGTCCATTTGTCTTTAGATTTCACCTGTGTGAAAAAAGATCCCTTGATAATTGGCTGTAGTGCCCTCTAGAAATGTGAAAAAGTGACGAGTTTCGTTCCAAAAACGATTCTGCAGAACCATTTGAGGTTCCAAAAATCCAATCAAATTGGTTTCAAAATTTCTAATGGTATTTTTGATTTTTCGCTTTTCACATTTTTTCAATTTTCGATAAAAAGTTCTGAGTTTTGAAAATTTCTTTGGATCTAAAGATTTTTGAAAACGCCAGTTCCGAATCAAAACCAGGTTTATTTTGAAACCGGGACTCATGACTAGGGATGGCCAGTTAGCGTATCCGAACCCGGATTTATCCCGTTCGCGAACGGCAGATTTTTCCAGATTTTCTGCCTTCCGAACTTCCGAACCGCGGATTTCTCGTATTTTCTTAAATTTTCGAAATTACGAGGATTTCTTGTATTTTCGAAAATGTGTGAAAATACGTATTTTCGAAAATTTTTGAAATTACGAGGATTTCTTGTATTTTCGAAAATGTGTGAAAATACATATTTTCGAAAATTTTCGAAATTACGAGTATTTCTCGTATTTTTGAGGATTTTTTCATTTTAATGGGTCCGCTCGCGGATTTTCGAATTTTTTAGAATCCTCGAGCGGACCGGATTTTGCGAAGTTCGGACATCTCTACTCATGACTAGTGCCTTCTACCATATTAAAGTGGGTTATCATATTGCAAATTTATCAGAGAAAACAAATATATCTGTTGTATTCAATTAGATCAACTGGACTTGAAGTTTAGTTCTTGAACTAAGCTTCAAGTCCAGTTGATCTAATTGAATACAACAGATATACCATGACCTGGATGAATGAGAACCTTCACAAGCAGAGAAAATAAACTTTGCTAGTCTCCCATAATAAAACAATATCTCCATTCCTCTTGCCAGCTTAGTAGCTTGTCTCTTTCCATTTCACTGATTTCTTTCATGTTCCCTTTCCAATTCATTGATATCGGTTCTATGGATATGAGGCCAAAACTGCACAGTAGAAAAGAAAATTGCACACTGAGAAATTCTACATATAATTTCTGTAAATACTGTAATGAGCTTTTCAAAATGCAAATATACAACCCAGTGGTGTCATAAAAATACAGAACTTGCTATAAACAAATTACTAGTTTTAAAATAAGTTAACACATTTAAGATCTTATCACTCATCGTAATAACACAGTTAAAGTATTCTAGATGTCATTTTCTGCAGTAAAATGAATATAAAAATTCTTATAAATATTTAGTCACAGACTTCCCATGCTTTACTATAATTAAATTAAAATAAGAGACCGATAAATGAAGGAAAATTAAAACAATGTGGCTTATTTTGTGTAAAAATCCCTTATACAGTTTTAAAGAAAGGTGCATTTATATTCTCTTTTCCAATGTGTAAGCATATTAGAAATAACTTATGAATAAGCTCACCAATTTTGCCATTTCAGGCCAGAAATATACATATAAATAACATCTAAATATTAATTTAACTGATCACTTTTAATTTCTATTCTTCAGTAAGTATCTTGTGGTTAATAAGAGTGCTTTAAGTTCCTCAAGATTCTAGAATTATGTTTAATACTATATTTGTTATATTCATCTAGATTAGGGATGGCCGGTTCGCAGATCTGAACCCAGATCCGCGGCGGATTTCGGGGGTGGGCGAATGATGGATCTCGCTGATATTCCCGAAATCCACTTTCCGAATATTTCCCGTTCTGAAATTTTCGAAAATCATGAGTTTTTAAACATTTGTTAATCCTCAGATGGCTGAGGTTCCTGCAGCTTGAATTGGACCCCCCTCAAATATGATTAGTTAATGTGTGATCATATGATTGCAAGCATTGAAATATTATCCAATCACAATTGGAGTTGGCCCTTCAGCACACCTATTTAAAGAGGTGCAAACCCCAAGGAGCTCAGAAGTCATCACAGTGATGGCAGAAGAAAGAAGACGCCGGCGATGTTGATGTCACCAGCGGCAGTGGTATCACTGGTGGCTGCAGAGACATCGGCCTGGGTTGGCGGCATCAGCGGAGTTGGTGTCGCTGGCTGAGATGAAAGAAGATTTCGGATAAAGACGACACCAGGGACGTTGATATAGCCAGTGCCAGCGGTGTCACTGTCGGCCGTAGTGACATCGCCCCATGTCGGCGACATCAGTCATGCTGGTGTCACTGATTGGAAGAAAGAAGACACACCCTCAAGGGCTCTTCCAAGAGTCAATGGGGGTCCTGGTTTTGAGCTGCAGGACCCCCAACAAAGGCACTTGGCAGTGGCACTTCTAAGTGCTGGGGAGGGGAGTCCTGGTTCAAGCTGCGGGACCCCTTAAGCCCCAAAGGGTACTTTTCAGTGCCACAAATGCCATTCAAAGGGCCTTAAGGGCACTTATAAGTTCAGGGGATGGGAGTCCCGGTTTGAGCTGCAGGACCCCTAAAGCCTCAAAAGGCACATGTCAGTGCCACAAGGGCCTTTCCAAGGGCCACAAGGGCACTTATAAGTGCCAGGGAAGGGGGTCCCAGTTCAGGGAGCCCCAAAAGGGCTCATGTAAGTGCCACAATGGTTCTTCTAAGAACCTGGGAGGGGGGCCCTGGTTGAGCCATGGGACCTTCAAACGTCTGGCCACAGAATTTCCACCTAAAACAAGGTTTTAAATAGCAGTGGTAACTTACTGTTAATGACTCTGGGACCTGGGAAATAGTCCAGGCACACGCGTGTTTTCGGTAATCCTTCGAACAGCCGATTCGAGAATCCCTGAACGTTTCGAGGACTTGCAAATCAGCCTTTTGAGGATTTCTGAATATGCTGATATGCGTGTCCTCGAACGTTCATGGATTCTCGAATCGGCTGTTCGAGGATTACCGAAAACAAGTGCGAGTGTGCTTGGAACATTTCCCAGGTCCCAGAGCCATTAACAGTAAGTTACCACTGCTATATAAAACCTTGTTTTTTAATTTTTTTTTTTGGACCATTTCCCAGGTCCCAGAGCCATTAACAGTAAGTTACCACTGCTATATAAAACCTTATTTCTGAACTTTCCCCCCATTGATTTTAATGCAAAATTTGCAGATTTTTAGAATTTCCGGATTTTTTCGGAAATCCACAAATCCTCGAGCGAACGGATTTTTGGAAGTTCAGCCATCTGTAATTTAGATCAACTGGACTTGAAGTTAAGTTCTTGAAGAAATCTAAATTTCAAATCCAGTTGATCTAACTTTATACAACAGATATACCATGACCTGGATGAATAGGAACCTCCACAAGCATATGTTTAATACTAAACTTTCAGTTTCTATTTAGTTTTGTCTATTTTAGCTGACCAATGGCAGATGCTCTCTGAATGTTGATATAACCTTTAAGACAATTGAAATCAAGCACTTCTGTCTTTATTAACATAAATTCTTTATACTCTTTATAATTAAGTATCTTTTTTTTAAATAATAGGGAGCATCAGTTAACTAAGGGGCATATTTATAAAGGATCACTATTTTCGCTATTTCGCTATCGCAGGACATCGCAATGACAAATTGCGCTATTTTCGCCTTATTTAAAAAACGCTCATTTAGCCTTTGCCGAAAAGTATTGCTGCAGCCATGTGTTTTGTGTATGTGTTTTTCCCTATTCATTGCATTAAGTATGGTATCACTGCGAAAAGAGAATTTCAGAGCTATTTTTGTGTGGGGTTCCTGGTTTAAACACTGGATTAGTGGGGTCCCTAGTTTAAACTCTGTATTAGTGAGGTCCCTGGTTTAAACACTGGATTTGTAGGGTCCCTGGTTTAAACACAATTTGCTGGGTCATTGGTTTAAACTCTGAATTAGTGGGGTCACTGGTTTAAACACTGGATTTGTGGGGTCCCTGTTATATACTCTGGATTAGTGGGGTCACTGGTTTAAACATGATTTGTGGGGTCACTGGTTTAAACTCTGGATTAGTGGGGTTCCTGGGATTGTGGGGTGGTCTGGTTAAACAACTGGATTAGTGGGGGTCCTGTTTAAACACAATTTGTGGAGTCCCTGGTTTAAACACAATTTGCTGGGTCACTGGTTTAAACTCTGAATTAGTGGGGTCACTGGTTTAAACACTAGATTTGTAGGATCCCTGGTTAAAACATTGGATTTGTGGGGTCCCTGGTATAAACTCTGGATTAGTGGGGTCACTGGTTTAAACACGATTTGTGGGGTCACTGGTTTAAACCTGGATTAGTGGGGGTTCCTGGTTTAAACACGGATAGTGGGGTCACTGGTTAAACACAATTTGTGGAGTCCCTGGTTTAAACACAATTTGCTTGGTCACTGGTTTAACTCTGAATTAGTGGGGTCACTGGTTTAAACACTAGATTTGTAGGGTCCCTGGTTAAAACATGGATTGTGGGGGTCCCTGGTATAAACTCTGGATTAGTGGGGTCACTGGTTTAAACAGGATTTGTGGGGTCACTGGTTTAAACTCTGGATATAGTGGGGTTCTGGTTTTAAACAATCGATTAGTGGGGTCACTGGTTTAAACACAATTGTGGAGTCCCTGGTTTAAACTCAATTGCTGGGTCACTGGTTAAACCCTGAATTAGTGGGGTCCCTGGTTTAAACACTAGATTTGTAGGGTCCCTGGTAAAAACACTGGATTTTGTGGGGTGCCTGGTAAAACTCGGGATTAGTGGGGTCACTGGTTTAAACACGATTTGTGGGGTCACTGGTTTAAAGGACAATTATACTTACCATTTCCCGATCCACTTCTGCCAAAGTACCCAGGGTGAGGCCCTTTACGCTAAGTCCTCACCTCTGGGTACTTTACAAAAGTCTGAAGTACTTACTTGTAATCTCCTCATCGCTCCGGTCAGATCCTCCCCACTGGCACTGTCAGGACAGTCCGGGAGGCAGCAATGGGAAGACACGCCTCCTTGCAGAGCGCGTCTTCCCATTGGCTGCCTGGACCTGTCACTCAAAATGCAATGGGGAGGATCGGAAGGGAGCGACAAGGGAGATTACAAGTAAGTACTTCAGGACTTATGTAAAGTACCCAGAGGTGAGGACTTAGCGTTTTAGGTCCTCACCTAGGTACTTTGCAGGAGTGGGGGGGAAAGGAACGATGGGTGGGAGGGTGAGTATAATGTCCTTGAAACCTGGATTAGTTGGGTCCCTGTTTACACTCTGGATTAGTGGGGTCTCTGGTTCAAACACTGGATTAGTGTGGTGCCTGGTTTTAAACACTGCATTAGTGGGGGTCCCTGGTTTAAACAACTGGTCTTAACACTGCATTAGTGGGGTCCCTGGTTTTAAACTGGTCTTAACACTGCTTGTGGGTCCTGGTTTAAACACTGGCTTAACACTGGATTAGTGGGATCACTGGTTTAAACAGGATTTGTGGGGTCACTGGTTTAACACAATTTGCAGTTTTAAATGCTGGATTTGGAGGTCCCTGGTTTAAACTCTGTATTAGTGGGGTCACTGGTTTAACACAATTGTGGGGTGCCTGGTTTAAGAGCTAGGGTTGTAGATTTGTGGGTCCCTTTTTAAAGCCTGGATTTGTGGGGTCCCTGGTGACAGTCATACCTGGAAGAGGAGAGAAGGGATCCTGTTGAATGAAAGTTAAAATAAAAAGCAATTTGGGTTCGGGGGGTAATCCTTTGAATATACAAAGTTTTTTTTAAAGCTGGAGTTATCCTTTAAAGGGTATCTCCACTCGTATTAACAACATTTGGAATCAGGTTTATTGAAGAACGGGAGGTAAAGGAGCTGTGTCTTACCCATCTTCAATAAAACAATCAGGAGCAAGGAGAGCGGCCGAGCAGATAAGTTCTTACCTTCTCCCTGAAGGTAAAGAACTGAATTCCAAAAATGTGTTAATACGAGTGGAGATACCCTTTAACTACAGGATCGCTTCAGTTTTTTGCACTGCACTCTCCCCTATTCTATAAGGTGGCAATACACTTGCCAAGATTAGTTTTTTTTACAATACAGTTGGGGTATAAGCACCTTTTATTTTAGTAGAGGGAGCTGATAACATTGCTATGTGTTTGGCCCATACAGAGTCCACACAAATTCACAACAGATTCCAATGGAATCCTCAAAGCAGTACAAAGTATGCATACTTCCACCCCACCGTCGCCCCCGGCACCCATCATCCAAAGATACCCAATTCGTCTGAAATCGATTTGGAGTCTTATCAATCTGTCAAGATTAGAAGGAACCACATTCCTTTCCAATTTGGCACATTCCATCAAAGTTTATTTACTTTCCAGCTTACCACGAGTAACTGTGGTCTCCAAACACGTGAGGATTAAACTGACAGAAGTTATATAGGTAAAAACTTCCGCACCCTCTGTACCTCACCTGTCTCCAGGGCCTAAGCATGCTCACTGAAGTCAATGCTGAAAATAACAGGAAGACCCTGTACTGGTGAGCATACATCAATACACAACAGGGTTGCCAGGCATCCTTATTTGGATAAGATTGCGCTGACTGCAGGGACAAAAGTCCTGCAGTCAGGCTGAAATCCCATCCTGGCAGCCTTGAAACACCCACTCCCATCTCCGCCCCACCACACCTACCGTCATTTCACCGCCCCATCCCCTCCTGCTCGGGGGCTGCCTAAAATATGGCATCCCTCAACCCTGGCACACACAAGCTACTAGATACAGTGTTTATTCTATAGCTCCATAAATTATGATAGACTTCAGTTAGAAATATGATCAAGGATTATTTTAAAAGTAAAGGTTCATGCACACAAGTTTATTCAACCCTTACTTGTGTTGGAGACCACAGTTACCCTATATGTTCTGGGAATTTAAAGGGGAAGTTCAGACAAATACTTTGATTCAGGAACAAAAAGGAGTATTCTTAGTAAAATAACTAAATCTGTGCATCCGTTAATTTCTCTGGTATGAATAAATTCTTCTAACGCTTGTGAAGGTTCTCATTTATCCCGGTCATGGTATATCTGTTGTAAGGTGTTAACAAGCATTGACATGGCAAACAGTGGTGTCAAAACCCCCACCTCTATTTAGGCTTGGTTTCTTTATTTCACATAAAGCCGCCTTGACACCTCACATTAGTCAACATTAGTCAACTAGAACAGGACCTGGCCTCACAGCTATCTGTGGCCATCTGGAACGAGTGATGGAGTTCACCAAACAAGCACAGCTTTCTCAGCACTGTAAGGGCAAACAAAGGCAACAGAACAATTCTCTATTCTGTCATCCCAGAACACGCCAAAGGAGAAAACATACTTGGATACAAAAGGAGGGAAGTGTCACTTCATCACAAGAAAGAATGGGGTGAGAAATTGTCATAACAGGACTCGACCCAGCCAGAAAGATGGAAGTCCTCGCTAAGGGCTTGAATTTTGCATCACTCCTAAAGCCATCCCTGTGGTGGATATTATAGCAGCCATAGAAGCCTCAATCCACAATAATAAGGTACCATAGTGTGAGGCAAAACAACTTCGCCTTAAGGTATCTGCAGCCTTAGCAAGTGCTAAACCTTTTTCATCAAACCTGACCAACAGGAGAGAAGAGCCTTAACATCCCTCAAGAAAGATTCCAGTATCACCATTCTACCGGCGCAGACAAGGAAAGATGCACAGTGGTACTCAACACCTCAGACTACCATGCTAAGGTGACCATGTCATGGCCGATAATAACACATATGAGGCCTAACAAGGGATCCACCAGCCGTTACAAGAAATAGGTCATAGACTTACTACAAACAGCTTCAAAAGGATAAAGCCATGATCGAGCAATGTATCATCGCCTTACCCTGGTGAGGCACATCCATGCATATATGGACTCCCAAAGATACATAAGGAAGGGGCACCGCTAAGACCTATAGTCAGCAGCATCAACTCTGTAACATACAAGGTGGCAAAATACCTAGCCAACAAACTTAGGACATTGCTGGGAAGTTCTAAGCATCACATCAGAAACTTTCAGGATTCACCAACAAGATTGAAGATATAGTACTCGGTTGTAGAAGAAAACTATGGTGTCCTATGATGTGACATTCTCTTATAACCCAACAAGGAGGCTGTTGACATGGTGAGAAAAAGGTATGGCCAAGACAGCACTCTACCAGCAGAACTGATCTCAACCCAGAAGAGGTGTGTTCCCTACTAGACTTGTGCCTAAATACACCTATTTCAAAACAGGGATAGTTTTATAAGCAAAAACAGATGAGTGCTATGGGATCTCCAGTTTCACCCATTGTGGCCAACCTTTACATGGAGGAGGTAGAAAAAACAGGCGCTTAAAGGCATAGCACCCAGCCAAGTTCAGGTATGTGGATGTGGAGGACACCTGGGTTAAATCCACCAGAAGGAAGTACAAGCTTTCACAAAAACCATTAATGCGGTAGACCAAAACATCAAATTCACAAGGGAAGAGGTACAAAACAACAAACTGGTTCTGGATGCTGGTAGAAGTCAGGGAGAATGGTAAACTGGAAATAGAGGTTACAGAAAACCAACACACACAGATCAGTATTTGATGTTTGACTCCACCACCCTTTAGATCACAAGTTGGGTGTCATCAGAACCTGCAACACAGAGCTGAGAACATCCCCATTAGTACAGAGGCTAAAGAAATTACACATTTCCGAGGAGCCCTTAAAACTTGTGGATATCAGACTGGGCCTTTGTCAAAAGAAGTAGAATGAAAAAGAACACGTATACCAACAGTGAGAGGAAAAGCAAGACAGGAGAAAGAACATGGTCATCCCATATGTAGCAGGGGGTCTCCGAGAAATTAAGAAGAATTTTCAAAAAACACGTATCCCGTGTGATTTAAACCGTAAACACACCGAGGCAGCAACTGTACATCCGAAAGACCCAATACCGAAATACAAGATAAGCGCATCATAGCAGTGAGCAGTGCAGTGAAGAAGGCTTGTTTGCATGTGGGGGAGACCAAACAGCAACTGCATCAACGTATGGCCCAGCACAGAAGAGCCAATTCTTTGGGTCAGGACTCAGCCGGTGTACCTGCATCTTAAAGATAAAGGACTACTTTGAAGATTGTAATGTTAACATATTGGCACGGGTCAAGAGAGGGTGTCAAGGAGGCCATTTATGTGAAAATAAGAAGAAACAGCCTAAATAGAGGTGGGGGGGGTTCGACACCAACTGTCTGCCATGTACAATGCGTTTTAACACCTTACCCTGGGCGTTCCTATAACACCTCTTGGCAACTATGCAATCACACCCTTAACACCTGGCGTGATATGCTAATAGGGACTTTCCAGGGTACATAATTGCCAACAGATTCTTGTACAAGTCATTCTAATGATGAGAAAGCCAGTCGGATGCCTAGCGAAATGTCTTCAAGAACTACATTCAAGTCCAGTGATCTAATTGAATACAACAGATAAATGCTTCTAACATACTGACCTACTGTTTGCAGGACCTCTAAAATGTTCCACCTAATGGTTTTGCCCCTGGACTTTGCTCCCGGTGATAGGTGCTCAGTAGAAATTGAGAAATTAAAAAAAAACTCAAAAAAACCTCAACTTACAGCTATAAGAAAAAAACAATACCAGGAACATTTCAAGGAACCAGAAATACCAGCTCATTACTGATCACAGCAGAGAACAGCAAAGGAAATGAAATTAATTATTCTCTAAAAAAATGAAGAAGAAAAAAAAAACAGGAATAACTAGATTGTGTTATTTTTAATAAATGTAAAATAAAAAATCAATGGAACTTTCCCTTAAGCAGCAATACTGTGTAAAAAATTCTGCCATTTCTTACCCTAAGTTAAACGTTCTGCGTATATTGGAATTATACTCTCCAAACCAATGCCGTTCTATTACTCTCACCTGGGTTTACTCTAGATCACCCAAATCAATACTTACTGATTGGTCCAGGTCCACCCTACCTCAGCCGAGACCTGGGCTATTGAAAGGCGACTTCTGCAAGGGGTTCTCACCTTGGGTACTAATAATGAGAAAGAGGGGTGTATAATTGATGTTTAATTTTCCTTCAGTTCTGCAGGTTTCTAGCTTTGTAAGAGTTGATCACAAACCCCAATACCTAGTTGCACATTCTCACTAAGTTCTACTATTACCTCTAAGTGACTGGGCAGTCAGGAAACAATTGGGATTCACTAGGAAAAGAACTGGGAAAGGGACCCATCCACTTAACGATATCGATGTACAATTCAGATATTGTATGGCAGTGGTGAACCTTTAGAGACTGAGTGCCCAAACTGCAGCATAAAACCCACTTACTGTATTTATCGCATAGTGCTAACATGTTAATTTAACCTGAATCCTGAGATACTCAGATACGCAAAAAGACACAGATACAGACTAGAATGATTATAGATTATTATAACTCTACATACCACACAGGAGTTTGAGATCCAAAACAGTGACCATTAACCCATAATATCAGACAGGGACTCAAGCTCTGGATTGCAGCAAGAGGAGCTGACTGGGCCTTGTCTCTCTGGTTTCTGGTAATACTCTGGTGAACTCTGCTGTGCATTAGTGCCCACAGAGAAGGCTCTGAGTGCCACCTCTTGCACACGTGCCATATGTTGCCACTAATGGGATTGGTGGTGGTCCCTTAGGCTGGGTACTACAGAGGGACTTTTGTCCCGACCGAGAGCTTGCTCTTAGACAAAATGTCCGTCGGTCACAGCAAATTCGTCCCGCGGGCTGAATTTGCTAGCGTTCGATCGTCCGACCCGGACGAACGAACGATCGATGTTGGCCACCACCCCACACCAGCTGGTATTTCAGCGATCGACCGAAAGTGCCGTTAATCAGTCGGCCGAAAATATTGGCTGTGTGTACCCAGCCTTAAAGGGTATGTCCACCCCCAACCAAAATTTCCCCACTGTGTTAAAAGTTCTTACCTTCTTTGCTCTGCAGGGCCTCATGAAAGTCAAGAAAAAAGGTTAGGAGCCTCTTTGTGTGTAATCAGTACCTGTCACTTCCTGCTCCTCTGAGACTATTCTGGCATGTGCAATGGAGCTCTTTCCCCCTCCCCTGGATCCCTTGGTGGCTGCATCAGTATTATAATTCATGTAATGTAAGGCAACCCCCTAAACCCAAACGCTATGTTTAAAGGGTATGCCAGTGATTTTTAACACTCTTTATTCTGTTTAACTGAAGAATGGGAGGTAAATGTAAATGCACAATGTGTTTACCTACCATTCTTCAGTAAACCACTTCAGGAACTTACCCGGATCAATCCAGTGCCTCCAATGCCACTGATATTTTCCGACACATCTCCAGACCACACAGTGCAAAGGAGCATGGGCACATCGGAGACTGTTAGAGAAGCCAACGCTGGATCGATACGTGGGATAAGTCTTCCTCCTCTCCTGCAAGTTTACTTAAAAATGGGAGGTAAGATAGCGCTACCGTATTAAAAGGATTACACACTAGGGGCAATAGCTGCAGAGGATGATCCAGATGGTGGGAGGGGGTAGGGGGGGGCTCCAGTGCGCATGTCAGCATACCCTCCAGAGGCAAGACAGGAGGCAGAGACCTTTGGTCAGAACGACAGTCCATACTCTCAGTTTCGGACTTGGACTGGCACTTCAGGGGAACCATAAGGAGCAGAATGTAAGGTAAGGATGTTTTTAAACTACACGGTGGGGGTCAGTAGGGATTAAATTTTAGTTGGGGGTGGACATGCCCTTTTAAAACAGATACAAGAAAGTTACAAAACTCGTGGACATACACTTTACAACATCTAAATCAGTCCAAAAATGCACTTACCCGACCTCGTTCCCTTGGCTCCCTCTGCTGACAGGCAGCCTCATCAGTGATAGCGAGTCTCAGCCAATCACAGATGCTCCCAGTGACCAAGGGAACGAGACAATGTTCCCTCTAACCTCAAATTAGCTGTGTGCACAGAAATATATTTCTGTGCGCATACAAAATGACATTTTGTGCGCTCCATACCACAACACTATACTCCAGAAGATTTTGTGTGGCGCACCACTTATTTGAGGGTGGGATATCCTTAAGAAATTGCTATAACCTGCCATCTAATGTTGATCTCTCTACAATGTGCTAATTAAAAGCCTAAGTTAAGCTAGGTACACATTACCAATAATCTGCTAACCAGCTTGATCCAAGGAATCGGTTTATTAGATTCTATGTGGATGATCAGTCTTGTCTCCTATACAAAGGAAAAGGAGAATGTTGGGAAGTGTTTAGGGGATTCCAATGGAATATGTCTGCCATCTGCTATAAATCTTTGCTGTGGTACCTGGTTTACAGGCTAGAATCCTTTCAAACTCCTGGAAAATGCATGGATTTGTTGGTGGCCACCTGACCAATGTTCTGACCGTCGCCTGAAATCGAACACAAATGGGTGATCAAATGCACCACAAAACCACAGGCGATCACGCGGATCCTGGGCCGCACACTCGGCCCCGCCGAACTATTGACCAAGCTACGAAAGATTGAGTCATGTATCCAGATTAAGGGAGATGTTGAAATTACAGACATAACACTAATTTCAAGGAGGGTGGTACCATGGCTGCCCAACCAAAAGGATAAAGCAGCTATATGAGAACAAAATTTCTGATACACCATCTTACAATACGAAGAAACACAAATCAGTATGCACACTCCAGACTTTCTCTAGCAAACTATTACACTAGCATTCTTTGTTACCATGAGTAGAGCAAGAGTACTGTACATCACTGAGATTATCTCTGGAGAAGTAGAAAGACATACTCACAAAACAGACATAAGTATTTCCTTACTCTCCAACAATAAGCTCTAAAATGTTGTGCTTTCCTAATAAGGCTGGGTACACACAGGAGGACTTTGTGTCCCGATCAAACGTTCGCTGCAAGCGAGCGCGTCGGCCAGGACAAATGACTGTCGGTTGCAGCAATAGTGGCCGTGGCTGAAAGTTGGGGGCCTGATAATGTGGTCCCATAGGGAACCGCACGATTGCTCGTGATTACCAAAAGTTCCGATCACCCATTTGTCCAAATACGGATTAACTGTCGATCGAGCTCGGTCGTGGCCAGCGGCCCCACCGTCAGATATTATGACCGATCGGTCGGCCAGAAAATCTTGCTGTTGTGTACCCAGCCTAACTCATAAAGTAATTGAGGGAGATTGTATATTCATTCAGGGAGAGGTCAAATGTCCACCCTCATGTCCACCCTCAGAATGAAAATTGAAATACTTATATAACCCCACGTGCACACTATACCACTTTTTATTATATTTGCTTTTCCAAAGAGTCCAAAAAGTGACTGGAGGAGTGAGAAGGAGAGTAAAGGGGGTGCACCAGTACCAATCTGTCAAATCTGAAAGATGCAAGATTCGTCTATCATCTTGACAGATTGGAGTACTCACATTCAGAATCGTTCTTCCTATATAAGGAGAGTGAGACGTTTGTGACTACCATACTCCCTAGATCACGCCGACTTGCTATACTTTAGTAAAGGGGCGACCATGAACGAAGGCAATAGAGGAAGGAAGGGAAGCAGCCCACCCCAGCAGAGAAGTGTGAAACTGCACAGTTAATGGCATATTAATTGCTTGATTTAATGCTCCCCCTAGTGGGGGTCCCTTGGCCCCTCCCCTAGCACCTCAGCCATAGTGCCACCCCTACAGAAAACTAGACAGAATGGTGATCTGCCTCTCCTGAAAAGGCTGTTGTCAGATAGTTTTCTATAGGTGGGGGTATGGGGTTGTGGTGTGAGTGGGGAGGGGCCAGGGCTCTCGAAGGGAAGGGGTCCTGGGGGCCAGCAAGGGGGAAGGGCCATGGGGGGATTCATCAGAGGGGGGGGGGCCTGCAAGCTGAAGAGGCCACGGGGCAGCAAGGGATAGGGCATGTAAAGTAAATTGCAAAAAATTAAGGGCAGCAATTCCTGTCAATTACCTAAATTTATTTTTGGACCACAGTTCCCCTAAAAACTAAATGTTAAACAAACAGCATTGCATTTACGTACTTGAGAGAGGAGGACATACACATGTAAAGGGATATTGTCTTATATTGTCTTAAAATAGAACATTGAGCCAAATGTCCTTGCATGCATACATGCAAGTTAATGATGGATGAGATAAAATAAAAGACAGATATTAAAAAAAAGAAAATTATAACTCTAGCAGAGGTTGCAAGCTTAGTCCTACCTTAATCCAAAGTCCTGTTTTCTCGCAAACATTCCTAAAGTTCAGTGTACCTCCTTATCTCCGCGGCAGCTGACAGTCACTGGGTCCTCACGTCAGATCCATTGGATTGTTGGCAGCCAAGAGAGATAGAGAGGATCAAGGTGAACAACCTCATTAGAGTTCTAATTCTTGTTGTTTTTCTTTAAAATTAAGGCTTGCTAAATGCTATAGTTGAACTGGGTGCTGGGTGAAACCTATTTTTAACCGGCTTCTCAGTTTTCCATAATATTGTTGGGACACATGGTAGTCCCCTGGATCCCTAATGATTGACAGGAGGGATACCTATGTAGTGTGTATTTTAAGGTGTCCAAAAACTGCAACTGGTGTTCTTATCCATTACCTATTGCCTGTAACCTCCAACTGCAATTTTCCCGTTTTAGCATGCTTGGAACCAGGTTATAAAAGTCCGTTCCTTCCCGGCAAAGGTATCTGCCTCTCTTTTCTTTTATATTCTTGAGCTTGAGGAGGAGAGGGCAGGGGAAGCAGCAGTTAATCATGGTTGTGATGCAAACAGTCACAGCCTTGACTGACTGCATGGAGGAGGGGCCAGCTTATCTGCCAGAATGGGGACGATAATTATCCTTAAATATCGGTTAGGAATGCACAGGTAATAAAGTGCCAAATATATCAGTGGGCTGGGGACAAGTAATGACAATTGACCAGTTTTTGCTTTGGTGGACTTAAATTTTTTTGTTCTTTATGTGTGTTTATTATATAATATTAATAGCAAGTTGCTGTGTAATAATTTTTATTATTTGTGTAATTAATTTTTCAGAATTAGTGAGTTAGGTATTATATAAATACTTCTATATAGTTGCATTAAAGAAGTAGATTCTGTAATTGTGCTTCCATGTGTTGGCAGTGCAACTCCCATGTAGTCTTCAAAGAGCCAATGAGAGTGCTCCATTGGAACATGGCCCACCGGCCCCACTATTCAATGTCACTCAAAAATTTCTATCAGATGTCTTCACACCAAAATGTAAGCCCCTGCAATTTACTTATAGCCAGCACAGGGGCACAAAGAACAGCCTACGGAACAATTATAATAGTCAGCTGATTTACTGCCTTGTTTTTTGTTTCCATTGTGTTTCTAGGAAAGATACATTTTAAATGTACTGATATTCTAATTATTATCTCTAGTTAGATAGTGGTTTAAGGCTAGGTTTAGCAAGACAGGGGTACATGAGTTTGCAGGTTTATTTATTTAAGATTTTATTTTCTACTGCAATTTATTATTCGTTCTTACATATGCGGCTAGAAATAAATACTTTTGTATGATGAAGCAAAGAAATATATCATTGTTAGGGACTGGTTCACAAAAAACACTGCATTGAAATTGGCAGGAGTTTTCACTAAAAACAAGAGGTAGATTATGGGAGTAAAACCCATAGTATCCACATGTTATTTTAAAAACAACAGCCACAGCAAAGGAAAAAGGTGCGACACATCTTTTGTATTTGTGAATGTGCGAGTTCTATGGGACAATATTTCCAGTGACTTTACTTCCCTATAAGTTCAACTATACTCATAGGTCTCATATTTGATTTGATAAAGACGGGGTCCTCAGACTTTTAAATATGGGCCAGTTAACAATCTCTCAAACTGTGGGGGGAGACAATTTTTTATATTTGCACTATTATCATTTGTGTCTTCATAGTCGGAGCTTGTGACGTTGATCCAACAGAATTTGCGGAATATTGTAAATGTGTATGGATAGGTCCCTTAACTACAGAAGAGAGAACCAATAACAATGGACCCGCACCCGATGAAGGACCAAACAAAGGTCTGAAACAAGTTGTGCTAACATCTCGTAATAATGTATGTCACCGATGGATTGAAAACCATACCTGGCTCTCTCCAGTGCTGTCTTTTGATATGTTCAGTATTTGAGCTGTGGTGAGGCCCATACTGGGAGTGCAGAGCCTTGAATCCTGTTCACTGGTACAACAAAGGTAACACTCTTTCTGTCATGTATGGGCACATCGAACCACAATTGTTCTGATAAAGAATATGGTTTTGTAATAATCGGTCAGCTTTAATATACTAATACTCACATTTATTAACACAATACTATACACCAGGATTTCTCAATGTCTTCTTTCTGCTCATCAGCTTAATCACAGGGGAGAAATACAGTAAGTACTTACCCTCAACACCCACCATTTAAATAGGTCACAATTGAGAAACCCATTGCACAGAGCTAGTGTGCTGAAATCAGGTTTGGCTTGCACCTATGTTTCTATGTGTTCCGATTAAAGAATGAAAAATTAGTACAGTTATGTGAGAAGAATTATAGTTTCCGGTAATAGGCAATTTAAAAAGTAAATATCCATTAAATCAGACCTGGGCAAAGTAAGGCCCGGGGGCCACATGTGGACTGTTGGCTTCCCCTGACTGGCCCCTCAAACTAGACTGTACCATAAAAAAATCTAATATTTAATTAGATAATATGGAAATATGGATAATTGATTTATTTTATCAAGTTAATTTTAAAAAAAATGATGACCTGAACAATGAACAATCGGGCGGATCCCGAACGACGCCTGTTTCGGCCGAAAGTGCCTTACACGGGCCGATTATCGTCCGAAACGAAGTTCGCATACATCACACGATGCAAGGTGTATGAACTTTAGTCTATTGCTGGTCTTAGGAGTGATTACTAGGGTCCTAAAATATCAAGGGCACAACACACGACTCCAAGTGGGTGTTCCACAGAAACCTTTTATATATAAGGGATTTTAATTTAAGATCGACGATAGCACACAATGCTCCAAATTAAATTTAATAGGAATGAAAGTGAGGATGAGGAAAACAAAAGATAATGAATCACTCAGGCTACTTACTGTGATGAGCAATGCAGCCCTGGCATCATACTTTCTGCCCCTATCCTTTCCCCCCTCTATAATAGAAGGCATGCATCCTATGTTAGAGATACGGCAATGCGTTGCAAAGGGAGGTGTGTCTAAGAGGACCAGGGAGAAGCTTTGCGCACTGAACAAGTGATTTCTAAATACAGATATGGCAAAGTAAAGAGGGAGATGAAAGTAAGTGATACTTAATCAAGCACAGTAGAAAAAAGGAAATTTAGATCAAAAGGGCTGAAAGCAGAATAAGGGGAGGGGGGCAGAATTGAATGGGGGAAAGCAGATTGGAAAGAGATAAAAGCTAATAGCTAGCCAGCTGAGAATGTGAATATGGCTGGCAACTGAGATGGTAAATAGTGGCAGATTGAGACTGTTCCAAATGGCGAGTCAAATTAAGTGCAAACATAGACTGGTTAAGGGCATGTCCGTGCCCCAACAAAAATATCTCTATTAATAGAATCCCCCCAAAACCAAGACCTCGTAGGTTTAAAGTATTGAAATTGGCCTCTACATTAATAACAGCCTCATTCCCTCGATGCCTTCTGCATTTTCCAGCATTGGATGAAAGCATAAGGGGACGGACTGGGATCCACTGTAAGTGATTGGTGAGACATTGCGTCTCCGCCAATCCTTCCTGGCTGCCGGTCTGGCCCCTTCTACATGTTCCTTTTATTCCTGCCCCAGGAAAATCACTCAAGATTAGATATATGGTCTCTTACTTTCAAGGACAAAAATTTAATATGTATTAGGCCAGATTATTATGACCTTATAAATTCATTAAATTTTCAAGTTACCTGCATCATATAAGCAGATGTTAACATAAAAGGATAGATGTAATTAAAGGTACAAAGTTTGCCCATGCTATTAAAACTGCAGTAGTTTAAACATATGTAGTAGATATGCACATAAGCACATCACCTAAATAGCCATTAAAAAGAAAATCTGATTGGTTGCTGCAAATGAAAAGATCGGACAAACTTTTGCAACTCATTGCATCTTCCCCAAAATCTAAAAGGAACGGTTATTCTGGGTGTCATCTAAAGTGGGTGAGGGGCATTTTACAGGGTTATTCAATAAGGTTCCTAATGTTAAAAATGGGCTAATTTTGCCCCAACCAATCAGATGTTTAGCTTTCAAATGTTAAAAAGATCTGTGGTGCTGTCAGCGTCACAACCTATCAATAAACTTTTACTGAATATGGCAATGGGTTTAGGCATTTAAAGCTCGTTTTGAGCAAGAAACCAGCAGCCGTGAGGAGTTTCCTGGCAAGGCTGTCAGGTTGTTGGGCGTGACATCATTGTTGCACGAAACTGCGCCTTGACTGACAGCTGCGATAAGGAAGTAGTGAAGCAGAGGAGAGGAGAGCACGCGCAGAATGTCGAGGGGCCAGGTTAGGTAAGCCATATCAGGGGCATCTTGGGAAGTTTTCTATAGGGTTTGGGAGGTGCTGGACATATAGTTTTAAGCTAGACCTGCCTTTTAGACTTTCATGCTGGGGAACTCACACAAAAACGCTATAGCAAATAAGGAACAGTTCCATTCCTACTTGGCAGTGCATGTCGTGCTTTGTTAAAAAACATACTAGAGTGAAGCTAGTGAGGAGGTTAGACATTTCTGTTCAGTAACTATTACAGCTGATAATCATGTGTGGCCGTTGACCTGTGCATGACGTCCGCACACTATCGCATGTGTGTACGAGGCTCTGTAGCACCCCTAAGAGAGTATGGATTCAAACCTTTACAGCTATGGTTCTCCCCTACTTGCAAAAATAAAGCTGATTGGATAAGTTTGGTGCAGTATTCTGGGGGGATACAGTGTTCTTTTCTCTGCCTTCTCTCCTTAGGGGAAAAAATATTTGGTGATTTTGCTTGTCCTTTCATTTAAAGGTTGTTGGTTCTGGTAACACGTTAAGTGAAACTGACATCACTTTTCAACTTTAAAACATTGTAGTCCCCATTCCTAGCAAGTCCTACTGTAGAATTTAAGAATCTGGTTCTGCCAGGGCTGCTTGGGAACTGCACTTAGTGAAGGTTTCTACAGTGGTGGCATTATGTGACTTCACAAAAGGAGGACTGAATAATGTAAGCTAAAGCACAGCTAAAAAATATTAGGAACAAAGTTTCAATATTACAGTATCTGTCACATTCATTGCTTTAGTCAATGCCACTAAAAATAATGTTAAAAAGAAGCAAGGGCATACATTAACCCTTAGATTATGTCTAAAGCCAAGTCTTTCTAGTTCAATAGAGTTCAAAGTGGCCTGGGAATTTTACATAAGGGAAATTAAAAAGCATTTTTACCCTTGAAGTTTATACACATCATATGTGTAATTTTCTGTGATTTTATTGCACTGCACATTCTTGTAAACTATGACATTAAGACCCATGCACATTTTGTTGACTAGACGCGATTTGCAGCATGCTACACTTATTATAGAAGCCAGCAGTCTCAAGTTGACAGTCTGTATGACTATATATTTCTCCTTGATGCCCCAGAGTAGTCCACCTTTTAGACACAATCAGCTTTCCTGGTTGCCATCCAAATATGAGGACACCTGCAGAATGTAGAAAAGGGGTGCTGGATGCGCTGCTTTATCTTCGTGTGTTCTCATTCTCTAGTGGAGGCTTTTGATCTTTGATAAAATGTCTGTTAGTAACATTGGGTGGCAGTAGGGAGAGGGATAAAAGAAAGAAAAAGGTGTAACTTGAAACTGGTAACTTCAAAGGAATCACACAATAGGAGAAAATAGACATATGGCTTTAAAATATGTTTCTATTCCCTATGAGGAAATTTTAGAAATCTTGTGTGTTCTTTAGCTTTTCAGACAGAGACATTTTGGGTTCTCATGGCTGGTTATTAAAACAATTTAACAGGGCTTACAGAAAAACAAGAAAAATGCTGCTATGTTTACTAAACCCGAACAGCTAACATGCAGTATGGTCAATTTAAATCAGTATGGTCAATTTCATTTTCTGCCAATATTATTACAGTACAGCGGAAAATCAGTATTGGATCAATGTTTTTCTCAGTATAATATTTTGACATCAAAATAGGACACCAGATCTCGGCAACAACCACGAGTCACGCCCACAAAAAAAAAAGTCTTAACTGCAGTTATGTGTACTAAAGTGGAATAACACAGAGAATAAGTATGAACACAAAACGTTATGGAAAGAGAGAAGAACCCAACAGAGATCGGTCAGTATTTCGAAGGAAGTATAAGGGAATATCAAACATCACAAGCTTATTATAAAAAACCTACTGATGGGATTGGAATATAGTTATTAAAACTTTTGATGTTCCAGTGAGCCACCATTGGGGCCATAACTTGAATAGAAAACATAATTTCACATAACACCAGCATAACTAGGGCTCCTTTGCCGGGTTTTCTAAAAGAGAGATCAATTGGCACAAGAGAAAAAATTATTGCAGACTTTTCTCCAGCATTATGTGAACCTAAATAGTGTGAGGACATGAACCACAATATCATCTATTTTAAAATGCTTTCACCTAATATTAATTCAGTTTTTCCAGTTTGTGAGAACCTCTCATGTAGGGAACATTGGACTGATCACACCGAAAAATAGTGTCTGTGCCAAATAGAGTGGTCAGGCTGGAAGACATTTCCACTAAAAGCGAAACCTAGTGCCAATCCAACTTTCATTGAATGTTGCTTGCTTTAAATTGCTTGATGCTTATTCCCAGTAATTCCTCTTAAAGCATGCCCTTCTCTATGGGACTCTAAGTAAGGTATTTTAATGTATGTTAAAACCACACAAGAACTTTTAGATATAACTTAGTATCCCCAAACCGCGTTTTCCAATACTTAGGCTCGTACACATGTGTGATGCGGGTCTCCGACCGCGCGCATGATGTGTACAAACGTTCGGCCGATATAGGCCTGTGTGTAGGCACTTACCAGCCGAAGGGTTCTTTCGGGAGATCACCAAGTCGGTCGATCAACTATCCCCAAATGAACGACTATTTCAGCCGATAATAAAGTCACCACACTGGCCGATTATCGGCCGAAACGTTCGTTCGTACAATCGTTTGTCGGTCTACGAGCCTTTACTATTTTCCCCAGTGCTCTGAGTTCAGATTTCTTACCTTAAATTCCTCCCGTCCCAAGCTGCTCTTTCTGCTTTTTTATTTATTTATGTATGTAGTATATTTTATTCTATAGCGCCACTTGAGAATACAAACGGAAAATATGTGCGAAGTCATATTACAGCTACATAAATTACAAATAGTGTTTCAAAGGTTATATATATATATCTATATATAAACTAAATGGTGGTGTGCCTGAATATTAGGAAAGAGATCCCTGCCCGAAGAGCTACTGTAATTAGACTTTGAGTCTATGTGAGCTTGCAAGACGTAAATCGAGCAAGCAGTGCATGGTCGAGAGTGGTGGAACATCACCAGTTTTGTTCCGTTATCCAATTCCCGGATCGTGGGAAAAATCCCAAAGATCGAAAATATGCAAACCGAACGTTTTTATACAGGCGTGAGGACAATATAGCGGTTCTATATATTAAACATTGCACATGTGATATTAAGGGAACATCCTTTTAGAAGAGAGTTACAACCAATGCTTCTCATTCGGAGACACATTTACGCTTTTTTCCTTTATTGTAATTTCGAAAATGAAAAAGGGACTTATTGTACATATCGACATATTTTAACTGTTAAGTGATAAAATCACAGGGGTCACAGTGAATTGTACAGTTAGTTTCTAATATGGAGCAATTATATACTCCGATTTTCAGTATACACTCAATAAACATAATATTGTAAGAGGTTGACGAATTTAAACTGCTTTTTTTATTGTGACTCACCAAGACTAGGATATATAGAGCCTATCCCAATCTACCAATCATATATGATTGATAATCTGTCTGTATTAGCACCGGAAGCCCGTATTTTGGCCTACTGATCATTTTGCATATGAAAATACGTTGCTGGCAATCTTCCAATTTTTCAGTCAGTGGAAGGATCAGTCAGTTGGTAAACATTTTGCTGATCCAATCAAATGTCAGAGTGGGGATCGATTGGCCCCTTACGTGGGTAAACACATGGTCAATAATGACAAACCCGTCAAATGCAATGGATTCCCAATTATCAGCTAAGTGTATAAAGAGAATACAACAATCCACCTGTGTAACCCTTGCTGGCCATGGGATCATGACCTGACAGAAAATGTCACTATCAGAGCCGATAGCCATACAGTAGAGTCTGTGTAGGGTGTACCCAGCTTTAGGCTCTGCTTTTAGTGAACCCAAGGGTTTCATGCTAGCAAGGAAAATTAAAGGGTCACTACACCCAAGAAAATACCCATTTTCAAAGTAAATCTAAATGCACGGACATAGAAGCACTTGCTCCAATCTCCAATTTTACCATGTATCAGCATTAGGTGTTTGACACCTGTATACTGCAACTGTCTGTGCTTCACCTCCAACAAAGATCGGGACACTTCACCTTATGCTTTACATGCGACACACTGGGGTCCATTCCCCTTTAAATTTCTTAGTACAAACAGGTTTGTTATGTGTTTGTTTGTTAGATAACAGACTTATCAACAACAAATAGTTGACTGTTTGCAAATAACAATATAGTCATATTACAACATTTACTGACCAAAGGCCCCCTTTCCATATAAGAGCTTTATGAGGTAAGGGTGCTTCAAAGCCAATAGTGGGAATAACACCCTTAATTATCATTAAGCAGCCTTCCTATTCTAGTTTTCATTTCCTATATCCTCTCTTCTGAGAGGTGGTAATAAAGACGTCTGTATTTCTAACTCTAATGATTATGAGGATATTCATGAAAGATGTAACATGCATTGGACAAGGTTATAATAGAATGTATGGCTTGTTACAATGTAGGTCTACAGTTTGCAGAAGAAGAAACTGCATAGATTTTGTTTTGTAAGGTGGTTATGTTTTTTCGTTGACTGTGTTATGTGTGTTCACTGTTCTAAAGTTGCAGGGAGGTGTGTGTAGATTATACCGTCACATTGATCAGACCAGTTGTTACAGCGACCCACCAACAGTTATCATATTTCCATTAATATAAGGGAGGATAAACCTGTGTCCCTCTATGTTTTAGCACTACAACTCCCAGCATTTGTCCAACTGCTGAAAATCTTGGGGTACACGGCAATTCATTGAAACATCGAATAGAGTCATGCTATGTCATGTGGGCACACAACCTTCAATGTTGAGTTTCAGGATACACAAAGTACACAGTTTAGGTTTGTTTTAAGAAACATCAATACTAGTATGTTTAACAGATATTTTAACAGCAAATATTTTTGATACTGGGTAATTTCTTTAGAAGAATATTTAATTTAAGACATTTGTGTATGCTGGATTCCTCAAGTATCCCTTCAGCACAGATCCTTAATCTCCACCGCTTATCTTCCTTATAATCAGCCCCAATCTGCTGAACGTGACACGCCTACAGGGTAAGGTTACCCGAGGAGGACGAGACAATCAGAAGCACACCCAAGGGTCTTACCAAGGAAGTAAAATGGTAGGTAGAAAAAAGCATAGTAGAAACGATGGGCAGAGGTCAGAACACACAGAGAAGAATCATGTCAGGGGGCAGCATACACAAAAAGTAATGGGTAAATCCGCGGGGAACGACGGGATTTACCCATTACCGGCAGTGTGAAGGGGGCTGTTCCGACCTACCGGAGTGCTGACGATCAATCACGGCAATAGTCCGCGGGAACAACAGAAAATGTACGTTGTTTGGCATTGCCTCCCTTTAAGTAATGGGACAATCTGATCGTACTGTGTATGGCCACACTGCGTATCAATCCCAATGCCGCGTATGGGGATATGTCAGGTCCATGTGGCGGTGTATGGCCACCCTTATGACAGTAACTAGAAATCCAGATAAAAACACACCCAAAGCAAGAGGCAACCAAAAGGTATCAAGGGCAACTCACAGAAAGAAGCAGGAATATAAAAAGGAACGTCAGACCACTAAGAAAAAGAAGGAAGATATAAGCCAGGAACAAGATAGGCAGAAGGAAATACAAATCACATAATGGCGATGTTAGCCTTTTTCCAAACATAGATATGCATTTTTACTATTGCTAAGGCTACGTTCACTCTAAAAAGGGAACAAAATTGCAAGGATAGTCAGTCTCCCCCCCATTTTTGTCCATTTTTAACACTCGTTTTGCTATAATGTAATCAAAACGTATCCATTTCCGGACAGAAATGCATGCAGCAATACTTTTTTTTTTAACACTGGGTCAATCGATCCAGTAAAAAAAAAGGACTTGGGCGAAAACGGACAAAAATGATCTAGTGAAACAAAGCCTTAACCCTTTATATAATGAGAATTTTGGGAGACATAGTTCTCACAACAGGCTATTTAGAAATTGTAATCTTATAGATTCAATGCATGTTTAAAATACACCAGGGCACACTTCTTACAGTAAGAGGTAATGTATCATCAATGCACAATCATAAGCAGAGATTCATTTCAATGTAGCACATGAAGCATGCACAATGTAATGTACAATAGCAAATTCAATGTTCAGCAATTAAAACAATGCGTTATCTAATGTACAGTTATAGGAGTGTGCTTTAATTCATTGAGAAATCATGACAATATTTGAATTGAATTTGTTGGTTACCAGCTACCTAGTACTATTCGATTGAAGGTATCCTTGTGCTTTGAATTCAAGGAATACTATATGATTGCTCATGAAATCAAAACTCTATTCTGTACACAGTATTTATTGCACATGAAAATGCATGAAGTAAAGCATTGCTCGGCACGACTAGGCTGAATGAAATTAACATCTTCATCGTTGTCAGATAAGAGAACCCTGGTGTATTCTGACTTTATGAAAGGGCAAGCATTGCAAATTGGCCAATCAGGAGGACACTGTTGGCAATTTATTATTTATTGGATAAAGTGCAGGGATTTAGAGTTGTTTGAGCGGTTAGTGTTATAAATGTCATCCACTATACAAATATTGCACCCTGCCTGATATGTGGTAGCTGAAGTGTATGACATTTTTATACTAGGACGTTATTATTTTACCTTTAGTAAACAGAAAAAGACTCTCATTCCCTTCATGTGGCCACTTTTCACAAGGCCTCTTCTTGGCATTTATTCTTGTAGATAGTAAAGAAGAAGTGACAGAGTTGTCTTAAACTTCCATTGTTTGGGTGTTTGATATAAACCTCATCAGAGTGTCCCACTCGTGGCATTACCAGCTCACCACCTTTTGAGTTGCTTACTGGGGAATCTTTTGACATCTGTCCAGAGCTGGTTATAGTCGCTCCCCAGCTTCTATGGAAAAGGCCACAGAGAAATATTTGACACATAGAACCAGAGCCTTCCAAACATTAAGATCAAATACTTTCATATTAATTAATTTATTAAACTAATCCCTATGGAATTCTCTGAACAAAGATCTTCCACTTGTTGTCTTAAGCTATGTGCGGTGTCCAACACTCGTCGAGGTGACACCCAAGCAGATGAACACCCTGCGGACAAATGGCGCATTCAGATGATAGTCACGTATGTGTATGCTGACCTTGGGTGTCATTTGTTGATGCCACTTGTTGAATTACAAAATGCTCACCACCAAATGTGGATGTCTGTAAAGCCTCGTAGTAGTACAATTGCATCGGATGGACATGCCCTTTAAGCTAAGTATTTTTACATTGTAAGCATTTAAAGGCCGCATCCTCCTTAAGTGTCCCCCCTCTAGTGGCACTCGTGCACGCGACACAACAACATGGGCTTTGTGTGGTCGAAAGACAGATACAAACGTCGTGCGCACACAAAAAATCTTCTGGAATATAGTGCTGGGTTAGAGCACACAAATCATTTTGTATGCGCACAGAAATATATTGCTGCGCACACAGCCAATTTTGAGCTGAGAGGAACATCCTTATCTTTCAAAAGTAGACATTTTAGGATTATTGCTCCTTTAGTTAGTTCCAATATTAAGATGGATGGCCAACACGTCCAGATGTTGCTTCAGAGTTCCGATCAGAAGAACCGATCTAAACTCACCCTTGAGGAGCTCTCTCCCCGTAATCCAAGTGGGACTGAAGATGGGGTATTCCACCTGGCCCGTCTTGTATTTTTGAGTTGCTCAACATTGTCGTGGGTCGATCGGAAAAGCGAAAGGTTTTCCAACTTTCAAGTGATAGCTCAAAAAGTTTGCTGTGTATGGGGGGCTTACGTGTGGTTTTAAACTCTGATTAGTGGGGCCCGCTGGCTTAAACTGCATTTGTGTGGGTCCACTGGTTTAAACTCTGATTTCTGTCCCCCCGGTTAAAAACACTGAGATTTTTGGGGTCCCTGCTTAAAAAACTGAATTTGTGGGTCCCTGGTTGGTTTAAACATGGATTTGTTGTGTCCCAGTTTAAACTCTGGTAGTGTGGTCCTGGTTTAAACTCGATGTTGGTGGGGCCTGGTTTAACTCTGGGATTAGTGGGGTCCTGGTTTTAAACACTGGATTAAACTGGGGTCCCTGGGTTAAACACTGGATAGTGGATCCCTTGTTTAAACCTGGAGTATTGGTTCCCTGGTTAAACTCTAGATTACTGGGTCCCTGTTTAAAAACTCTGGATTAGTGTGGTCCCGGTTTAAACCCTGGATTAGTGGGATTCCCTGGTTTAAACACTGGATTCTGGTGTCTCTGGTTAAAATTCCTGTAATTACTGACTGCGGTCCCCTGGATTTAAACCTCTGGATTATGTAGTACCCTGGTTTCACACTGGATTAGTGGGGTCCCTGGGTTGACACTGGAGTAGTGGGGTCCCTGGTTTGAAACTCTGGATTACTGGTGTCCCTGTTTAAACTCTGGAGGATGTGGTCCTGTTTAAATATGGATTAAGTGGGGTCCTGGTTTAAACACCTGATTAAGTTGGGGTCCCTGGTTTAACACACTGGATTACCTGGGGTCCCCTGGTTTAACTCTGGATTGTGGGGTCCCTTTTAAACTCTGGATTAGTGTGGTCCCCGGTTTAAACTCTGGATTCAGTGTGTCCCCTGGTTTAACACTGGATTACTAGGTCCCTGGTTTAAACACTGGATTAGTGGGGTCCCTGGTTTAACTCTGGATTACTGGGGTCCCTGGTTTAAACTCTGGATTTGTGTTGGTCCCTGGTTTAAACACTGGATTACAGGGTCCCTGTTTAAACTCCTGCATTACTGGTGTCCCTTGTTTAAACTCTGGCTTAGTGAGATCCCTGGTTTAAACACGGGATTTGTGGGGTCCATTGTTTAAATACTGATTTGTGGGGGGGTCCCCGGTTTAAACACTGGATTTCGTGGGGTCCTGCCTTAAAAAAACTGAATTTGTGGGTCACTGTTTAAACATTATTTGTGGGTCTCAGGTTTAAACTCTTGATTAGTGGGGTCCCTGTTAAACTCTGGATTTGTGGTTCACTGGGTTTTAACTCTAGATTAGGTGGGGTCCCTGGATTAAACTCGATGTGTGTGTGGTCACTGGTTTAACTTGAATTTCTGGGTCCGTTTTAAACACTGGATTTGTGGGGGGTCCCTGCCTTAAAAAACTGAATTGGTGGGGGTCCCTGGGTTGGTTTAACATTGGATTTGTTGTGTCCTGTCATGTTAAACTCTGGCTTAGTGTGTGGTCCTGGTTTAAACTCGATTGTTGGGGTCACTGGTTTAAACTCTGGATTAAGTGTGGTCCCCTGGTTTAAACCAACTGGATTACTGGGTCCCGCTGTTTCTACCCTGGATTGTGGGAATCCCTGGTTTAAACACTGGGAGTAGTGGGGTCCCTGGTTTAACTCTAATTCCTGGGGTCCCTGGTTAAAACTCTGGATTAGTGTGGTCCCTGTTTTAAACACTGGATTAGTGGGGATTCCTGTTTTAACACTGGCTTACTGGGTCTCTGTTTAAAATTCCTGTATTACTGCGGTCCCTGGTTTAAACACTGGATTAGTGGGGTCCCTGGTTTGGACACTGGAGTAACGTGGGGTTCCCCCTGGTTTAAACTCTGGATTCTTCTGGTGTCCCTGGTTTAAAACTCTGGAATTATGGGTTCCTGGGTTTTTAAATGACGGGATTAGTTGGGTCCCTGTTTTAAACACTGGATTATTGGGGTCCCTGGGTTTAAACAACTGATTACTGGGGCCCGGTTTAAACTCTGGATTAGTGTGGGTCCCTGGTTTTAACTCTGGATTAGTGTGGTCCCTGGTTTAAACCTCTGATTAGTGTGGTCCCTGGTTTTAAACCCTGGATTACTATGGTCCCTGGTTTAAACACTGGATTATTTGGGGTCCTGGTTTAAACTCCTGGATTACTGGGGTCCCTGGTTTAAACTCTGGATTAGTGTGGCCTGGTTTAAACACTGGATTACTAGGTCCCTGGTTTAAACTCTGCATACTGGGGTCCCTGGTTTTAAACCTGGATTAGTGAGATCCCTGTTTAACACTGGATTGGTGGGGTCCCTTGTGTAAATACTGGATTTGTGGGGTCCCCTTTTAAACACTGGATTCGGGGTCCTGCTTAAAAAAACTGCCTTTGTGGTGTCACTGTTAAACATTGATTTGTGGGGCCTGCAGTTAGACTCTGGTTAGTGGGGTTCCCCTGGTTTAAATACTGGAGGAAAGTGGGGTCCCTAGTTAAAAAAACCTGATTTGTGGGGTCGCCTGGTTAAAAAATGGATAAGTGGGGTCCCCTGGTTTAAACACTGGATTAGTGGGGTCCCTATTTTAATCACTGGATTAGTTGGGGTTACTGGTTTAAACTCTGGATTTGTGGGGTCCCTGGTTTTAAAAAACTCTGGGTTTTGTGGGTCCCTGTTTGAACTCTGGATTTGTGGGTCACTGGTTTAAACTCTGAATTTGTGGGTCCCTGGAATTAAGCTCTTATTTGTGGTGGTCACAGTTTTAAACTCTGGATTATGGGGTCCCTGGTTTAAATAATGGATTAGTGGGGTCCCTGGTTTAAAACACTGACTGGATTTGTGTGGGGTCCCAGTTTAAACACTGGCATTTGTGGCTCCCTGCTTAAAAAAACGGGATTTGTGGGGTCCCTGTTTAAACATTGGATTGGGGGTCTCAGTTAAACTCTGGATTAAGTGGGGTCCCTGGTATTAAAATAACTGGATTAGTTGGGCTTCCCCCCTAGTTTAAAAAAAACTGGATTTGTGGGGTCCCTGGTAAAAAATGGATAATGGGGTCCCTGGTTTAAAACACTGGATTAGTGGCGTCCTAGTTTATCACTGGATTAGTGGGTTACTGTTTAAACGCTGGAATTTGTGGGGGCTCGCTCTGGTTACACTCTGGGTTTGTGGGGTCCCCCCCCGGTTTAAACACTGGATTAGTGAGATCCCAGTTTAAACACTGGATTTGTGGGTCCCTGCTTAAATTACTGATTCTGGGGTCCCTGGTTTGGTTTAAACATTGGATTAACCTGTTGGGGTCCCAGTTTAAACTCTGATAGTGGGTCTTCCTGTTCGTTTAATACTGGATGTGTGGTCCTGGTTTTAACTCGATTAGTGGGGTTCGCTGTGTTTAAACACTGATTAGTGGGGTGGGGTCCCTAATTTAATCACTGGATTAGTGGTGGTTACTGGTTTACACTCTGAATTTGTGTGGTCCCTGGTTAATCACTGGATTAGTGGGTCCCTGGTTTATAAACGTGGATTTGGGTGGCCCTAGTTTAATCCCTGGATTAGTGGGGTACTGGTTTAAAAACTTCTGGATTTGGGGGTCCCTGGTTTAAACATAGATTTGGGGGCCCCCGGTTTAATCACTTGGATCACTGATTAAAACATAATTGTGGGGTCTCTGTTTTAACAATGTTTGAGGGTCACTGGTTTAAAACTCTGGATTGTGGGGTTCCTGTTTAAAACTCTGGATTTGTGGGGCCCCGGTTTAATCACTGGATCATGATTAACCATTGTGGGGGGTCCCTGGTTTAAAACAATTTGCGGGGTCACGGTTTAAACTCGGATTTGTGGGGTTACGTGGTTTTAAACTGGATTAGTGGGTCCCGGTTTTAAAGGCTAGATTAGGGGGGTCCGGTTTAAATACTGGATGTGTTCACTGGTTACACTTGATAGTGGGTTTACTGGTTAAACTCTGGATTTGTGGGGTCCCGGTTTAATCACTGATTAGTGTGAGTCCTTGTTTAACACTGGATTGTTGGGTCCGGTTTAAATGCTGGATGTTGTGGGGTCCCCAGTTTAATCACTGGATTTTGGGGTACCTGTTTAAACTCTGATTAGTGGGGTCTCCTTTTAAACACGGTGGGGGGTCCTTGGCTACAACTGGATTTGTGGGGTCCCTGTTTAAACACATTTGTGGGGTCACTGGTTTATACCTCTGGATTAGTGGGGTCCCTGGTTTAAACTTAAACTCTGGATTAGTGGGGTCTCGTTAAACACTGGATTTGTGGGTCCTTGGTAACAAAACTGATTTTGGGGTCCACTGGTTTAACTCTGGTTAGTGGGGTCCTGGTTTAAAACACTGATTTGGGGTCCCTGTTTAAAACTCCTGAATTGTGGTCACTGGTTTTAAACACTAGATTGTAGGAGTCCCGTGTCAAAACACGATTTGTGGGGTCCTGGTATCAACTCTGGATTAGTGGGGTGCATGGTTTAAACACGATTTGTGGGGTCACTGGTTAAACTCTGGATTAGTGGGGTTCTGGTTTAAACATTGATAGTGGGGTCACTGGTTTAAACACACTTTGTGGAGTCCCTGGTTTAAACACAATTTGCTTGGGCTCATGAATTAAACTTGAATTAGTGGGGTCACTGGTTTTAAACACTAGATTTGTGGGGTCCCTGGTTTAAACATTGGATTTGTGGGGTCTCAGGTTAAACTCTGGATTAGTGGGGTCACTGGTTTAAACAGGATTTGTGGGGTCACTGGTTAAAACTCTGGATTAGTGGGGTTCCTGGTTTAAACAGGATTTGTGGGGTCACTGGTTAAAACTCTGGATTAGTGGGGTTCCTGGTGTAAACAATGGATTAGTGGGGTCACTGGTTTAAACACAATTTGTGGAGTCCCTGGTTTAAACACAAGTTGCTGGTTCACTGGTTTAAACTCTGAATTAATGGGGTCCCTGGTTTAAACACTAGATTTGTAGGGTCCCTGGTTTAAAGGACAATTACACTTACCATTTCCCCGATCCACTCCTGCAAAGTACCCAGGGTGAGGACCTAAAACTCTAAGTCCTCACCTCTGGGTACTTTACAAAAGTCTGAAGTACTTAACTTGTAATCTCCTCGTCGCTCCGGTCAGATCCTCCCACTGGCACTGTCAGTGACAGTCCGGGAGGCAGCAATGGGAAGACATGCCCTCTTGCAGAGCGCGTCTTCCCATTGGCTGCCTCGTCGACCTGTCCACTCTAAAGTGCCAATGGGAGGATCGGAACGGCGGAGCACGAGGGCGATACAAGTAATTACTTCAGGACTTAGTAAAGTACCCAGAGGTGAGGACTTAGCGTTTTAGGTACTCACCCTAGGTACTTGCAGGAGTGGGGGGAAAGGAACGATGGGGAGGTGAGTATAATTGTCCTTTAAACCTGCGATTAGTGGGTCCCTGGTTTACACTCTGGATAGTGGGGTCCTCGGTTTAAACACTGGATTGTTGTGGTGCCTGTTTTAAACACTGCATTTGGTGGGGTCCCTGTTTAAAACACTGGTCCTAACACTGGATTAGTGGGAGCACTTGTTTTAAACAGGATTTGTGGGGTCACTGGTTTAAACACAATTTGCAGTTTTAAATGTGTGGATTAGGGGGTCCCTGGTTAAGGACAATTATACTTACCATTTACCCGATCCACTCCTGCAAAGTACCCAGGGTGAGGACCTAAAACGCTAAGTCCTCACCTCTGGGTACTTTACAAAAGTCCTGAAGTACTTACTTGTAATTTCCCTCGTCGCTCCGCTCGGATCCTCCCCACTGGCACTGTCAGTGACAGTCCGGGAGGCAGCCAATGGGAAGACACGCCTCCTTGCAGAGCGCATCTTCCCATTGGCTGCCTCGCGACGTGGGACGAGGGAGACTACAAGTAAGTACTTCAGGACTTTTGTAAAGTACCCAGAGGTGAGGACTTAGCGTTTTAGGTCCTCACCCTGGGTACTTTGCAGGAGTGGGGGGAAAGGAACGAGGGGGAGGTGAGTATAATTGTCCTTTAAACACTGGATGTGTGGGGTCCCTAGTTAAATCCCTGGATTAGTGGGGTCCCTGGTTTAAACTCTGGATTTGTGAGCCCCCGGTTTAATCACTGGGATCACTGATTAAAACACAATTTGTGGGGTCCCTGGTTTAAACAATTTGCGGAGTCACTGGTTTAAACTCTGGATTTGTGGGGTCACTGGTTTAAACTCTGGATTAGTGGGGTCCCTGGTTTAAAGGCTAGATTAGCGGGGTCACTGGTTTAAACACTGGATGAGTGGGGTCACTGGTTTAACACTTGATTAGTGGGGTTACTGGTTTAAACTCTGGATTTGTGGGGTCCCAGATTTAATCACTGGATTAGTGGGGTCCCTTGTTTAAACACTGGATGTGTTGGGTCCCAGGTTTAAATGCTGGATTTGTGGGGTCCCCAGTTTAATCACTGGATTATTGGGGTCCCTGGTTTAAACTCTGGATTAGTTGGGTCTCTGGTTTAAACACTGGGTTTGTGGGGTCCTTGGCTAAAAAAATGGATTTGTGGGGTCCCTGGTTTAAACACCATTTGTGGGGTCACTGGTTTATACTCTGGATTAGTGGGGTTCCTGGTTTAAACACTGGATTAGTGGGGTCCCTAGTTTAAACTCTGTATTAGTGAGGTCCCTGGTTTAAACACTGGATTTGTAGGGTCCCTGGTTTAAACACAATTTGCTGGGTCATTGGTTTAAACTCTGAATTAGTGGGGTCACTGGTTTAAACACTGGATTTGTGGGGTCCCTGTTATATACTCTGGATTAGTGGGGTCACTGGTTTAAACATGATTTGTGGGGTCACTGGTTTAAACTCTGGATTAGTGGGTGTTCCTGGTTTAAACACTGGATTAGTGGGGTCCCTGGTTTAAACACAATTTGTGGAGTCCCTGGTTTAAACACAATTTGCTGGGTCACTGGTTTAAACTCTGAATTAGTGGGGTCACTGGTTTAAACACTAGATTTGTAGGATCCCTGGTTAAAACATTGGATTTGTGGGGTCCCTGGTATAAACTCTGGATTAGTGGGGTCACTGGTTTAAACACGATTTGTGGGGTCACTGGTTTAAACTCTGGATTAGTGGGGTTCCTGGTTTAAACACTGGATTAGTGGGGTCACTGGTTTAAACACAATTTGTGGAGTCCTGGTTTAAACACAATTTGCTTGGTCACTGGTTTAAACTCTGAATTAGTGGGGTCACTGGTTTAAACACTAGATTTGTAGGGTCCCTGGTTAAAACATTGGATTTGTGGGGTCCCTGGTATAAACTCTGGATTAGTGGGGTCACTGGTTTAAACAGGATTTGTGGGGTGGGTCACTGGTTTAAACTCTGGATTAGTGGGGTTCCTGGTTTAAACAATCGATTAGTGGGGTCACTGGTTTAAACACAATTTGTGGAGTCCCTGGTTTAAACTCAATTTGCTGGGTCACTGGTTTAAACCCTGAATTAGTGGGGTCCCTGGTTTAAACACTAGATTTGTAGGGTCCCTGGTAAAAACACTGGATTTTGTGGGGTGCCTGGTATAAACTCGGGATTAGTGGGGTCACTGGTTTAAACACGATTTGTGGGGTCACTGGTTTAAAGGACAATTATACTTACCATTTCCCCGATCCACTTCTGCAAAGTACCCAGGGTGAGGCCCTTTACGCTAAGTCCTCACCTCTGGGTACTTTACAAAAGTCCTGAAGTACTTACTTGTAATCTCCCTCATCGCTCCGGTCAGATCCTCCCCACTGGCACTGTCAGTGACAGTCCGGGAGGCAGCCAATGGGAAGACACGCCTCCTTGCAGAGCGCGTCTTCCCATTGGCTGCCTCGTGACCTGTCACTCAAAATGCCAATGGGGAGGATCGGAAGGGAGCGACAAGGGAGATTACAAGTAAGTACTTCAGGACTTATGTAAAGTACCCAGAGGTGAGGACTTAGCGTTTTAGGTCCTCACCCTAGGTACTTTGCAGGAGTGGGGGGAAAGGAACGATGGGGAGGTGAGTATAATTGTCCTTGAAACTCTGGATTAGTTGGGTCCCTGGTTTACACTCTGGATTAGTGGGGTCTCTGGTTCAAACACTGGATTAGTGTGGTGCCTGGTTTAACACTGCATTAGTGGGGTCCCTGGTTTAAACACTGGTCTTAACACGGCATTAGTGGGGTCCCTGGTTTAAACACTGGTCTTAACACTGGATTAGTGGGATCACTGGTTTAAACAGGATTTGTGGGGTCACTGGTTTAAACACAATTTGCAGTTTTAAATGCTGGATTAGTGAGGTCCCTGGTTTAAACTCTGTATTAGTGGGGGTCACTGGTTTATACACAATTTGTGGGGTGCCTGGTTTAAGAGCTAGGTTTGTAGATTTGTGGGTCCCTTTTTAAAAGCCTGGATTTGTGGGGTCCCTGGTGACAGTCATTACCTGGAAGAGGAGAGAAGGTATCCTGTTGAATGAAAGTTAAAATAAAAAGCAATTTGGGTTTCGGGGGGTAATCCTTTGAAATATACAAAGTTTTTTTTTAAAGCTGGAGTTATCCTTTAAAGGGTATCTCCACTCGTATTAACACATTTTGGAATTCAGGTTTATTGAAGAACGGGAGGTAAAGGAGCTGTGTCTTACCCATTCTTCAATAAAACAATCAGGAGCAAGGAGAGCGGCCGAGCAGATAAGTTCTTTACCTTCTCCCTTGAAGGTAAAGAACTGAATTCCAAAAATGTGTTAATACGAGTGGAGATACCCTTTAACTACAGGATCTGCCTTCAGTTATTTTGCACTGCACTCTCCCCTATTCTATAAGGTGGCAATACACTTTGCCAAGATTAGTTTTTTTTACAATACAGTTGGGGATATAAGCACCTTTTATTTTTAGTAGAGGGAGCTGATAACATTGCTATGTGTTTGGCCCATACAGAGTCCACACAAAATTCACAACAGATTCCAATGGAATCCTCAAAGCAGTACAAAGTATGCATACTTCAATCCCCCACCGTCGCCCCCGGCACCCATCATCCAAAGATTACCCAATTCGTCTGAAATCGATTTGGAGTCTTATCAATCTGTCAAGTTAGAAGGAACCACATTCCTTTCCAATTTGGCACATTCCATCAAAGTTTATTTACTTTCCAGCTTTACCACAGAGTAACTGTGGTCTCCAAACACGTGAGGATTAAACTGACAGAAGTTATATAGGTAAAAACTTCCTGCACCCTCTGTACCTCACCTGTCTCCAGGGCCTAAGCATGCTCACTGAAGTCAATGCTGAAAATAACAGGAAGACCCTGTACTGGTGAGCAATATCATCAATACACAACAGGGTTGCCAGGCATCCTTATTTGGATAAGATTGCGCTGACTGCAGGGACAAAAGTCCTGCAGTCAGGGCTGAAATCCCATCCTGGCAGCCTTGAAACACCCACTCCCATCTCCGCCCCACCACACCTACCGTCATTTCACCGCCCCATCCCCTCCTGCTCGGGGGCTGCTAAAATATGGCATCCCTCAACCCTGGCACACACAAGCTACTAGATACAGTGTTTATTCTATAGCTCCATAAATTATGATAGACTTCAGTTAGAAATATGATCCAGGATTTATTTTAAAAGTAAAGGTTCATGCACACAAGTTTATTCAACCCTTACTTGTTTGGAGACCACAGTTACCCTATATGTTCTGGGAAGTTTAAAGGGGAAGTTCAGTACAAATACTTTTGACTTCAGGAACAAAAAGGAGTATTCTCTTAGTAAAATAACTAAATCTGTGCATCCAGTAATTTCTCTGTGTATGAATAAATTCTTCTAACGCTTGTGAAGGTTCTCATTTATCCAGGTCATGGTATATCTGTTGTAAGGTGTTAAAACAGCATTGTACATGGCAAACAGTTGGTGTCAAAACCCCCCACCTCTATTTAGGCTTGGTTTCTTTATTTTCACATAAATGGCCTCCTTGACACCTCACATTAGTCAACATTAGTCAACTAGAACAGGACCTGGCCTCACAGCTATCTGTGGCCATCTGGGAACGAGTGATGGAGTTCACCAAACAAGCACAGCTTTCTCAGCACTGTAAGGGCAAACAAAGGCAACAGAACAATTTCTCTATTCTGTCATCCCAGAACACGTCCAAAGGAGAACAACTACCTTGGATACAAAAGGAGGGAAGTGTCACTTCATCAAACAAGAAAGAATGGGTGAGAAACTTGTCTAACAGGACTCTGACCCAGCCAGAAATGGAAGTCCTCGCTAAGGGCTTGAATTTTGCCATCACTCCTAAAGCCATCCCTGTGGTGGATATTATAGCAGCCATAGAAGCCTCAATCCACAATAATAAGGTACCATAGTGTGAGGCAAAACAACTTCGCCTTAAGGTATCTGCAGCCTTAGCAAGTGCTAAACCTTTTTCATCAAACCTGACCACACAGGAGAGAAGAGCCTTAACATCCCTCAAGAAAGATTCCAGTATCACCATTCTACCGGCAGACAAGGGAAGATGCACAGTGGTACTCAACACCTCAGACTACCATGCTAAGGTGACCATGCTCATGGCCGATAATAACACATATGAGGCCTTAACAAGGGATCCCACCAGCCGTTACAAGAAATAGGTCATAGACTTACTACAACAGCTTCAAAAGGATAAAGCCATTGATCGAGCAATGTATCATCGCCTCTACCCTGGTGAGGCACATCCATGCATATATGGACTCCCAAAGATACATAAGGAAGGGGCACCGCTAAGACCTATAGTCAGCAGCATCAACTCTGTAACATACAAGGTGGCAAAATACCTAGCCAACAACTTAGGACCATTGCTGGGAAGTTCTAAGCATCACATCCAGAACTTTCAGGATTTCACCAACAAGATTGAAGATATAGTACTCGGTGTAGAAGAAACTATGGTGTCCTATGATGTGACATCTCTCTTTATACCCAACAAGGAGGCTGTTGACATGGTGAGAAAATGGCTAGGCCAAGACAGCACTCTTACCAGCAGAACTGATCTCAACCCAGAAGAGGTGTGTTCCTTACTAGACTTGTGCCTAAATACCACCTATTTCAAATACAGGGATATGTTTTATAAGCAAAAACATGGATGTGCTATGGGATCTCCAGTTTCACCCATTGTGGCCAACCTTTACATGGAGGAGGTAGAAAAACAGGCGCTTAAAGGCATAGCACCCAGCCACTGGTTCAGGTATGTGGATGTGGAGGACACCTGGGTTAAAATCCACCAGAAGGAAGTACAAGCTTTCACAAAACACATTAATGCGGTAGACCAAAACATCAAATTCACAAGGGAAGAGGTACAAAACAACAAACTGGTTTCTTGGACTGCTTGGTAGAAGTCAGGGAGAATGGTAAACTGGAAATAGAGGTTTACAGAAAACCAACACACACAGATCAGTATTTGATGTTTGACTCCCACCACCCTTTAGATCACAAGTTGGGTGTCATCAGAACCCTGCAACACAGAGCTGAGAACATCCCCATTAGTACAGAGGCTAAAGAAATTAAACATTTCCGAGGAGCCCTTAAAACTTGTGGATATCCAGACTGGGCCTTTGTCAAAAGAAGTAGAATGAAAGAAAAGAACACGTATACCAACAGTGAAGGGGAAAAGCAAGACAGGAGAAAGAACATGGTCATCCCATATGTAGCAGGGGTCTCCGAGAAATTAAGAAGAATTTTCAAAAAACACCGTATCCCTGTGTGATTTAAACCGTACAACACACCGAGGCAGCAACTGGTACATCCGAAAGACCCAATACCGAAATACAAGATAAGCGACATCATAGCAGTGCAGTGCAGTGAAGAAGGCTCTGATTTGCATGTGGGGGAGACCAAACAGCAACTGCATCAACGTATGGCCCAGCACAGAAGAGCCAATTCTTTGGGTCAGGACTCAGCCGTGTACCTGCATCTTAAAGATAAAGGACATACCTTTGAAGATTGTAATGTTAACATATTGGCACTGGTTCAAGAGAGGTGTCAAGGAGGCCATTTATGTGAAAATAAAGAAACCAAGCCTAAATAGAGGTGGGGGGGGTTCGACACCAACTGTCTGCCATGTACAATGCTGTTTTAACACCTTACCCTGGGCGTTCCTATAACACCTCTTGGCAACTATGCAATCACACCCTTAACACCTGGCTGTGATATGCTAATAGGGACTTTCCAGGGTACATAATTGCCAACAGATTCTTGTACAAGTCATTCTGAATTGAGAAAGCCAGTCGGATGCCTAGCGAAATGTCTTCAAGAACTACATTTCAAGTCCAGTTGATCTAATTGAATACAACAGATAAATGCTTCTAACATACTGACCTACTGTTTGCAGGACCTCTAAAATGTTCCACCTAAATGGTTTTGCTCCCTGGACTTTGCTCCCTGTGGTGATAGTTGCTCAGTAGAAATTGAGAAATTAAAAAAAAACCTCAAAAAAACCTCAACTTACAGCTAATAAGAAAAAAACAATACCAGGAACATTTCAAGGAACCAGAAATACCAGCTCATTACTGATCACAGCAGAGAACAGCAAAGGAAATGAAATTAATTATTCTCTAAAAAAATGAAGAAGAAAAAAAACAGGAATAACTAGATTTGTGTATTTTTAATAAATGTAAAAATAAATAAATCAATGGAACTTTCCCTTTAAGGCAGCAATACTGTGTAAAAAATTGCTGCCATTTCTTACCCCATAAGTTAAAACGTTCTGCGTATATTGGAATTATACTCTCCCAAACCAATGCCGTTCTATTACTCTCACCCTTGGGTTTACTCTAGATCACCCCAAATCAATACTTACTGATTGGTCCAGTTCCACCCCTACCTCAGCCTGAGACCTGGGCTATTGAAAGGCGACTTCTGCAAGGGGTCCTCACCTTGGGTACTAATAATGAGAAAAGAAGGGAGGGTGTATAATTGATGTTTAATTTTCCTTCAGTTCTGCAGGTTTCTAGCTTTGTAAGAGTTGATCACAAACCCCAATACCTAGTTGCACATTCTCACTAAGTTCTACTATTACCTCTAAGTGACTGGGCAGTCAGGAAACAATTGGTATTCACTAGAAAAGAACTGGGAAAGGGACCCATCCACTTAACGATATCGATTGTACAATTCAGATATTGTATGGCAGTGGTGAACCTTTTAGAGACTGAGTGCCCAAACTGCAGCATAAAACCCACTTACTGTATTTATCGCATAGTGCTAACATGTTAATTTAACCTGAATCCTGAGATACTCAGATACGCAAAAAGACACAGATACAGTAGAATTGATTATAGATTATCTATTAACCTCTACATTACCACACAGGAGTTTGAGATCCAAAACAGTGACCATTAACCCTACATTATCAGACAGTGACTCAAGCTCTGGATTGCAGCAAGAGGAGCTGACTGGGCCTTGTCTCTCTGGTTTCTGGTAATACTCTGGTGAACTCTGCTGTGCATTAGTGCCCACAGAGAAGGCTCTGAGTGCCACCTCTTGCACACGTGCCATATGTTCGCCACTAATGGGATTGGTGTGTGGTCCCTTAGGCTGGGTACTCACAGAGGGACTTTTTGTCCCGACCGAGAGCTTGCTCTTAGACAAATGTCCGTCGGTCACAGCAAATTCGTCCGCGGGCTGAATTTGCTAGCGTTCGATCGTCCGACCCGGACGAACGAACGATCGATGTTGGCCACCCACCCCACACCAGCTGGTATTTTCAGCCGATCGACCGAAAGTGCCGTTAATCAGTCGGCCGAAAATATTGGCTGATGTGTACCCAGCCTTAAAGGGTATGTCCACCCCCAACCAAAATTTCCCCACTGTGTTAAAAGTTCCTTACCTTTCTCTTTTGCTCCTGCAGGGCCTCATGAAAGTCAAGAAAAAAGGTTAGGAGCCTCTTTGTGTGTAATCAGTACCTGTCACTTCCTGCTCCTCTGAGACTATTCTGGCATGTGCAATGGAGCTCTTTCCCCCTCCCCCTGGATCCCTTGGTGGCTGCATCAGTATTTATAATTCATGTAATGTAAGGCAACCCCCTAAACCCTAAACGCTATGTTTAAAGGGTATGTCCAGTGATTTTTAACACTCTTTTATTCTGTTTAACTGAAGAATGGGAGGTAAATGTAAATGCACAATGTTTTACCTACCATTCTTCAGTAAACCACTTCAGGAACTTACCCGGATCAATCCAGTGCCTCCAATGCCACTGATATTTTCCGACACATCTCCAGACCACACAGTGCAAAGGAGCATGGGCACATCGGAGACTGTTAGAGAAGCCAACGCTGGATCGATACGTGGATAAGTTCTTCCTCCTCTCCTGCAAGTTTTACTTAAAAATGGGAGGTAAGATAGCGCTTGTACCGTATTAAAAGGATTACACACTAGGTGCAATAGCTGCAGAGGATGAATCCAGATGGTGGAGAGGGGTAGGGGGGGGCTCCAGTGCGCATGTCAGCATACCTCCCAGAGGCAAGACAGGAGGCAGAGACCTTTGGTCAGAACGACAGTCACTACTCTTCAGTTTCCTGGACTTTGGACTGGCACTGCAGGGGAACCATAAGGAGCAGAGATGTAAGGTAAGGATGTTTTTAAACTACACGGTGGGGTCAGTATGGGATTAAATTTTAGTTTTGGGGGTGGACATGCCCTTTAAACAGAATACAAGAAAGTTACAAAATCGCTGGACATACACTTTACAACATCTAAATCAGTCCAAAAATGCACTTACCCGACCTCGTTCCCTTGGCTCCCTCTGCTGACAGGCAGCCTCATCAGTGATAGGCTGAGTCTCAGCCAATCACAGATGCTCCCATGTGACCAAGGGAACGAGACAATGTTCCCTCTAACCTCAAATTAGCTGTGTGCACAGAAATATATTTTCTGTGCGCATACAAAATGACATTTTGTGCGCTCCATACCACAACACTTATACTCCAGAAGATTTTTGTGTGCGCACCACTTTAATTTGAGGGTGGAGATATCCTTTAAGAAATTGCTATAAACCTGCCATCTAATAGTTGATCTCTCTACAATGCTGCTAATTATAAAAGCCTAAGTTAAGCTAGGTACACATTACCAATAATCTGCTAACCAGCTTGATCCAATGAGATCGGTTTATTAGATTCTATGTGGGATTGATCAGTCTTGTCTTCCTATACAAAGTAAAAGGAGAATGTTGGGAATGTGTTTAGGGGATTCCAATGGAATATGTCTGCCATCTGCTATAAATCTTTGCTGTGTGTACCTGGTTTTACAGCTAGAATCCTTTCAAACTCCTGGAAAATTGCATGGATTTGTGGTGGCCACTGACCAATGTCTGACCGTTCGCCTGAATCGAACAAATGGGTGATCAAATGCACCACAAAACCACAGGCGATCACGCGGATCCTTATGGGCCGCACACTCGGCCCCGCCGAACTATTGACCACAGCTACGAAAGATTGAGTCATGTGTATCCAGATTAAGGGAGATGTTGAAATTACAGACATAACACTAATTTCAAGGAGGTACCATGGCTGCCCAACCAAAAGGATAAAGCAGCTATATGAGAACAAAATTTCTGATACACCATCTTACCAAGTAGAAACACAAATCAGTATGCACACTCCAGACTTTCTCTAGCAAACTATTACACTAGCATTCTTTTGTTACCATGAGTAGAGCAAGAGTACTGTACATCACTGAGATTATCTCTGGAGAAGTAGAAAGACATACTCACAAAACAGTACATAAGTATTTCCTTACTCTCCAACAATAAGCTCTAAAATTGTTGTGCTTTCCTAATAAGGCTGGGTACACACAGGAGGACTTTTGTGTCCCGATCAAACGTTCGCTGCAAGCGAGCGCTCGGCCAGGACAAATGACTGTCGGTTGCAGCAATAGTGGCCGTGGCTGACAGTTGGGGGCCTGCATAATGTGGTCCCATAGGGAACCGCACGATTGCTCGTGATTTACCAACAGTTCCGATCACCCATTTGTCCAATACGGATTAACTGTCGATCGAGCTCGGTCGTGGCCAGCGGCCCCACACCGTCAGATATTTATGACCGATCGGTCGGCCAGAAATATCTGCTGTTGTGTACCCAGCCTAACTCATAAAGTAATTTGAGGGAGATTGTATATCATTTCAGGGAGAGGTCAAATGTCCACCCTCATGTCCACCCTCAGAATGAAAATTGAAATACTTAATAACCACCACGTGCACACTATACCACTTTTTATTATATTTTGCTTTCCCAAAGAGTCCAAACAGTGACTGGAGGAGTGTAAAGGAGAGTAAAGGTGGGTGCACACAGTACCAATCTGTCAAATCTGAAAGATGCAAGATTCTGTCTATCATCTTTGACAGATTGGAGTACTCACATTCAGAATCGTTCTTCCTATATAAAGGAGAGTGAGAACGTTTGTGACTACCATACTCCCTATGATCACGTCCGACTTGCTATACTTTAGTAAAGGGGCTGACCATGAACGAAGGCGAATAGAGGAAGGAAGGGAAGCAGCCCACCCCACAGCAGGAAGTGTGAAACTGCACAGTAATGGCATATTAATTGCTTTATTTAATGCCTCCCCCTAGTGGGGTCCCTTGGCCCCTCCCCCTCTAGCACCTCAGACCCATAGTGCCACCCCTACAGAAAACTAGACAGAATGGTTGATTCTGCCTCTGCCTGAAAAGGCTGTTTCAGATAGTTTTCTATAGGTGGGGGTATGGGGTTGTGGTGTGAGTGGGGGAGGGGCCAAGGGCTCCTCGAAGGGAAGGGGTCCTGAGGGGCCAGCAAGGGGGAAGGGCCATGGGGGGCATTCAGAGGGGGGGGGGCCTGCAAGCTGAAGAGGCCACGGGGCAGCAAGGGATAGGGCATGTAAAGTAAATTGCAAAAATATTAAGGGCAGCAATTCCTGTCAATTTACCTAAATTTATTTTTGGACCACAGTTACCCCTTAAAAACTAAATGTTAAACAAACAGCATTGCATTTACTGTACTTGAGAGAGGAGGACATACAATGTTAAAGGGATATTGTCTTATAATTGTCTAAAATAGAACATTGAGCCAAATGTCTTGCATGCATACATGCAAGTAATGATGAGATGAGATAAAATAAAAGACAGATATTAAAAAAAAGAAATTATAACTCTAGCAGAGGTTATGCAGCTTAGTCCTACCTTAATCCAAAGTCCTGTTTTCTCGCAAACATCTCCTAAAGTTCAGTGTGATCCTCCTTTATCTCCCGCGGCAGCTGACAGTCACTGGGTCCTCACGTCAGACTCCATTGGATTGTTGGCAGCCAAGAGAGATAGAGAGGATCAAGGTGAACAACCTCACTTAGAGTTCTAATTCTTGTTGTTTTTCTTTTTACAATTAAGGCTATTTGCTAAATGCTATAGTTAAGAACTGGGTGCTGGGTGATAACCTATTTTTTAACCGGCTTCTCAGTTTTCCATAATATTGTTGGGACACATGGTAGTCCCCTGGATCCCTAATGATTGACAGGAGGGATACCTATGTAGTGTGTATTTTTAAGGTCATGTCCAAAAAACTGCAACTGGTGTCTTATCAATTACCTTATTTGCCTGTAACCTCCAACTGCAATTTTTCCCAGTTTATTCCATGCATTTGGAACCAGGTATTTAATAAGTCCTGTTCCTTCCCGGCAAAGTTATCTGCCTCTCTTTTCTTTTTATATTCTTGAGCTTGAGGAGGAGAGGGCAGGGGAAGCAGCAGTTAATCATTGGTTGTGATGCAAACAGTCACAGCCTTGACTGACTGCATGGAGGGAGGGGCCAGCTTACTCTGCCAGAATGGGGACGATAATTATCCTTAAATATCTGGTTAGTAATGCAGGTAATAAAGTGCCAAATATATCAGCTGAGGCTGGGGACAAGTAAATGACAATTGACCAGTTTTTGCTTTGGTGGACTTAAATTTTATTTTTGTTCTTTATGTGTGTTTATTTATATAATATTAATAGTCAAGTTGCTCTGTGTAATAATTTTTTTATTATTTGTGTAATAATTTTTTTCAGAATTAGTGAGTTAGGTATTATATAAATACTTCTCTAGTAAGTTGCATTTAAAGAAGTAGATTCTGTAATTTGTGCTTCCATGTTGTTGGCAGTGCAACTCCCATGTAGTCTTCAAAGAGCCAAATGAGCATGTGCTCCTATTGGACATGCCCACCGGCCCCACTATTCAATGTCACTCAAAATATTTTCTATACAGATGTCTTCACACCAAAATGTAAGCCCCTGCAATTTACTTTATAGCCAGCACAAGTGGCACAAAGAACAGCCTACCGGGAACAATTATAATAGTCAGCTGATTTTACTGCCTTGTTTTTTGTTTCCATTGTGTTTCTAGGAAAAGATACATTTTCTAAATGTACTGATATTCTAATTATTATCTCTAGTTAGATAGTGGTTTAAGGCATAGTTTTTAGCAAGACAGGGTACATGAGTTTGCAGGTTTATTTATTTAGACTTTTATTTTCTACTGCAATTTTAATATTCTGTTTCTTATACCTATGCTGGCTAAGAAATAAATACTTTTTGTATGATAAGCAAAGAAATATATCATTGTTAGGGACTGTGTTCACAAAAACACTGCATTGAAATTGGCAGGAGTTTTCACTAAAACAAAGAGGTAGATTATGGGAGTAAAACCCATAGTATCCACATGTTATTTTATAAAACAACAGCCACAGCAAAGGAAAAGGTGCGACACATCTTTTTGTATCTTTGTGAATGTGCTGAGTCTATTGGGACAATATTTTCCAGTGACTTTACTTCCCCTATAAGTTCAACTATACTCATATGGTCTCATATTTTGATTTGATAAAGACGGGGTCCTCAGACTTTTTAAATATGGGCCAGTTAACAATCTCTCAAACTGTTGGGGGCCAGACAATATTTTTATATTTGCACTATATTATCATTTGTGTCTTTCATAGTCGGAGCTGTGACGTTGATCCAACAGAATTTGCGGAATATTGTAAATGTGTATGGATAGGTCCCTTAACTACAGAAGAGAGAACCAATAACATTGGACCCGCACCCGATGAAGGACCAAACAAAGGTCTGAAACAAGTTGTGCTAACATCTCTAATAAATGATTATGTCACCGATGGATTGAATACCATACCTGGCTCTCTCCAGTGCTGTCTTTTGATATGTTTCAGTATTTTGAGCTGTGGTGAGGCCCATACTGGAGTGCAGAGCCCTTGAATCCTGTTCACTGTTACAACAAAGGTAACACTCTTTCTGTCATGTATGGGCACATCGAACCACAATTGTTCTGTATAAAGAATATGTGTATTTGTAATAATCGGTCAGCTTTATATATACTAATACTCACATTTCTTAACACAATACTATACCACCAGGATTTCTCAATGTCTTTCTTCCTGCTCACTAAGCTTAATCACAGTGGAGAAATACAGTAAGTACTTACCCTCCAACACCCACCATTTAAATAGGTACACAATTGAGAAACCCATTGCACAGAGCTAGCTGTGCTGAAATCAGGTTTGGCTCTGCACCATATTGTTTCTATGTGTTCCGATTAAAGGAATTGAAAAATTAGTACAGTTATAGTTGAGAAGAATTATAGTTTCCGGTAATAGGCAATTTAAAAAGTAAATATCCATTAAATCAGACCTGGGCAAAGTAAGGCCCGGGGGCCACATGTGGACTGTTGGCTTCCCCTGACTGGCCCCTCAATACTAGACCTGTACCCATAAAAAAAATCTTAATATTAATTATGAATAATATGGAAATATGGATAATTGATTTATTTTTATCAAGTTAATTTTATAAAAAAAATGATGACCTGAACAATTGAACAATCGGGCGGATCCCCGAACGACCGCCTGTTTCGGCCGATAAAGTGCCTATACACGGGCCGATTATCGTCCGAAACGAACGTTCGCATACATCACACGATTGCAAGTGTGTATGAACCTTTAGTCTATTGCTGGTCTTTAGGAGTGATACTAGGGTCCTAAAATATCAAGGGCACCACACAAGCTCCAAGTGGGTGTTTCCACAGAAAACCTTTTATATATATAAGTGATCTTATTTAATTTAAGATCGACGATAGCACACAATGCTCCAAATTTAAATTTAATAGGAATGAAAGTGAGGATGAGAAAAACAAAAGTATAATTGAAATCATCATGGCTTACTTACTGTGATGAGCAATGCAGCACTGGCATCAATACTTTCTGCCCCCTATCTCTTCCCCCCTCTCTAAATAGAAGGCATGCATCCCTATGTTAGAGATAAGGCACTGCGTTGCAAAAGGGAGGTGTGTCTAAGAGGACCAGGGAGAAGCTTTTGCGCACTGAACAAGTGATTTCTTTAAATACAGATATTGGCTAAAGTAACAGAGGGAGATGAAAGTAATTGTGATACTATTAATCAAGCACAGTAGAAAAAAGGAAATTTAGAATCAAAAGGGCTGAAAGCAGAATAAGGGGAGGGGGCAGAATTGAATGGGGAAAGCAGAATTGGAAAGAGATAAAAGCTAATAGCTAGCCAGCTGAGAATGTTGAATTGGCTGGCAAACTGAGACTGGTAAAATAGTTGGCAGATTGAGACTGTTCCAATGGCTGAGTCAAATTAAGTGCAAACATAGACTGGTTAAAGGGCATGTCCGTGCCCCAACAAAAATATCTCTATTAATAGAATACCCCCCAAAACCAAGACCTCGCTAGGTTTAAAGTATTGAAATTGGCCTCTACATACTTAACAGCCCTCATTCCCTCGATGCCTTCTGCATTTTCCATGCATGGTAGAAAGCATAAGGGGACGGACTGGCATCCACGTAAGTGATTGGCTGAGACATTGCGTCTCAGCCAATCACTGTCCTGGCTGCCGGTCTGGCCCCTTCTACATGTTTCCTTTTATTCCCTGCCCCATGAAAATCACTCAAGATTAGATATAATGGTCTCTTACTTTCAATGGACAAAAATTTAAATATGTTATTCATGCCAGATTATTTATGGACCTTATAAATTCATTAAATTTTCCAAGTTACCTGCATCATTAAGCAGATGTTAACATAAAAGGATAGATGTAATAAAAGGTACAAAGTTTGCCCATGCTATTAAACTGCAGTAGTTTAATACATATGTAGTAGATATGCACACTAAGCACATCACCTTAAATAGCCCATTAAAAAGACAAATCTGATTGGTTGCTGCAAATGAAAAGATCGGACAAACTTTTGCAACTCATTGCATCTTCCCCAAAATCTATTAAAAGGAACGGTCTATTCTGGGTGTCATCTAAAGTGGTGATGAGGGGCATTTACAGGGTTATTCAATAAAGGTTCCTAATGTTAAAAATGGTGCTAATTTTGCCCCAACCAATCAGATGTTAGCTTTCAAATGTTAAATAAGATCTGTGGTAGCTTGTCAGCGTCACAACCTATCAATAAACATTTTTACTGAATATGGCCAATGTGTTTAGGCATTTTAAAGCTCGTTTTGAGCAAGAACAGCAGCAGTGAGGCGTTTCCTGGTCACGGCTGTCAGGTTGTTGGGCGTGACATCATGTTGCACGAACTTGCGCCTTGACTGACAGCTGCGATAAGGAAGTAGTGAAGCAGAGGAGAGGAGTAGCACGGCAGAATGTCGAGGGGCCAGGTCAGGTAAGTCCATTCAGGGGCATCTTTGGAAGTTTTCTATATGGGTTTGGGAGGTAGCTGGACATATAGTTTTTAAAGGCTAGACCTGCCCTTTTAGACTTTCATGCTGGGAAATCACACCAAAACGCATAGACAATATAAGTGAACAGTACCATTCCTACTTGGCAGCTGCAATGTAGTGCTTTGTTAAAAAACATACTAGAGTGAATGCTAGTGAGGAGGTTTAGACTATTTCTGTTCATTTACTATTACAGCTGATAATCATGTGTGGCCGTTTGACCTGTGCATGACGTCCGCACACTATCGCATGTGTGTACGAGGCTCTGTAGCACTCCCTAAGAAGATTATAGGATTCTAAACCATTTAAAGCTATGGTTTCTCCCTACTCTAGCATTAAAATAAAGCTGATTGGATAAGTATTTGGTGCAGTATTCTGGAGGTATACAGTGTTCTTTTCTCTGCCTTTCCTCTCCTTAGGGGAAAAAATATTTTGTGTGATTTTGCTTGTCCTTTCATTTTAAAGGTTGTTGGTTCTGGTAACACGTTAAGTGAAACTGACATCACTTTTTCAAACTTTAAAACATGGTAGTCCCCATTCCATAGCAAGTCCTACTGTTAGAATTTAAGAATCTGGTTCTGCCATGGGCTTGGGAACTGCACTTAGTGAAGGTTTCTACAGTGGGTGGCATTATGTATGACTTCACAAAAGGAGACTGAATAAATGTAAGGCTAAAGCACAGCATAAAATATTTAGGAACAAAAGTTTCAATATTACAGTATCTGTCACATTCATTGCTTTAGTCAATGCACACTAAAATAATGTTAAAAAAGAAGCAAGGGCATTACATTTAACCCTTAGATTATGTCTATAAAGCCAAGTCTTATCTAGTTCAATAGAGTTCACAAGTCTGGCCTGGGAATTTTACATAAGGGAAATTAAAAGCATTTTTACCCTTGTAAGTTTATACACATCATTATGTGTAAATTTTCTGTGATTTTATTGCACCTGCACATTCTTTGTAAACTATAGACATTAAGACCCATGCACATTTTGTTTGACTAGACTGCATTTGCAGCATGCTACACTTATTATAGAAGCCAGCAGTCTCAAGTTGACAGTCTGTTATGACTATATATTTCTCCTTGATGCCCAGAGTAGTCCACCTTTTAGACACAATCAGCTTTCCTGGTTGCCATCCAAACTTGAGGACACCTGCAGAATTGTAGAAAAGGGATGCTGGATCGCTGCTTTATCTTCTGCTGTTCTTCACTTCTCTAGTGGAGGCTTTTGATCTCTTGTAAACTGTCTATTCTGCTTAACATTTGGGTGGCAGTAGGAGAGGGATAAAAGAAAAGGTGTAACTTGAAACTGGTAACTTCAAAGGAATCACACAATAGGAGATAAATAGACATATGGCTTTAAAATATGTATTTCTATTCCCTATGAGGAAATTTTAGAACTCTTGTGTTTTTCTAGCTTTTCAGACAGAGACATTTTTGGGTTCTCATGGCTGGTTATTAAAACAATTTAACAGGGCTTTACAGAAACACAAGAAAAATATGCCTATGTTTACTAAACCCGAACAGCTAACATGCAGTATGGTCAATTTTAATATTCAGTATGGTCAATTTTCATTTTCTGCCAATATATACAGTACAGCTTGGAAAATCAGTATTGGATACAATGTTTTTCTCAGTATAAATATTTTGACATCAAAATAGAGACACCAGATCTCGGCAACAACCCAAGGAGTCCACGCCCACAAAAAAAAAAGTCCTTAACTGCAGTTATGTGTACTAAAGTGGAATAACACAGAGAATAAGTATTGAACACAAAACGTTATGGAAAGAGAAGAACCCAACAGAGATCGGTCAGTATTTCGAAGGAAGTATAAGGGAATATCAAACATTCACAAGCTTATTATTACAAAACCTACTGATGGGATTGGAATATATGTATTTCTAAACTTTTGAATGTTCCAGTGAGCACCATTGGGGCCATAATTAGAATTAGAAACATAATTTCACCATAACCCAGCCATAACTAGGTGCTCCTTTGCCGGGTTTCTAAAAGAGAGATCAATTGGGCACAAGAGACAAAATTATTGCAGACTTTTTCTCCAGCATTATGTGAACCTAAATTAGTGTGAGGACATGAACCACAATATCATCTATTTTAAAATGCTTTCACCTAATATTTAATTCATGTTTTTTCCAGTTTTGTGAGAACCTCTCATGTAGGGAACATTTGGAGACTGATCACACCGAAAATAGTGTCCTGTGCCAAATAGAGTTGTCAGGCTGGAAGACATTTCCACTAAAAGCAGAATCCTAGTGCAAATCCAACTTTCAATTGAATTGCTTGCTTTAAATTGCTTGCATGCTATATTCCCATTGTAATTCCTCTTAAAAGCATGCCCTTCTCTATGGACACTTAAGGTAAGGTATTTTAATGTATGTAAAACCCCACAAGAACTTTTAGATATAACATTAGTATCCCCCAAACCCTGTTTTCCCAATACTTAAGGCTCGTACACATGTGTGATCGCGGGTCCCGACCCGCGACGCATGATGTGTACAAACGTTTCGGCCGATAATCGGCCTGTGTGTAGGCACTTTACCAGCCGAAACGGTTGTTCTTTCGGAGATCCACCAAGTCGGTCGATCAACTATCCCCAAATGAACGACTATTTCAGCCGATAAAGCACCTGCACACTGGCCGATTATCGGCCGAAACGTTCGTTCGTACAATCGTTTGCTCGTGTCTACGAGCCTTTACTATTTTCCCCAGTGCTTCTGAGTTCAGATTTCTTACCTTAAATTCCTCCAGTCCCAAGCTGCTCTCTTCTGCTTTTTTTATTTATTTATGTATGTATGTATAATTTTATTTCTATAGCGCCACTTGAGAATACAAACGGAAATATGTGCAAGTCATTATACAGCTACATTAAATTTACAAAATAGTGTTTCAAAGGTTATATATATATATCTATATATAAAATAAATGTGGTGTGCCTTGACATATTAGGAAAGAGATCCCTGCCCGAAGAGCTTACAATGTAATTTTATGACTTTGTGAGCTCTATGTGAGCTTGCACAGACGTAAATCAGGCAAGCAGTGCATGGTCGTAGAGATGGCTGGAACTCACCAGTTTTGTTCCGTTATCCAATTCCCGGATCGTGGGAAAATCCCAAAGATCCGAAAATATGAAAACCGAACGTTTTTATACAGTCCGTGAGTGACAATATAGCGGCTTCTATATATTAAACATGCACATGCTGATATTAAGGTGAACATCCTTTTTAGAATAGAGTTACTCAACCACATGCTTCTCATTCGGAGACACATTTAAGCTTTTTTCCTTCTTTATTGTAATTTCGAAAATGAAAAAGGGACTTATTGTACATATTCGACATTTTAACTGTTTTAAGTGATAAAAATATCAAGGGGTCACAGTGAATTGTACAGTTAAGTTTCTAATATGGATGCACATTATATAATCCATATTTTTCAGTATACACTCAATAAACAATTTAATATTGTTAAGAGGTTGACGAATCTTAAACTGCTTTTCTTTATTTGTGACTCACCAATGACTAGGATATATGAGCCTATCCCAATCTACCAATCATATAATGATTGATAATCTGTCTGTATTTAGCACCGGAAGCCAGTATTTTGGCCTTACTGATCATTTTGCATATGAAAATACGTTGCTGCAATCTTCCAATTTTTCAGTCAGTTGGGAATGATCAGTCAGTTGGTAAACATTTTGCTGATCCAATCAAATGATCAGAGTGGGGATCGATTGGGCCCCTTACGCTGGGTAAACACATGGTCAATAATTGACAAACCCTGTCAAATGCAATTGGATTTCCAACTTATCAGCTAAGTGTATAAAGAGAATACAAACAATCCACCTGTGATGAACCCTTGCTGGCCATGGGATCACTTGGACCTGACAGAAAATGTCACTATCAGAGCCGATAGCCATTACAGTAATGAGTCTGGTAGGGTTGTACCCAGCTTTAGGCTCTGCTTTATAGTGAACCCAAGGGCTTTTCATGCTTAGTCAAGGAAACATTAAAGGGTCACTACACCCAAGAAAATTACCCATTTTCAAAGTAATCTTAAATGCACTGGGACATAGAAGCACTTGCTCCAATCTCCAATTTTACCATGATCTCAGCATTAGTTGTTTGACACCTGTATACTGCACTGACTCTTTCCTGGCTTCACCTCCAACACATAAGATTCGGGACACTTCACCTATGCTTTACATACGCATGCACACTGGGGTCCATTCCCCTTTAAATTTCTTAGTTACAAACAGGTTTGTTATGTTTGTTTGTTTTTAGATAACAGACTTATCAACACAAATAGTTTGACTGTTTGCAATTAACAATTATTAGTCATATTAACACATTTACTGACCAAAGGCCCCCCTTTCCATATAAGAGCTTTATACTAGGTAAGGGTCTTACAAAGCCAATAGTGGGATAAACTACCCTTAATTATCATCTTATAGCAGCCTTTCCTATTCTATGTTTCATTTCCTATATCCTCTCTTCTGAGAGGTGTAATAAGACGTCTGTATTTCTAACTCCTACTGATTATGAGGATATCATTCATTGAAAGATGTAACATGCCATCTGGACAAGGTTATAATTAGAATGTATGGCTTGTTACAATGTAGGTCTACAGTTTGCAGAAGAAACTGCCATAGATTTTGTTTTTGTAAAGTTGGTTATGTTTTTTCCGTTGACTGTGTTATGTGTTCACTGTTCTAAAGTGCTAGGGGAGGTGTTGTAGATTATACAGTCACATTTGCATTAGACCAGTTGTTACAGCGACCCACCAACAGTTATCATTATCTTTCCAATTAATATAAGGGAGGATAAACCTGTGTCCCTCTAGTGTTTAGCACTACAACTCCCAGCATTTGTCCAACTGCTGAAAACTCTTGGGGTACACGGCATTTCATTGAACATCAGAATAGAGTCCTGCATCATGTCATGTGGGCACACACAACCTTTCAATGTTGAGTTTCAGGATACACAAACGTACACAGTTATGTGTATTGTTTTAAGAACATCAATACTATATTGTTTAACAGATATTTTAACAGACAAATACTTTTTGATACTGTGTAATTTCTTTTAGAAGAATATTTAATTTAATGACATTTGTGTAATGCTCTGGATTCCTCAAGTATCCCTTCAGCACAGATTCCCTTAATCTCCACCGCTATCTTCACTTATAATCAAGCCCCAATCTGCTGAACGCTTGACACGCCTCACCGGGTAAGGTTACCCCTAGGAGGACAGAGACAAATCAGAAACGCAAACCAAGGGTCTTACACAGGAAGTAAAATGAGGTAGAAAAAAGCATAGTCGAGAAACGGGCAGAGGTCAGAACACACAGAGAAGAATCATAGTCAGGGGGCAAGCATACACACAAATGATAATGGGTAAATCCCGCTGGGGAACGACGGGATTTACCCATTACCGGCAGTGTGAAGGGGCTGTTCCTGACCTACCGGAGTGCTGACGATCAATCATCGGCATTAAGGTCCGTCGGGAACAACAGAAAATGTACGTTGTTTGGCATTGCCTCCCTTTAAGTAATGGGAGACAATCTGATCGTACTGTGTATGGCCACACTGCTGATCAATCCCAATGCCGCGTATGGGGATCTGTCAGGTCCATGTGTGGCGGTGTATGGCCACCTTATGACAGTAACTAGAAATCCAGATTCAAAAACACACCCAAAGCAAGAGGCAAACCAAAAGGTATCAAGGGCAACTCACAGAAAGGAAGCAGGAATATAAAAAGGAACGTCAGACCACTAAGAAAAGAGAAGGAGATAAGCCAGGAACAAGATAGGCAGAAGGAAATACAAATCACATAATGGCTGATATGTTAGCCCTTTTTCCAACATAGATATGCATTTTTACTATTGCTAAGGCTACGTTCACTCTAAAAAGGGAACAAAATTGCAATGGATAGTCCATTTCTCCCCCCCATTTTTGTCCATTTTTAACACTCCGTTTTTGCTATAATGTTAATCAAAACGTATCCATTTCCGGACAGAAATGCATGCAGCAATACTTTTTTTTTTAACAGACTGGGTCAATCCGATCCAGTAAAAAAAAAGGACTTGTGCGAAAACGGACAAAAACTGATCTAGTGTAAACAAAGCCTTAACCCTTATAATAATGAGAATTTTGGGAGACATTTAGTTCTCTACAACAAGGCTATTTAGAAATTGTAATCTTATAGATTCAATGCATGTTTAAATAATACACCAGGGCACACTTCTTACAGTAAGAGGTAATGCTATCATTCAATGCACAATCATAAAGCAGAGATTTAATTCAATGTAGAATCATGAAGCAATGCACTAATGTAATGTACAATAGCAAATTCAATGTTCAGCCATTAAACAATGCGTTAATCTAATGTACAGTGATAGGAGTGATGCTTTAATTCATTGAGAAATCATGAAATATTTGAATTGAATTTTGTTGTTACCAGCCTATACCTAGTTACTATTCCTGATGAAGGTATCCTTGTTGCTTTGAATTCAAGGAATACTATATGATTGCTCATGAAATCAAAACTCTATTCCTTGTACACAGTATTTATTGCACATGAAAATGCATTGAAGTAAAGCATTGCTTCATGCAAGACTCTAGGCTGAATGAAATTACATCTTCATCGTTGTCAGATAAGAGCACCCTGGTGTATTTTTCTGACTTTATGAAAAGGGCAGCATTGCAATATTGGCCAATCAGGAGACACTTGGCTATATTTATTATTTATTGGATAAAGTGCAGGGATTTAGAGTTGTTTGTGAGCGGTTAGTGTTTATAAATGTCCATCCACTATACAAATATTGCACCCCTGCCTGATATGTGGGTACTGAAATGTATGTACACTTTTTATAACTAGGAGTTATTTATTTTACCTTTAGTAAACAGAAAAAGACTCTCATTCCCTTCATGTTGCCATTTTTCACAAGGCCTCTTCTGCTTTTATTCTTGTAGATATTAAAGAAGAAGTGACAAGTTGTCTTAAACTTTCCATTGTTTGCGTGTTTGATAAATACCTCATACAGAAGTGTCCCACCTCTTGGCATTACCAGCTCACACCTTTTTGAGTGGCTACTGGGGAATCTTTTGACATCTGTCAGAGCTGGTTAAGGTCAGCTCCCCAGCTCTATGGAAAAGGCACAGAGAATATTTGACACATAGAACCAGTAGCCTTCCAAACATTAAGATCACAATACTTTAATTAATTTAATTTATAAACTTAATCCCTGGAATTCCTGAACAAAGATCTTCCAACTCTGTTGGTCTTAAGCTATGTGCAGGTGTCCAACACGGCGTCGAGGCCTGACACCCAAGCAGATGGAACACCTGCGACAAATGGCCATTTCAGATGATAGTCACGTATGTGTATGCATTCACTTGGGTGTCATTTGTTGATCCACTGTGGTGAATTAACAAATGCTCAACCACCAAATTGGATGTCTGTAAATAGCTTTAGGTATGTACAAATTGCTATAGGGATGGACATGCCCTTTAAGCTAAGTATTTATTACATTGTAAGCATTTAAGGCCGCAATTCCTCCCTCTAAGTGTTCCCTCTAAGCTGTGCACTCGTGCACGCGCACACAACTCTTTAGGCCTGCGCAAACAAATTAAAGTCGTGCGCACACAAAAAATCTTCTGGAATATAAGTGCTGTGGTATAGAGCACACAAAATTTCATTTTGTATGCGCACAGAAAATATATTGCTGCGCACACAGCCAATTTGAGTTTAGAGGGAACATCCTTATCTTTCAAAAGTAGACATTTTAGGATTTATTTCCTTTTAGTTAGTTCCATAATTAAGATGGCCATACACGTCCAGATGTTCTTCAGATTTCCGATCAGAAGAACCGATCTAAACCTCACACCTTGAGGATTTTCCTCCGATATCAAGTGGGAACTGAAGATGGGGTATTTCCACCTGGCCCAGTCTTTGTATTTCTGAGTGCTCAACATTGTCGTGTGGTCGATCGGAAAAGCCGAAAACGGTTTTCAACTTTTCAAGTGATCGCTCAAAAAGTTGCTGTGTATGGGGGGCTTTACTCTACTGGTAATCCTAAAGGTTCGTACACATGTGTAATCGCGCGTGCCGCCCCACGACGCACGATGTGTAAAAACAGACGTTTCAGCCACAAAATCGGCGCATGTATGGGCACTTTATGGGCCGAATTGGTCGGGACCGCGATCGCACGTGTGTACGCACCTTTAGATTGTGCACTTTAAGTTCTTATCATAAAAAATGGTGCTAATTTTCTCCCAACCAATCAGATGATAGCTTTCAAATGTTAAATAAGATCTGATTGGTTGGGGCAAAATTAGCACCATTTTTAACGATAAGAACTTTTATTGAATCTTGCTGACAGTATGTAACCAAACAGTTTAGAACATAAGTGGGTTTCTCACAGTCAGACTGTAATAAATGCTGGGTACACACGGGCTGGGTCAAACACAAAAGTACCATGGGAGACATTTTGACACAATCGATAGTGTGGATTGGGCAACATTTACGCCAAACGTCAAGACGTTGTGCCGAACATTATCACCAAAATTTGATTATACATAGCCTGCAGTTTTTTGTCAGGAAAGTGTGTAGTGACTTGGCAAGAATGGGTTTACTATTGGTATTAGTTCTTGCAAAGGACCAGTAAAAATGCCATTCCACCCTGGAAACAGTCCCCATTGTTTATATTAGGGTTAGTGAAGCATGGAACCAGATCTTCTGTTCCAGACAATGTGGACCCAAACTGTATATCTGGAATTCCCTACAGCTAGGGGTCTGGTGGATACCTTAAGAGGTCACCTTAAGGACAGCCATACATGTAAAATAAATGTATTTTGGTATTGGAATATGTGAGATGGAAACCAATATTATATTTGTGAATGAGAAGGTAGGCCCATTAAAATGATACCCAACATGGAGGCCTTATTCCCTTGCCAAGGCGAGTTATTAATGGGAAATATGTTGTTTTTTTTACACACAGGTCATGTTTGGTATTGTAGGAATTGGTAATTATTACAGTAGGGGAATATGTGGTCTATATCCCAGTACAATGTACATATCTGAAGTTATATAGAATCTGCCTAACTGAGGGGGAATGAAGGGTCATGACAAGTCGTAAATCTGGACATTCCTGAACACTCCCACCTCATGCATAGCCGGGGAGGGGGCTGTAACAAGAAGGGGCTTAAAAAAAACAATGTAACCTCTATAACTTTGTTTATACTGAGGGGACATGCTAAATATGTATGGATCATGTTTCCTTCTCGACCCGAGACACAGGACCTCTAGTGAGTAGGATCTGTGAATATTTTTATTTCATATAACTGTTGTACCTATTGTATGTCATTTTATTGTAACACCATTTTCTTTTATTTATGTATTATATGCACTGTCCACCTTTTGGAATATTAAATCTAAATTTTAATAAGTTTGTCTTTGATGCTCTAAAAGAACTGAGCCTCTGATAAGTTGGTATGTGTTTGTATGGAATGGTTTGCTAGTGAAAATGCTAATTAAAGGGGAAGTGTGGTCCAAAAATTGAGGTAAATTGATAGGAATTGCTCCCCTGGGGATTTTTGCAATTTATTTCCATTGTTTATTTTGCATAGTTTTGAAGATATTTACATTTTTGTGTGTAATATGGCAGCAGCATCACCAGGTCCCCTGCACTGCCTGCTTCCTGCTCCCTGCTCTGAAACTGTCAGTCAATCTGTCCTGTCTCCCCCTCCCCTTTGCAGCCCCCCTGGTCCCTCCCACGCATGGACCCCATGGTCCTTCCAGTTGCAGGCCCCCCATGGCCCATTATCTTACAGCCCCATGACTGCTTGTGAAGGACTGATGCTAATTAACCAGTTAGTTGCTGGAGTGAATGGTGTAGTGTTAACCATTTAGCTGCCAGGACAGGGGTGGGCATAGTCTGTGAGAGACAAGAGTGTTTTTTGGGCGTCTTCAAGGCCATAATTTGGAGTGGTGGCAGCATATTATTGATTGATTAGTCAGATCACATGCCCAGCGAACTGTTTTATATAACAGTTTTAGGTTTACCATCTAGAGGATTATACTTTTGATTTAAAAACAATTAAATATTTTCCTGGAGTGTCTCTTTATTTAGTAAGGGTGGAGCCTACAATCAGTGGCACTAGTCATACCTTTGCTGGCACAGTTAAAGTAAAGCTGCACTGACTATGATTTATGAAGCACAGAAAAAAATGACAGATCTTAAATATAAATGTGAAATTGAATTTATTAAAATGTATGTTAGCCTATTTTGTAGTTGGATTACCATTCCCATACTTGGGCTTTAGATCAATTTAAACACATGTAATAAGCAGAAAACTCTGTAAGGGATAACCCCTGTGCCAGCAAACTGTCCAGCAGCTTTTATGATTTTAGGACTAGCAAAGAGAAACTAAACATGGATAACATCCATGTTATGGGAGAGGTTACAGATATGATCTATAGGTACAAAGTTTTAATAGCTGTTTACTTACTGATTATTTTTTTCCCAGTCAGGTATTAAAGATGTTCTACAACTGGCTTAAAGAAATTCTATTATTGAATTCTTTAATTGAACTTTTAAAGGGCATGTCCACCCTCTAATTGATATTCTACATACATGTTAAACAGCCCCCCATAGCCTATTTATATTATATCTACCTATTCCAAAGATGAAAGAATTTAAAGGGTACGTCCACCCCAAAAACTAAAATTTAATCCACTACTGGCCCCACTGTGTAGTGTTAAGAAATCCTTACCTTACATTCATGCTCCTCATCGTTCTCCTGTAGTGTCTGTTTAAAGTTGAAAATAGTGAAGAGTAGGAGATCCTCTCTGTCCTCTGAGAGGTCTCTGGCAGGCGCAGATGAGCCCCCCCCCCCCTTTCATGGCTGCTTTGTCCATAGCTTAAAACACTTTTTCTGTAGTGTAGGGTACCCTACCCACCCGCCAAAACACTGCAAAACTCTACTTACAGAGGGCCTGGATCAGAGCACTACATTGAAGGACTGTAAGTAGAGTTCTGCTTCTGAAAAATATCAGGGTGGAGATACCCTTTAAAGACCCCAATCATTTGCTAGTGCTTCCAGGTATCTGCAGCCAGTCAAAGCTGTGATGATGATATCATGGCCAGTGGCTAACAGCCAACACTGAAGAATTACTACTGTGCACGCTAGTATACCAGCCCCACAACAGCAGCAGAGGAGGCTGAACGTGCTGGCTAAGGATCTGGATCTGTAAGCCCTTTCAGGATCATGTTTGGAATAGGTAAGTATGGTAAAAAAAAAACTGTTTGGGGGGCTGCTTAATATATTTTCTTGCCCTTCTTTCCCTATTATTCTATTTTAAGTGAATATCTACTAAGCATGCCCAGAATGCCATATCCTCATATCCTAATACTCTGAGCATACTAATAAGTTAATCTGAATCAATTAAAATCTTGCAGGGTTACCAAACAAACAGGGTTATTCAATAAAAGTTCTTATCGTTAAAAATGGTGCTAATTTTGCCCCAACCAATCAGATGTTAGCTTTCAAATGTTAATTAAGATCTGATTGGTTGGGGCAAAATTAGCACTATTTTAAACGATAAGAATATTTATTGAATCTCCCTGGAAGTCTCCTGCCTAATAAGCTAGTCATGGTGGTGATTTTTCTATTTTTACTTGAATCTGGGCTCTGCAATTCAGGATCACTTTTAAAAAGCAAAAATGGTTAATTTTCAGGTTTTTGCTTGTGATCTGGTCCTGACCCATTCTTCTCCTGCAGTCCAATCCAGAAACTCTGCAATCCAGATTATGCACCATTTTACTGTAACCATTTTCTGTACTTTAATACGGAGCATCAGATTTAACTCATTTTCCCAGAGCTGGGCATGTTCAGATAGAGTCACAGTATAGCTAGTTCATACAGGAGGCTTCTGCTGCCACTACAGGTAAAAATTGGTATAATGTACGGTACAGTGATAAAAAATGATAGTTTCCAGTAATGGGCAATTTAAAAAAAAATAAAATCCCAGTGTACATATCCTTTAAACTTGTTTGATTCTCCTTTAATCATAAAACCTCATGCATTATTCTTTTTCTAGATATCAACATAACATGAATATATATAGCAACATGTTTCTTTCTAATGACTATGCAAAATAATTAGCCTTTTTGTGAAATCTAATCTCCAACTCACAAAGGCTAATGCTGGCCATACACTGCTGGCCCAACATTAAACAATTTCGGTGTTCACTTCAACATGAATATAATCACTATTGCAAAGCTGACCAGTGTGGCGATTTTAACTTGGTGACATTTGCTAGTTAGCTTATGGTTTGTAATACCTCAGTAATTTCCCATTAGACAGGTAAGGCACTGTATTAGAGGGCCCTGTTAGTATTCGCTAACCTCCACTTCTTGGGCACTATTCGGGTCCTTGTCACTTTCCAGCAATGACGGCTGTTCGGGGGCACACAGGGGCTTCCTTTCTTTCCTCTTCCAGCTGATGCTGCTTGTGCAGTGCAGCTGGGAGAAGGGTTTCCGACTGCCCAATCTGTTTCTCTCTTTTCTCTGGGTTTCTTTGTTTGCCCAGTATAGCATTTTTTGGCTCTCTGGTGGTGTGTTCCGCTTTGGCCGACTATCAGTAAGTGAATGGGCGCTTGATCTGGTATCGTTGATAATCCTATGCGTTGGATCGTCAACAATGCCTGACCGAACTGCTATTTAGGCTACTGAGCACCCATACACTTACCAATAGTCTGACCATTCGTACACATTGTGCATCGCGGGTCGGCCCCCATAATCACATGTGTACAGCCCTAAATTTCCTATTTGATCTTACCCTATCTGCTGCTTTCCCTGCACCTCTTTTTAAGCTGGGACAACCTTTCTTAACTTATTTAAACTTATTTAAGGTCATAAGTGCACTGACCAGGAGTGAAATTCAAACTATTAACTGTTTAATGTACTATAAGAAGGCAAAAAGGTAGGCAAGCAGCATTTGCAATTGTAAGGGAGTGGGACCCGGATGCAGTAGAGGATCATGTGGGAGCAGCAGAAAAACATTTTTCTACAAAGAGACTACTAGTGGTAAATGCATATAAGTTAGCAGATTGGGAGTCCTATGACATTACACAGAGCACGTCCTGGGTGTCTTATCCCTAATGATGTTTCATATTCCATCTGGTTCCTGGGATTTAGCCTGACAAATTTAGAAAGAATCTTCTATTAGAAGAAGTGCATGACATCACAGCAGTTCCTTATCCATTTCTTAGTTTATGTTACATTTTTAGTTTATCTGCACCTTTATTCTGACAAAAAATTTAACTAACGTTAGAGAGACTTGACACATATATTAACCCTGTGGTGAAGGATTTATATGATGGAACATTAAGTCGAGTAATACATCATTTGGTTTAGCTTAACATGGACAATACAGTTTTTAGACTTTACTTCTCCTTTAATTTGATATATTTACATTATGGAAACTGACATGAGTATGCCAAGTTTCAACACAACCCTAGCTTGCAGAGCATACCACAAACGGAGTGCTTTGACAAAGCAGTGGCCCTTGATTCTTCCTGCATTTCTCTTATTAAAGACATTAAGGGGGCTATGTATTAAAAGGCACAATTGCAAATTTCCATCTTCTTAAAGTCACGCTAACCCATTTAAGGTGATATAGCAAAGGTTTGAGTGACTTTGCTGGGAATTAAAGCAGGTGTTTTTTCAATCCGCTATGAGCTGATTTTCCATAGCTTAAACCATAGCTTAGACCATTTCATAGACCATTTCCTCAAATGCAACAAAGGCAAGGGCTGTTTTCTTAGTCCCTGGCTCAGAGCAAGGGGGGTTAAGAAAAGCAGACAATTACATTTAACACACATTCCACTTCTCAGCCTCCCTGGTCAGACCTGGACTTTTTTGTGTAGCAACATCAGTTTGCCCTAGGTGTCTTGGTTATGACTGGCAACATAGTAAACTGTGAAGGGAGATCAAATGATTTCATACTGCATAATTGTTATGTGGATTTGGCCTGGAAGAAACTGGCAATATTAATAGGCATATACCAGAGTTTTGACCCAAACCTGGTTTTGGGTTGAAATTACTGGATCTGCTTTGTTGATTTCTGCCAGTTGATACTACAGGGCAAAGCTACCAAAATTTCAACTCTTGAAACCTGTTTTTTCTGTCAAAATGTCATAGTTTTGATATTGATCTTTGGCTTCCACAGTGGAAATTTCGAAACTTATCAATCCCAATCCTTCAGCAGGGCAAAGCCCACAGGTTAATTTACCCTTAGGCTGGGTACACACAGAGTGACTATTTGTCCCGAGCGCTCACTCGGCCGGGACAAATGTCCGTTGGTCGCTGCAAATACGACCGCGGCCAAATTTGCGAACGATCGATCGTGCGGCCCCATAGGGACGTGTTGTAATTTACCGACACGTCCGATCGTTCGTTCCATACACAGTATAATCGGATCAGCCAATGGAAATTTTCCATCGTTCCTGACAGACTAGTTGGGAAGAGCCCCTACAAACTGAAGATAATGGGTAAATCCCGTCGTTCCCCAATGAGATTTACCCATAATCATTAGAGTGTATGGCCACCTTTAGCCCCAAGGAAGCTAGCCACAGTGCAGCAAGAACTTTCAGATCATAAAAGGCAAGTACTGACAGCGTAGGCCCCAGCTGAAAAAGCAAACCTTGATGGGCTTAAAATAATTTGGCCAAGTTATTAAACCAATTGCTTTTATTTATCCTTAGAGAATGGCAGGCTTTTTAAAGCAGCATCATAGACGGAATAAACATGTAAGCAAATTGAATGGGGTGTGCACTAGGCTTCTATTTTATATGTATACTACATTAAATTGGTCACTAGTTGCACTTTATAATGAATGTATACTAAATGGCTTGAAGCCTCTGAGACTTCTGATATACATTCAGGGAGATTCACCCAGAGGCTGGTATTAAATACTTGTACAAATGAGCTGCACAGCCTCTGGTAAAGTGGCAGTTTGTGGCAGTTGTGCTGCTCACGCAAACCCCTGTTAACTAGTCGTAAATCGTTCACCATGACTCTAGTGAGCGCTGCGCTCTTCAGTTGACAATTGGTAACTGAAAGAACTAGTAAGTAGTAACTGGGGCATTAAAATATTGGGGCATATTTATAAAGGTTAACTTTTCACTGCTGTTATTGCCGGCATTTTCACCAAATTCTGAATAAGTGAAATTTATAAAGCAGCGATAATCAGCGAATAGATATTATTGCTGCCTATCGCCATTTCGCTTATCACCTTGGTAACCACTCAATCATATTTATGAAACGGGGCTAAGTGTATTCTAACGTTAAGTTCGGCCATTTAAAATGGTCAGAGCTGGTGAAAAAGTGCCCATAAATCTAGTCTGCCAGTGGGTCCTTGAAAGGTGTCAGTACACTGTGGAGTGTTTCTTAAAACTAATAAGGGTCTAGGGGGTGTTAAGACTATTTTCCTGAATTTACTGTAATACAATCATTGGTTTCCGGTTTTACTAAGATCGCTTTTCATACCTTTGCTTGCACCCATTCTCTCTTTTCGCCACTATACCCGACGCAATGAATACAGCAATGCGTACAGCGCACATTGCCAAGGCGATACTTTTTACAGAGAAAATGATCGGCTTTATAAATACAGCAAAAATAAATCTGCGATAGCGAAATGCCAAAAGTAGCAATCGTTTATAAATATGCCACATTGGGCAGCATTTTAGGTTAATCTTATTATATCTATCAGCTTCCTAGCTATGGCATTTTTGGGGGTGATTTAACTATATATAATTTTTCATGAAAAAATAAACAGTTACACTGGATTAAAATGATGTAAGAAAATAATGGAGTATGTGTATGGGTTAAAGTCTAACATTTGTTTTAGAATAGAATAGGGGGAATGGAATGACCCACTAACTCTACCTCGTGACTAGACCCCCTCCTTCACTTTTGTTCCCTGCCAGGTGTAGCTCTTCTGTGTGACAGCGTGAAGTGGCTGTATCCTCGATGCGCAGCAGTGGGAGGGAGTGTTGCCTCAGGCCAGACTACTTCATTACGGCAGATAGTTTGACAAGGCAGCCGTCAGCCCCTGTGCTCTGCATTGTGCTGGCGCCTCTCTCTTTGCTGACACTCGTTCGCCTCTCTTTAGGAGACCTGTCCTGCTGCAGGTTTTATGACTTGTCTTCTGGGCAAATAGATTCAGCCACCAGGCCCCAAATTGAATTACATCCCTCCCCCCTTACTATTCAATGTCTGACACTGACAAATCACTTATTCCACCTGCACTAGAATTGGGCTCAAAAGGCAGACTAACGAGAACGACCCTGCAGCATTCTGTAGGGCACTACAACAAGAGGGCCCAGAAATGGGGTCAGTGGTGGACATTTGGACACCAGCAGAATAAATTATTTTTCCAGAAAACCTCCAGAGGATCTAACTTTTTCAGCGCCAGAGGTGCACATAAAAATGATGACCATTTAGCTGGAAACATTATCATTTGAACCAGGATTTCCATTAAAAGACCAAAAAAGACCTTAATAAGAGTATTAAGCCATTGTTCATGTTGTATATAAACATTTTCCTGTGTTATTATTGCAGTTTTGCAATTCATTTGTGATTTCATTTGTGAGTTTCCACATGCTAGAGAAACGGTTCCATATTTATTTATTCACTTTAGCCTGAGCTGTTAACTTGCCACACGTCAGATCTTGGCACCAACCCTCGACCATGACGCACACCCACGATGAATGTCCATTTCTTCCAATATTTGCCAGTGTGTATGCCATGGCGGATCAATGAACGACTCCCGACTGCATGCATACACACATGCAAATATCAACCAAAATGGCCAGTCGTCATACGCATGAACGCGCTCGGGGATCGTGGGTCTGTGCCAAGGTCGGACGTGTGTACGTGACTTTAGAAAACATTTGATACCATCTGATTGGTTGCTGCCAATTAAGAACACAGGCAAAATTTTGCACCTCTTATTGAGCAAGCATTAGTGTGAGGCGTTTAGAACAAATACTTAGAAATAAAGCAGGAAAGAACATTATATCTAACATTATTAGCAAGTACAGGTAATAACTATTAAAACATTTCACCACTTGGTCATCATCCTATAAAAAAAAATACATACTACTCATGTTACATCAGTACAACTATCACAGTTTACTATCATAGTTGGGAGTTAATTGGGACTTTCCAGGGTACGTAATTGCCAACAGATTCTGAATTGAGAGATCCAGTCGGATGACCAGCGAAACATCTTCAAGTACTAAACTTTAAGCTAGGTACACACAATACAATAATTCGGCCCGACCGACCGGCATTTCAGTGTTTCGATCAGTCGGTCGGGCCGAATTATTGTATGGCGGCTTTTAGCGGCCGCGACCGTTCGCCAACCGTTAATTCATCCAAATCAGACACACTATCGGCTACTTTTGCCGCGACCGACAGTCCTTCCTCCTGGCCGCCCTACACATTACTGCTGTCTTTATCAGTAGAGCTGGCCTTGTCACCTTCTCTTCAAATCCTTTAATGGCACATCCTTTTTCAAATCAACATTTCCCACTGCATATAAAGAAAACCCAAATTTTAAGACACATAAGGCCTTAGCCCCACCAGGCTATTTTGATGTGTGCTGTGTTAGCGCAGCGCTCAGCAAAAACAAATAGAAGAGGATGGGGATGGCCCCACTATCTCTGCCTCCCTGCGCTGCCGACCCTTCTCGCGAGGCATGCAATCACCATTTTTGGTGCAAATCGCATGTGCTATGATAGGGTTACATCAAAGGAATTAAAGGCTATGCACAGGTGCTGCATTGCACAATTCTTGTGATTTCTAATGGAGCCTAGTCCTAATGGATGAGAATGGCTCAACCTTCCCCGGCTAGTAGCCCAAAGGAGGGGGTAGGGACTAAAGGGAAACAAAAGGATACCTAACACCTCTAAGGCTGGGTACACACTGAGGGACTATTTGTCCCGACCGAGCGCTCACTATGAGCAGGCACTTGGCTGGGACAAAATGTCCATCGGTCGTGGCAAATTCGTCCATGGCTGAATTTGCGAATGATCAATTGTGTGGTCCCATAGGGAATATACTGACACATCCGACTGAACGGTCGAGGTCGGTCGCGGCCGGCTGCTCCACACCAGCAGATATTTTCGGCCGACCGACTGAAAGTGCCGTGAATCAGTCAGTCGGCCAAGAAATATCTGCTGGCGTGTAACCAGCCTAAGGGATAGCTAAAAATAGAAGTGATCCTGGACGCACACCAGACTTAAAACTAATGGTGTTTATTATTAACACGTGATGTTTCGGTGCGCACGTGACACGCACACCTTCTTCAGACAAACAAAGGGATAGGGCGGTAAGATTAGGGACGGGGCTTAGGTAAGTTAAATACAGATAACCAAAGAGGGGCCATTACTAACCTTTTTTGTTGCTGTGTTCTGAGTCATTATTGCTTGACGTGATGTGGGGTTTTTAACATAAGGAAGATGAATTAAATTAGAATATTTTTTAATGTTTTAAAATTAAGTTGGGAACGTAAGACAATTTAGCCGGTTATTTGATGAAACGTTGTATGTTTTATTGTATCTGCTCAATAAGAGTGGGAGCAGTCTGTTAAACATATAGGACTGGACTGCTATTTCATTTATCATAATAATGTGCCTGTTATTCTCGGCACACGACTAAGGGAACCACCTGAAATGTCACCTGTATGCCTTAAAACCTACCACTGGGTGGGTGGGGTCTTTATTACTGTGTGGCTGGAGTCTCTGCCAATAATGTTTATGGGGGTCCTATTAATTTCCATTATAAATAATATAAACACACTAAACATGCCCTGTACAATTGCTCCAAATGGTTCTATAACATAAATGTAGTTCCCTATAATCTCCATAAATGTAATCAGTTGGCTTTATATATCTACTGTGCTTGTAATGCAATTAGATTTCAGGGCATCAAGATGGCCATACACTACAAAAGTTTATTGTGATCGTATTTGCGACCTTAAACCGACCAATACTTTGATAGACAGATGTACAATGTTAATTGTACTAAGATGTACGATACATATTGTTCGACATTCAATTTGTTTTGTGAATGTCTAATGTTGTCAATTGTGAGATAATATTACATTTATATTTAATTGGAACTTCAGAAAGCACTACAATCATTTTACCAATCGACTTAATCGACTTTCTAATCGTAATTATAATCAATATTACAATCTAATATCGCACACACGTGTGTACGGACCTTTAAACTTGCTCTTATTGACACTTCTACATACAATCAGTTTTCTAATAGATTGCCTTTCAATGGTACAGAAAAAAACATACAAAACAAAACTACTTCAGGTTTGGGGATAGCTACTATTGGCAATGCCAAGGGACCTTCCTGGATTCTGCTGTAGCACCAATATTTTTATGCAATCCATTAAAAATCACTATTAAGGTAGAAGAAGGTAAAATCAACACTTTAACATATCATAAACCTAGAGATATGTATAACATTTAGCTAACATCCATATTCATTGCCCTAAAACATTCAAGGCCAATATCAAAAGCTAATATATCAGATACAATTCTCCAAGTTCCAGGACCAAGAAGATTGTACGGCAGTTCTTTCCTATCTTGCAGAAAGATCAAAAGTTTGCAGTATGTTTAGGACTTGACTCCTGTATCTGTTATTAAAGGGACATATTGTAAATTACACATCACACAAAAGGATATTGCATATAACTGTGAAAATATGCGATAGAAACATATACACCACAGATTAAAGAGACTGTAAACTCCCCTATACTCCCAAAAATAATTCTGTGCCAGAACGCTTATTCTCACCTCCCTGTGAATAATAGGACGCTCGGAGGACCTGGAACTTACCTTACCCGCCGCTCCACTCGCAGCCGCTCCTGCACTGAACAGCTGTTCTCTCCCGATCGCGCGCCCTATCTTTTGTATTGGCGCGCATGCGCCTAAGATAGGGCGCGCGGTCGGGACAGAGCGGCTGTCAGTGAAGGAGCGGCTGCAAGTGGAGTGGCGGTAAGGTAAGTGCCAGGTCCCCCGAGCATCCTTTTATTCACAGGGAGGTGAGAATAAGCTTTCTCACCTCCCTGTGAATAATAGAAACGAATGGCACAGAGTTATTTTTGGGGTTTAGAGTTCCTTTAAGGTGCATAAAAGTAACATCAGGAATTTTAGGCCAAGGAATTTTTTTTTACCCAAGTGTCACTCAATATGTAATTGTCAGGAACCAAATCATTTTCATGCAGGTTTTTTTCTTTTCTTTTTCTGTATCAGGTCCCGTGATCATCACTGGGTGTCAGCAGGAGCCTTGATTCATTGATAGAGAAATTCACATTAATAAATTCCATTTAAGTGTCTTGTACTAGTCTAAAGTGCTTTACATATATTATTTATTTTTATTTTGTAGTATTGGGATTACTTTCCTTTCTATATTCCCTGTCTCCAGACTGGAATTTAAATGCTGTCTTGTTGTTTGGCTCTGTTGATGCATCAAGCTCAAATAGATTTGGTGTAATGCTAGTGCTTTTCTGGGTAGATTCATCATATGATGTCACAGCCAATGACTGCAGGGTCTACCCAGGGATTCCTACTCTTTGACCTCAGAGGAGGTCAAGGGGGATGGTGAACACCAGAGTTAATCACTTATAGAGACTCTTAAGGGAAGTGTGATTATTACAATCTTGGGTTTTTATTTCACTTGTAGAAATGTTGGGGGTGGATATATCCCTTCTATAGAAGTTCATGTTGAATCAGAATGGGTCAGTTCAGGTGTAATCTGAGGGATAATTTGATGATTAGAGAGATAGAATAGGACTGCCTTTAGTTGTTCTGAGTACAATGGTAACTTTCATTCAAATACAAAAAACAGGATATCTTCATCCAGTTAGCCATGCCATTTTGACCTAACCCACATTTTGTACTGTAATGAACACACCCTCTTTAGGCCTTAGCACCACAAGGTACAGCAGATATTAAGCAAGGAGGATAAAGTGTAAACTCTACATTCAGCTTTTTTATATTTGTAGAACTGTAAAACTTACTGACATCCCACTGATAGAATTACATCAATGTAGTTTATACGGGAAACCCTGTCTGCTGCTTAAAGTGAACATTTGGTGTCCTGGTGCAATGGTGCACTGTTGCCAATACTTTGGTTTTACAGAACATAAATTACATTTGTTGGGCTTTCAAAGGATGACATGAGCTGGGTGTGCAAACACAGGGCCATCTATGGATATGTTTTGAGCCTTGTTGAGTTTCTTCAATGCAGGGTAGACCAATTAAATTGTAATTTAATTGTAAAAGGGCAACACGCCATATTGCTCACTTTAATTCAGTGTTAAATAATGTTCAAATCATTTGGCTTTACCATTTACAAAATGTAAATTGCCCTAAAAAAATCTCTGGGACATTTCAATGTTTTGCATTGAAGTAAATCATAATATTTCTTTTTTTTACCAACTATCCTACTGTTAAAGCATTACAAAGTGGTCAATGAACGAGAATGCCATCTGTGGCTTTCTTTTAATTTTATTTACCAAAAAGTGTAGAACAAGAACCATGTTTTCCAATAGTATAAAACAATTACACACTGTAATTCCCATATATGAACACAGACACAATCAGTTAGTAAGCCAAGTTACTGTGTCAGTAGATAACCTGGTTTAGTATGTGTAAGAATTTGGGACTAATGATACATTTAGGAATAATAGTTGGTTTGCTTTTTTTTAGATTGAATTTCTGAATGTATAGTATTTGAGGTTAAATAAAGACATACATCCATCCAGCCCAACCTATTCAGTAATACCCAGATTTCCTGCCTGTTGATCCAGAGGAAGGTGAAAAAAACCCCACAGGAATTATGAAGAGAGAAAAAATATTCTTCTGCTACCAGTACAGCCATAGTCTCCTGTGATCAAGATTAATACTAAGGTCCTTCACTATTCCGCTGACTGTTTCCACAGTACTCTTCTCTCCATTATCGGCAATCTTAACCCACTCAGTATCTGGGACACCTGTAATCTCTATCAGCGAGAATAGTAATTCCACCAGATAAACGTGAAATCCAGCTTTGAAACTATCCAATGTACCTGCCATCACAGCTTCCAATGGCAGCTCCATAGTTTTACCATTATCACAATGAAAAAAAAGCATTTCCTAACTTGAAGAATACATTTATTTTCTGCAAGGCTTAAGGAATGTCCTCATGTCCTCTGACATGTTCTATTGGTGAACAATACCCCAGTTTATCGTATGGCCTGTTAATGTATTTATACACAGTAATCATATCCCCAGGCATGCGCATTTTCTCCAGTGTACACAATTGTAACTTATCCAATCTGTCTTCACACAGTATTCAAGCTCCCCCAATCCCCTTATTAATTTAGTTGCCCTTCTCTGAACCCTTTCCATTTCCAAGATGTCCTTTTTGTACACAGGATTCAAAAATTGCACTGCATATTCCAAATGAGGCCTTTCCAATGCTTTGTAAAGAGGGAGAATAACATTGTTCTTCCTTAAATCCATACCTCTCCATATACAAGACAATATCTTGCTAGCTCTAGCTGTTGCCATCTGGCCCTGTCCCCTTATTAATTTAGTTGCCCTTCTCTGAACCCTTTCCATTTCCAAGATGTCCTTTTGTACACAGGATTCAAAATTGCACTGCATATTCAAATGAGGCCTTTCCAATGCTTTGTAAAGAGGGAGAATAACATTGTTCTCCTTAAATCCATACCTCTCCATATACAAGACAATATCTTGCTAGCTCTAGCTGTTGCCATCTGGCCCTGCTTGCTACCTTTAAGTTTGTTACCCACCAAAACTCCAAGATCCCTTTTCAACAGGGATTCACTTAACACAGAGCCATTTATATTATAAGCAACACAAGGATATTTAAGTCCAACATGCATCACCTTACATTTATCAACTTTGATTCTCATCTGCCACTTGCAACGATTGCACATCCTCTGAAGTTTTTAATGATCGACAACATTTTGTGTCATCAGGAAACACAGAAACCTTGCTGACAATACCCACATCCAAATCATTAAAAAAACTGAAGTGGCCCCATACAGAACTCTGTGTAACCCCACTTAGAACCTTAGTCCATATTGATGAATCCCCATTAACAATTACTCTCTGCATCCTATCCATAAACCAACTTTCTATCCATGTACAAATATGCCAGCCTAGCTCAACATTATACATTAGTCACCTATGGGGGACTGTATTAAAAGCCTTAGAAAAATCAAAGTACATTATATCTTCTGCTATGCCAGAGTCCAAATTCCCACTCACTTCCTCATAAAAGCCAAGCAAGTTAGTTTGACAAGATCTATTCCTCCTAAATCCATGTTGATTATTTCTTATATGTAAGGTCAGTCCTTGAAACATACTCTAGAATACTCTCTTACAGGGCTGTAATTACCCGGCTGTGAATAACTACCATTTTGAATACATCAGCTTTTTTCCAATTCAGAGGCACACTTCCGGACATGAGGGAATCTGCAAAAATAATAAACAATGGCCTAGATAAAAGTGAACATAGCTCCTAAGGTCCCGAGGGTGTATTTTATCTGGTCTAGGGGATTTATTAATATTAACCTTATTTAGTTGTTTCTACACCATATCTTCAGTTAACTAAAGTGAACCTGCACCTTTTACACCATTATTGCTACTATACTCTATGCTATCTGTACTTGGATCTTCTATAGTGTATACAAAGGGGAAAAAATTGTTCAAAACATTTGCTTTATCGCCATCCTCTGTAACTAATCTATCCCCATGAATTAATGATGCCACACTTTCAGTTTCATCTTCTTACTATTAATATACTTAAAGAATTGTTTAGGGTTAGTGATGCTTTGTTCAGCTATCCTAATTTTATTAATTTAAGCTAGCTGAATTGCTTTCTTACAATCTTTGTTACAGCCTAAAGGTCCTTTCTATTCCCACTGACTTAAAGGTTTTAAATGCCTTTTTCTTCCTTTCCATTTCCCTCTTTACATTAGAATTAAAGGGTGTCTCCACTAGGAATAAACATTTTTGCCATTTAGTTTTATTGAAAAATGGGAGGTTAAGGAGCTGTGTCTTACATCCAGTTCTTCAATAAAACCTGCAGGAGCTAGGAGAGAAGATAAGCTGCTTACCCGATTGCTCTCTCCTCCACCGCTTTGTCTGACAGGTCCCGACAGACTCTGTCTTATATGCTCATGTGCAAGTGCGATGCGCATAGAAGACAGAGTCAGTCGTAACCTGTCAGATTACGTGGCGGAGGAGGGGGCGTTTAGGTAAGTAGGTTACCTTCTCTCCTGGCTCCTGTAGGTTTTATTGAAGAACGGGAGATAAGACACAGCTTGCCAGTTATCACTTCTTTTAAAGGGGAACTGTGGTCCAAAAATGACTTTAGGTAAATTGATAGGAATTGCTCTCCTGAGAATTTTTGCTATGTATTTTCATTGTTCATTTTTGAAGATATTTACATTTTTGTGTGTGATATGGCAGCAGCATCACCAGGTCCCCTGCACTTTCTGCTTTCTGCTCTGAAACCTGTCAGTCAATCTGCCCTGTGTCTCCTCCCATTTGCAGCCCCCCATGTCCCTCCAACAGCCCCCCATGGTCCCTCAGTTGCAGGCCCCACTTGGCCCATTCCCTTACAGCCCCATGTGCCCCGCCCACTTGCGGGTGCCGTGGCCCCGCCAATCGTGGGTGCCGTTGTCCTGCCCAATCGCGGGTGTCATTGCCCCGCCCACTCAAGGGTGCCTAAGCCCCACCCACTCCCAGCTGCTGTGGGCCAATCTGACACCCCCTACCCCCGAAAAACTCTGTGGAAATAGCCTTTTCAGGCAGAGTGAGAACTCTGCCTGAAAAGGCTGTTTTCAATAGTGAGAGAGAAGGGTTGTAGATTCCCTTACTTTCTCTGCAGCTGCAGGTCCTACACAGCAGGGAGGGGGAGGGACTTCCTGTCTCCCTCACACACTGAGGGAGTCTGAGGCTGTGCTCGCCAGCGGCACTGTGCAGGAGAAGCTTTAGGAATGTCACATGTGAGCTCCCACCCATAACTTTCTGGTCAGTCATTTCTTTATATCTTGGGCTATGGAGCACGTAGAGCGGTGGTTGATGGCTCGTTTAAAGGTAGAAAAACTGGCCTTTCATTTAAACTCAACTGTTTGGAGACCACAGTTCCCCTTTAAATTTGGTTCAACTCTGTTTAACATAGACATGCAATCCTCCCCCTATTTTACTTTCTCTACCTGTCTAAACAAGGAGTATCCTTCTAAATTTATAGCCCAGTAGTAGGCATTGTTCACCATGTTTCTGCTATACCTATTTCACCATACTTTTCACTATCTCCAATTCTCCCATTATGCCAGCCAAGCTTCTCGCATTTGCAAACATACTTTTAGATTATGATCCTGTAGTTTATTTATACTCTTTAATACACATGCCTCCCTATCCCCTTTGCTAGCTCCACCCCCCCCTTTCCACCCACCAATGGCCAATCTACACCCTGCTTACACCCTGGGCTATCCATCCCAGTGAGACTGATATTACCTCCCCCGAAACCTTGTTTAAAATCTCCTCCAACATTCTAGCCACCTCTCCTCCAAAACAGCTGCACCACCACTATCAGTGAGGGACCACCCATAACTACAAAAGAGCCTGTAGCTGACAGAACATCTGCCCAGTTCTCTAAAAACCCAAACCCTTCTTCCTTACACCACCTCTTAGCTACGCATTAATACTCCTAAGGTCCTGCTTTCTCCCTAGCCTAGCACGTGGCTGTGGTAGTATTTCCGAAAACACTACCCTGGGGGTCCTTGATTTTAACTTGGCCCTAGCTCTCTGAAATCATTTTTAAGGACCTCTTTCTCCTCCTCTAACTTTGTCATTGGCACCAATGTGAACCAAGACCAACGGGTCACAGCCTATCCCACCCAATAATCTGTCTACACAATCCATCAAATGCCGAACCCTAGCATGAGGCAGACAAAACACAGTATGACATGCAGGGTCTTGGTGGCAGGTGACCCAATCCACCTTTCTAATAATGGAGTCCCTACAACAACCACCTGGCTAGCCTTCCTGACCTTGAGTTCTTCCTCCCTGTATTAGAGATGCAGTCCACTGGGTGCTCAAGGGATTAGCCTGCTCCATACATGTCAATTCTGAGCTGTCCTCCTCCACTTCATCGCTTAAGGTGCAAATCTGTTGGATGGAACATTTTAGTTACTTACTCAGTTGTGATTTTATATCACACACACAAACCCACACAAACCCCCACATACACACCCACACTGCGTACCTTCAACTGTTCACAACAGCTCCAGATTGGACTCTATCTTGGCTGGGCTCTCTGCTTCGTCATGCTTTTCAAACAAACCTAGGATGGTGTCTCTAACTGTTGTAATCCCAAGTTACAGGCATTCAAAGTTTCACTTCTGTTTCTTTGATAGGTGCAACCCTAAAAATTGATCTTTTATAAAGTAGTTACAGGACTTCAATAATTCTCTGTCCTTTGCTCTTCCTAGGGACACCTTAGGGAGAAAATACATTTTCGTTTTCAGGTATGTAGCTAGCTTTAACAACAGAATTTCAGAGGTGGAGCTTATATTTCAGCAAAAGGATACAAGTGAGCATGCTCAAGCCAGCCTGAGGGGATAGACCAATGGTCCTTGTGAAGTCACAGTTCCTATGCCTTATACTGCTGTAAATTTGGATAGATTGCAGCTAGAAGCAAGCCTTGGAGTATGCCTTTTAAACAGGGAGCACGTGTATGGAGAGTTCTGCAAATTTGGCATTGTTTGTGACTGCCAACACATGCAATTATTGTGTGAAAAAGTTGTTTATCTCTCATGCATTAGCCTTTACATGTGTGTTCAATCTCTAACAGTCATGCTAGCTTTTACAACCAGCAGTTATATTATGGGCCAACATTAGCATGTAAAACCTCACTCGCACACACACAGCTTGAAGATGAGCCCCTTATCATACATCCCTTCATATTCCACAATGGTATTATGATCACTCTAACTACTGAATACATGTAAACATTTTAAATTTAAAGGAGAAGTAAAATTAATTTTTTAAATACAAAAATGAAAGCTTTTCTCCCCAGAACACTATACATTGTAAGATCTTCTCTATAAGTTGCTTTTATGTACATGTATGTAATAGATTCTGGAACTTAGAAGGTTTTTATGTTGTTGCCTGTAAAACTCACAGCCTATGTAGTCTTCAAAGAGCCACACTCCTGACCCCAATATTTACTTTCTCTATGCACAGAATATTTTCTATACATATAACTCCACAGTAAATGGAAGTGCTTGATAAGACTTAGAAAGTTACTTGTTACACTGTAGTTTATTTACCAGCCAGTGTGAATTGTTGACAGCCTTCCTGGGTGAGATGTTCGAAACTGTTCGAGATGTTCGAAATTTAAGTTCGAGTTTCGATTTTCGAAAATAGGCTACTTTCAATTTCGATTCTCAAAAATAGTCTATTTAGATTTTCCTAATTATCTACTTTCGATAATATCTACTTTTGATTTTCAATTTTCGAAAATTGTCTACTTTTGATTTTCGATAATTATTTACTTTCGATTTCGATAATCATCTACTTTCGATTTCGATAATTCCGAAAGTTTCGTGGGACTTAGAAACTCTCGGATTCGATTCAAAACTGGGTTCTATTAGAACCCACAGTACATCTCTATTCGTGGACAATACAAAATAGCCAATTTTACGAATTTTTTAAAATTCTGTTCCTACCTGTGCCTGTATGCCTTGCATGTGCTGTGGTGGCTCATCTGCTTAAGCACATGTTTTAGAAGCACACAGCTCAAAAGGCTCAAATCCCCAGACTTTTTTTTTTTTTACTGAAATGTTAATTATCTGTTTTTCACATCCAGAAGCAAAGGATTTATATATATATATATATATATATATATATATATATATATGCAAAAAATCACATCACTGCTACTCCCTGGTGAAATCAGTTCTATGACACATCCCTCCACCAAATGAACAAGTAGTTGTAATCTCTATTATGGCACATATAGGGCTTTGGAAATTAAATTCAACTACAGCAAAAGACTGAAGATCTCAGCTTAAAGGGGAACTGTGGTCTAAAAAAGTTTTTAGGTAAATTGATAGGAATTGCTCTCCTGAGAATTTTTGCTATGTATTTTCATTGTTCATTTTTGAAGATATTTACATTTTTGTGTGTGATATGGCAGCAGCATCACCAGGTCCCCTGCACTTTCTGCTTTCTGCTCTGAAACCTGTCAGTCAATCTGCCCTGTGTCTCCTCCCATTTGCAGCCCCCCATGTCCCTCCAACAGCCCCCCATGGTCCCTCCAGTTGCAGGCCCCACTTGGCCCATTCCCTTACAGCCCCATGTGGCCCCGCCCACTTGCGGGTGCCGTGGCCCCGCCCAATCGTGGGTGCCGTTGTCCTGCCCAATCGCGGGTGTCATTGCCCCGCCCACTCAAGGGTGCCTAAGCCCCACCCACTCCCAGCTGCTGTGGGCCAATCTGACACCCCCCTACCCCCGAAAACTCTGTGGAAATAGCCTTTTCAGGCAGAGTGAGAACTCTGCCTGAAAAGGCTGTTTTCACATAGTGAGAGAGAAGGGTTGTAGATTCCCTTACTTTCTCTGCAGCTGCAGGTCCTTCACACAGCAGGGAGGGGGAGGGACTTCCTGTCTCCCTCACACACTGAGGGAGTCTGAGGCTGTGCTCGCCAGCGGCACTGTGCAGGAGAAGCTTTAGGAATGTCACATGTGAGCCTCCCACCCATTAACTTTCTGGTCAGTCATTTCTTTATATCTTGGGCTATGGAGCACGTAGAGCGGTGGTTGATGGCTCGTTTTAAAGGTAGAAAAACTGGCCTTTCATTTAAACTCAACTTGTTTGGAGACCACAGTTCCCCTTTAAATTTGGCTTCAACTCTTGTTTAACATAGACATGCAATCCTCCCCCTATTTTTACTTTCTCTACCCTGTCTAAACAAGGAGTATCCTTCTAAATTTATAGCCCAGTAGTAGGCATTGTTCAACCATGTTTCTGCTATACCTATTTCACCATACTTTTCACTATCTCCAATTCTCCCATTATGCCAGCCAAGCTTCTCGCATTTGCAAACATACATTTTAGATTATGATCCTGTAGTTTATTTATACTCTTTAATACACATGCCTCCCTATCCCCTTTGCTAGCTCCACCCCCCCCTTTCCACCCACCAATGGCCAATCTACACCCTGCTTACACCCTGGGCTATCCATCCCAGTGAGACTGATATTACCCTCCCCCGAAACCTTGTTTAAAATCTCCTCCAACATTCTAGCCATCCTCTCCTCCAAAACAGCTGCACCACCACTATCAGTGAGGGACCACCCATAACTACAAAAGAGCCTGTAGCTGACAGAAACATCTGCCCAGTTCTCTAAAAACCCAAACCCTTCTTCCTTACACCACCCTCTTAGCTACGCATTAATACTCCTAAGGTCCTGCTTTCTCCCTAGCCTAGCACGTGGCTGTGGTAGTATTTCCGAAAACACTACCCTGGGGGTCCTTGATTTTAACTTGGCCCCTAGCTCTCTGAAATCATTTTTAAGGACCTCTTCTCCTCCTCTAACTTTGTCATTGGCACCAATGTGAACCAAGACCAACGGGTCACAGCCTATCCCACCCAATAATCTGTCTACACAATCCATCACATGCCGAACCCTAGCATGAGGCAGACAACACACAGTATGACATGCAGGGTCTTGGTGGCAGGTGACCCAATCCACCTTTCTAATAATGGAGTCCCCTACAACAACCACCTGGCTAGCCTTCCTGACCTTGAGTTCTTCCTCCCTTGTATTAGAGATGGCAGTCCACTGGGTGCTCAAGGGATTAGCCTGCTCCATACATGTCAATTCTGAGCTGTCCTCCTCCACTTCATCGCTTAAGGTGGCAAATCTGTTGGGATGGATACATTTTAGTTACTTACTCAGTATTGTGATTTTATATCACACACACAACCCACACAAACCCCCACATACACACCCACACTGCGTACCTTCACTGTTCACAACAGCTCCAGATTGGACTCTATCTTGGCCTGGGCTCTCTGCTTCGTCATGCTTTTCAAACAAACCTAGGATGGTGTCTCTAACTGTTGTAATCCCAAAGTTACAGGCATTCAAAGTTTCACTTCTGTTTCTTTGATAGGTGCAACCCTAAAAAATTGATCTTTTATAAAGTAGTTACAGGACTTCAATAATTCTCTGTCCTTTGCTCTTCCTAGGGACACCTTAGGGAGAAATACATTTTCGTTTTCAGGTATGTAGCTAGCTTTAACAACAGAATTTCAGAGGTGGAGCTTATATTTCAGCAAAAGGATACAAGTGAGCATGCTCAAGCCAGCCTGAGGGGATAGACCAATGGTCCTTGTGAAGTCACAGTTCCTATGCCTTATACTGCTGTAAATTTGGATAGATTGCAGCTAGAAGCAAGCCTTGGAGTATGCTCTTTTAAACAGGGAGCACGTGTATGGAGAGTTCTGCAAATTTGGCATTGTTTGTGACTGCCATACACATGCAATTATTGTGTGAAAAAGTTGTTTATCTCTCATGCATTAGCCTTTACATGTGTGTTCAATCTCTAACAGTCATGCTAGCTTTTACAACCAGCAGTTATATTATGGGCCAACATTAGCATGTAAAACCTCACTCGCACACACACAGCTTGAAGATGAGCCCCTTATCATACATCCCTTCATATTCCACAATGGTATTATGATCACTCTAACTACTGAATACATGTAAACATTTTAAATTTAAAGGAGAAGTAAAATTAATTTTTTAAATACAAAAATGAAAGCTTTTCTCCCCAGAACACTATACATTGTAAGATTCTTCTCTAGTAAGTTGCTTTTATGTACATGTATGTAATAGATTCTGTAACTTAGAAGGTTTTTATGTTGTTGCCTGTAAAACTCACAGCCTATGTAGTCTTCAAAGAGCCACACTCCTGACCCCAATATTTACTTTCTCTATGCACAGAATATTTTCTATACATATAACTCCACAGTAATATGGAAGTGCTTGATAAGACTTAGAAAGTTACTTGTTACACTGTAGTTTATTTACCAGCCAGTGTGAATTGTTGACAGCCTTCCTGGGTAGAGATGTTCGAAACTGTTCGAGATGTTCGAAATTTAAGTTCGAGTTTCGATTTTCGAAAATAGGCTACTTTCAATTTTCGATTCTCAAAAATAGTCTACTTTAGATTTTCGATAATTATCTACTTTCGATAATTATCTACTTTTGATTTTCAATTTTCGAAAATTGTCTACTTTTGATTTTCGATAATTATTTACTTTCGATTTCGATAATCATCTACTTTCGATTTCGATAATTCCGAAAGTTTCGTTGGGACTTAGAAACTCTCGGATTCGATTCAAAACTGGGTTCTATTAGAACCCACAGTACATCTCTATTCGTGGACAATACAAAATAGCCAATTTTACGAATTTTTTAAAATTCTGTTCCTACCTGTGCCTGTATGCCTTGCATGTGCTGTGGTGGCTCATCTGCTTAAGCACATGTTTTAGAAGCACACAGCTCAAAAGGCTCAAATCCCCAGACTTTTTTTTTTTTTCCTGAAATGTTAATTATCTGTTTTTCACATCCAGAAGCAAAGGATTATATCATTGTTAGGGACAGGAGCATTCAATGTGTTAGGAAAAATTCAATACCAGTTCTGTCAGGGATAGGGAGGATCTCTGTGCTGTTATATGATTGGCTTTCAGCTTCTATGAATCAAGACTGCAACTTCCTTGTTTTTATATGTTGAGACTACAGAGCATGCGAAGTGTACTGTGTACATTTAGCTGGGTTTTACCAAGCTAAAGTGAATTATGGGAGTTGACACCTAGTACCCAGAGGTTAATTTCATAAATCACCACCCAGCAGCCACAGCAAAGGGAAAGGTGGAACACAGCTTGTATGTCTGTGAATGTGCTTTGTCTGGAGACTATAGTTCCCCTTTAAAGGACAACTCCACCATCATAAGAACATCTTTTAGAAAGAATGGCCTCTTTAAAATATGTTTATATATCCTACTTTGTCCTATGAATTCATTACTGTATGCCTGCTATTCTTCTGGATGCCTCATGGAAACTGAGCAATTTAGAAACCTGTACTGAGCCTGGGCATGCTCAGAAGAGGCAGATATGGGATTAACATTCAGTCATTGGCTGGGATGTCAATTGTCAAATCCATAACTGACAGTTGCTAAGTGGAAGGACCAGGAAGCAGAAACAGGGGAAACAGGACATTGTGCAGGATTTCAGGTTAGACTTATATATTTTAGATTTAAAACAATTACCGTTTAGGGATTGGGGGGTGATTTACCTGTATGTAAGTTTTCATTTTAGGGACTTGCCCTTTAAGTTAAAAGCATTGTAACATGCTCTCACTTCCACATTCACTCTTTATCTCTATATTTACCACTTTTATACTACATATATACACCTAGGGGCATATTTATAAAAAATCGAAAATAACGAAAAAAATTACCGCCGCACATCGCAGCCGCGAAAATAGCGATATCGCCGTATTTCTAACGGCGAGCACCATTGCCGCGATATGTATCGCAGCCGCGATGTCCTGCGGTAATTTTAAGTCCCTTCGCAGCGATACTGCACTTAGCGCAATGCGCCTCAGCTAAGGGGGCGGGGCATACGCCCACCCCGCCCTCGACCCCCCGCGGTGGAGACCACCCGCCGCCGCTTTCCAGTCCCAGCTCCGCTGAGGCCGCCGACCCAGGCGCCGGCGACCTCAACGAGGCCGATGTTGCCAGCATCTTGATCCGACGCAACATCTTCGGGCTGGCGACACCAACCCCACTCAGGTCGCAGATGCCAGGCAGGCTCACTGCGGCCGCCAGTGAGCCCGCTGGAACCGCCGGCCTCAGCGGAGCCGATGTTGCCAGCCGCTTCTTTCTTCTATCTTCAGCCATCTACTGCGATGGCATCTGAGCAGAGTGCAACTCTTTATATAGGTTTGCAGAAAATCCTAATCCGTTTCTGATTTGTCAATTTTTTAATGCTTGGTTTACATGCTTTTGGTTTACATGCTTTACATTAACCAATCAGATTTCAGGAAAGTTAAATACCTCTTAAGCCCCAAAGGGCCCTGGAGGGTGCCTTCCCAACTCCGCAGCAGGGCAGCTAGTATCAGCCGCTTTCGCCACCTTGAAGGTGGCGAAGCAAAACGGCCGATACTAGCAATGCAAAACAGTTACCGCCGCTTTATAAATAGAAGCGGCGGTAACAGGTAAGTATCTGAGCAAAGAGTTAAAGCCTCGTTAACTTTCCGCGGCCGTTTCCCGACATTAATAAATCGCGTTAACCACGATTTATGCAGAAAGGTCGGGGAAAACGGCCGCGAAAACTTAACGAGGCTTTATAAATATGCCCCTTAGTATCCAGACACCCATTATGGGGCTCACAGGCAACAAAACTGGTCACTGTTTGCAATGATTCCTATACAGACAAATTCTCTTTCAGTATCTGAATTAGGTTAAGTTCCCACTGTCCGCAAGCAGACAGAAAAGCGCGTAGAACCACACCTAGAGGGACCTAGGCGTGTGTACATGACTTTAGGGGTATGGGTAAAACAAAACAACATTGCCATTCACTTAGAGAGATCATGATGTTTGGACCCCTTACATTGATCAATAAATACTGATTGATTTCCAATTCAATTCCTTCAAACATAAATGCACTGCACCCCAATTGACTTGGGTGAGTTTACCATGTAAGATAACCTATGTTAATGTAGCGTGAATCCTACTTATAAGTGGTTATATTTTTACTTTAATTTCTTGTGAAAAGGGAAGTAAATACTTAACATATAATTGGCAATAAAATTCTTCACAGGAAGCGGATAAGCTGACATGTGGTAAAACTTGGTATTAATTTATTTTAAAACAACAAATATTCTATGATGCCTGCTGCAGTGTTTTATATTATGACAGAAAAGGTAGACATTAGTTATCCTCTGCTGTTAAAATGTCATTATAATCCAGATGGAATTGTATTTAATTATAGGGGAGATTTATTTTATTCTTATTTTTAAAACATTCTAAAAGAGCCCATGTGAACTAATCATGATAGGCCAGTTCCATCAAGTAGCTAGCCCTGCACTGCATATTCACACAAGTGATGTCATGTTGATGTCATTGTGAAGCTTGCAGGGATTGGATAATGCTTTTCTCACTTTACTTATTAGGGCTAATGTGTGGAAATGTGCAATGCTGTCTACTAATGACTTAAATTGCCATTGGATGTTTTTTTTGGTTACTTTGACTCAATGCCTAAAGTAAGCTTAAAGTAAGCTAGTGTATTACAGGTTGTCTGGCCTAACACTCAATCTCTTTTTTTACTATGGGAAAAGCTGTACTACTAATCAGTAAGTGGATTTCCAATTCACCAGCAACTTGTAAAAGGGAAAGATTAGGGTAGATTAAAAGTGGCAATTCAGAATAAATACTTGCCTGTAACAAGCTCCTCTATCAATACTGGAGAGGATTTTTGTGAAAGGGATGTTTCCCAGCTAAATTCTTAAAGGAGAATTAAAACAAGTTTTATTTAGTACATGTGAGTAATAGATTCTGTAATTAAGAAGGTTTCCATGTTGTTGCCAGTACAACCCAATCCATGAAGTTCATAACAGACATGCCCCCTGACCCCAGTAAAATAAATTGCAGGGTAACAAGCAGCTTTCAAAGTCTTATCAGGGACTTCCATGTTCCATTTTTTTTTATTATTCCTTTCCTAGCAAAAGATAAAGCTTCCAAATGTACCTGGATTCTCTGCTTATTCACTGTGGGTGCACTGGGTAAGGCACCAGGTTTCAAAATACACAGTCCAGAAGGTCACAAGTTCAATACCCCAGACATACCTTTTTTTTTTACCCACTGCCATTTACTCAAGAAAACTGCTAAAATTTAAATACAGAACCAAATGGACAGAAAGAAATGTATTTTAATAAACAATAGGGATAGAAAGCAAAAAGAAAGCAAAAAGAACCACGGTTATTACGGGCAATACTCAGTAATGAAAACTGGAAAGTGATTGCATTAAAACTCCTATTTATTCAAATATAGAGGGTCTCAGCTAGACCAAAATATATAAATATATATTAATAAACAATAGGGGGCAGTAGGAGTAAGATAGATGTGTAAATAAGTGATAATAGAGATATGAAATGTTAGGTAGGCCAACAATTGGGCCCCCTTGTTCTTTTAATGTATGGCCCCCTGGTGTTTACTAGTCCCTAGGTAGTCTTATTGGATAATCCTGCTCTGGTTCTAGTGGGTCCCTGGTCTCAGATTCCCTGGTGGGCCCCAACAGTCCAATCCGACACTGGTGTCTGTAAAGCAGTTCAAAACATTGGTATGAGATGACTATTGGTTTGTGTAATAGGGGGAAAACAAGAGTTTCTTGGAATTTTCACTTTAAAATATCAGCTGGCTGTATGGCAATCTAGCTATGACTTGGACAGCACAGGAAGGAAAAGGAGGTGCAGTCTACACTGAAAAGGAATTATTAAGTGATCCTCCCATGTCATGTATTAGAGAGTCGCGGCCACAAAAAGCCACCATACAATAATTCAGCCCGACCGACTGAAACACTGAAATGGGGCCAAATTATTGGATTGTGTGTACCTAGCTTAAAACATCAGCTGGCTGTATGGCAATCTAGCTATGACTTGAGCAGCACAGTAAGGAAAAGGAGGCGCAGTCTACACTGAAAAGGAATTATAGAACATTATTTATGGCTAAATGAAGCATAGAGCATAATGAGCTTTAAAATTCGAAAGGAGAACTGTAACATATCTATAAATTAGTCAGTTTGCTCTTTATCCTTCATAATACATAGAGTGTTTCTATAGGATGAAACCTTAACCCATTAAAAAAAAATTTAATCTAATAAGATTTCTGGCATTTCATTTTTACTTTGAGTCATTAAAGGGCAAATTTGTACAACCAAGAATTTAAAGGAAAACCTACTCTATTTACAAGCTTACAGGAAACGTCATATTCTCATATTAAGAACAGCCCATAAAGATACTGTTATAGTTAAGGGTGAATAGGAGCAATATGGAGCACCTACCCATATGAGTAATAGAGGATCTGTAGAGAATGTTAGTCATAGGAACACAATGACCTGATCTGTAATCAGAATAAAACTATCAACAATGAAGACAATCAAGAGTGAACATTTCTGGTCAAAACCAATTAAGGCCAAAGATAGTTTGTTGGCTTTGAAATTAATTTAATGACTGCTGGGGTCTAGAGATGGGATCTGGGTCCAACTTCGACCCAGATCCAACTCAGAACCCCTCGGTTCTGAAATCCGAACAATCCGTCCGAATCCAGACAGATTGTCTGGATTTTAGGACATCGGAGCCTATTTCTGTAATTAACGAATGTTCGAAGATTATCGAAAATAGCCTTGAATGTTCAATAATTCTCAAAAATACGATCGGAAAATCGAAAGTAGTCTCTGATCGTATTTTTGAGGGTTATCGAATGTTAAAGGCTATTTTTCAAAAATGATCGAAAATAGCTGTTAGAATAAATATCCTCACTAGTCCCCCGGACTCTGATTGATGCCTGTCAGACACACTAAGAGACCTTTTTACAGCGCCGGGAGATAGAGTTGAACTACACATCTTTGTAGCAAAAATCTAACTCACTTTATTTAGTTATTACATTGGGTTTTCACAAAGAGAAAAAGGGGGCGTGGCCAGACACAGTGTCTGCCGATGACGTACTAAAACCTTGGAATGTAGGAGGCAAAAGACCTTGAGCTCACTGGGAAGCTCAAGTGTTATCAAATGAGAAAGAACATTTGGAAACAAAACATCTGCAATAACACGACAATAATGTAAGACAAAATGGAGTCAGAGAACAAAATGGCTGCTATTAGGCTAAGTGATTATACAGAATATATAAAAACCTAACAATAGCTTTGAACATTTCATAATAATCTAAAATTCTTTCCATTTTCGGATCTTTGGGATTTTATCGAGATCCGGTAATCTGAAAACGGAACAAAACTGATGAGTTTCTGTTATTTCTACTCGGGAATTGGTTTAATTATTTATTGTCAAGGTCCTGTCCAATATCAGTCTTAAATCCTTTGCTGAACACAGTTTTAGATATCAAAAGTTTCCCACTTTTATGATAAACATGAGGTCAGATGCTCTCCAGGTATGTCAGGATAGAGTTACATTTCACACTGTTAAGTATTACACGCTTCAGAATGGAGTAATAATTAGCTAATCATATGATCTCTGATTTTGTACAGAGGCTTTGCTCACACTAATAATCTGCACAGTTGTCAGTGTATCAACCTCCCTGGTGTTAAACACGTGACTGCAATTTTGATGAGGGGACAGAACACTGTCTCCTCTGATTGAGAACAATAAATACCACTGGAATATTAGACTGATACAGTTTATTGATGTATGTTTATCAAATTACTTTTTGAAACTATGTCAAATGTGCCCAGCTTTAATATAACATTTGGCAGTGACAGATATACTATCAATTAATGAAAGTATTTTTACTTATGAATATGATTCTCAAATTAAAATCTACTAATTAGTGACTAAGGTGGGGAGAAAAGATTATTTACTGATCAGTCTGTTAAGTATTATATGTTTATAAACAGATGGGCATGCTGGGTAGGTTTTTAAATTGCGTTGAGGAATATACTGGCCCTGATTACTTTTAAGAAATAGTAATTTATTTTTTTTACAGTCAAATAGGAATATATCAGTAACAATGATAAAACAATTATGATTAAAACAACAAGGAATACAATATCCATAGTTATCTAGAAAACATCAGCAATCAATAAATGACACTTTTATTAATGGTACTAAGCAGATACATTGTATGTAGTTGGTAGGGAACATAAAAGGGAATACACCACAAAGCGATCCTCCCATGTCATGTATTAGAGAGAGTTTCTGCAGGTTATGTGAATAGATGGCGGGGGTTATCACGGAGGTTGGTTGGTCAGTTGGATTTGAATCATCGTATGTATGGAATGAAATAAGCACAACTGAGTGTGACTCACCGACATGTCTAATTCTTCAAACCTACTTATTTTGCATAAACATCTGTTGGGAGCAAATCTGTCATGTCTGTAAGTCAGGGCCAATAACCACCCAGTCCAATCAAAAGATTGAGCTGGGGCTGGGCAGATGACTGAGCCTAGATATCAGCCCTTGTCTACCTGGCCTTATTGGAGCTAGGCGAATGTTGGTGGGCATCAGTGGTACCTAGTATTTTTCTGCTCCTTCGTGCAGTTTAGGTCTTAGTACCCAGTGTAGGAATTGTGCCTGTTTTAGTGATTATTTGCAAGGATTTCCACTCTTCCAGTATGGACAAATGTTACCAATTAGGGTGTTTTCAGTAGCACTTTGTTTAGATGACTTTTGGGACTAATGAAGTCAACCTACTTCCAGCACAGCCAGTGAAAAGAAGCCTGGAAAAATATAAAGATAAACACATACAAATATGTGACATCACAGATTAACAGTAACCTGAATTAGACAGTAACCTGTAGAAAATGATTTCTACAATAAATGGCTAAATTGAGATGTGAGATAGAGACGTAAATTATAGGATCTGTGGAGCTGTATTGTGGGTGAGGTTCTGTTTTAAATGTATTCTTTATAGAGGGGAATGAAAGTGGCTCCTGAGCTGCTGTTTTCTTTAAGTAAGAAAGATACAAGCAAGTGCTCCAAATGAGAAGTAAAACCCTATCCCCATACAGACAAGTTGCTTGTCACTTAGACCAGTAGCCTGTCCTGCTCTATTTAATGTAGTTGTAGTATAGGGAGCCACAATGATTGGTACGTATGTAGCAGCAAGTGCTCTTATATTCCAGATAATTAAAGATTACAAAGGGGTATTTTTAGGGTTTAATGCCCCTTTAAGTAATGTCTGATTTGTACCCTATCTGATGTTCTAGGACACCTTACAAAGCCACACAAAATGATAAAATACTTTCAGGGTTATTCAATAAAAGTTCTTATTGTTTAAAATGGTGCTATTTTTGCCCCAACCAATCAGATGTTAGCTTTCAAATGTTAAATAAGATGTGATTGGTTGGGGCAAAATTAGCACCATTTTAAACGATAAGAACTTTTATTGAATCTCCGATAGTGTTTTACTTTACCAATTCAAGGGCTGGTACTCAGGAGTCTATATTATGGCCCAGAAAGACTTAAATGTGGGCTGTAATTTGTTCCCTGACTGACCACCCCCATATGACTCTCTCTAAGTGATTAGGTATGTCAGTAAATCCTGGACAATCCTGCTGTCTTCAATGTATCGTAAGTTTGGTTAGGCTGAAATATCGACCATACATAAATTAATTCATGATCAACAGATTATGCAAGGCAGGGTAGCTAATATTAAAGGACAATTATACTCACCTTCCCTCTGCTCCTCTTCCTTAGTCAGTACCTTCTACCTAGGGTGAGGACCTGAACCGCTAGGTCCTCACCCCTGGGTTCGCTTAACTTTCTGCATATACCTACTTACACGCTGCTCCGGGTAGGCTCCGCCCCCTCCTCTCCTTGCGTGACAAGGCCAATAGGAAGGCGCGCTTGTTGCAGATAGCTGCACCACTCTCATTCTATTTCACACAGGGAGGTAGGAACATGCTCTCCTACCTCCTTGTGAATTTTAGTTTCCCCTGACACTTACTTCACCTGTGCTAATTAAATGGCTATACTGAAATTAAGTTATCAGATTATTTTGTGCCAGGGTCAATATTACTGTGAATAGATTTTTGTGATTAATGTACTGTTTTATGCAATTAATTAAAATGCATCTGATCACTCTGCACATCTAAAAACAATGAAAATTGCCACCACAAAAACAGTACCTGCAAATTCTGGAAAACAAAATTTGTTACTGCTAAAACTTTTGGCCGTGACTGTGCATGCACATAGCTTTTAAGAAAATGGAAAATATATTTATGCATTGTTGTCTATTGTTTTGCAGGAAGTGACTGCTCCAGGTAGGCATAAACTGGTAGACATATTGCCCTGGCCACAAATCCATATTACAAACAGTTCTGAGGAGAGCAATAAAATTAAAAGAAATAATATGTATGCAGTAACTAGCTGCTTTCTGGTAGTAACTGACCGTTTTAAAGCTCTGCCTCCTCTTTCATTAACATATGTTCTCCAATGTCAGAGATGGGAGAATCCTCAGTGACAATGACTGTGGGAGGAGCCAGAAAGATGTCTGTTACTGCATGAATACAATTCTCTTTTAAAGGATACTCGCATTTATTTTTTTTTAACAGTTCCCAGTGAACTTATTGTATGGCTCATTCATCTATCCGTTCAAAGTGATCATATCCTTCGACAAGTATCTAAGTAAATAACTCTAATTTTTTTATACTATCTCCACAGCTGAGATACTCACTTTGACAGAAAGGGTTTTTGTAAAAATGGTGAAAATGTCTTCCAAAAGACAGCTGACTTAATGATTCTTTGGATAATTTTGAGAGTTTTTTGGGTTTTTTTTTACTTACTTTAATTAAATTAAACTTGATGGATGGGTGTCTTAGGTCAACTTTCACTGTAATGTTACTATTTTACTGTTCATAACAATTGTTACACTTTAATTTTCCTTTAGTGTTCCTTAAATGAGAACTAACTTTTTAAAAAATTCTAATGTAAAAGCATTTCTTCACAGAACACCTTTACATTGTAAGATTGTTCTCCAGTAAGTTACATTTACATACATATGCAAATATTTTCTATACAGATGTCTCAACATCAATATGGGAGTCCCTGATAAGACTTGTTAAAAGCTGCTTGTTACCCTGCAGTGTATTTTTCAGCCAGCATGAATTACTGACAGCCATCCAGGAACAATATGAAAGAGACAGCTGGTTTTGCTGCCTTTTTTGATTTTTTTGCTTCCGTTCCTATCAAAAGATAAAGTTTCTTTATGTGCGTGATGTTATTATGTATGCTGTGGTGGCTCAGCAGTCTAAAGCACTCATTTTAGAAAGTTTAAAGGGCATGTTCACCCTTATTTTAACTTTTTATATACTGTAGGGCATGCGCCCCCACCCCCGACCACTATATTCTGGCATACAAATGCGCTTCTAATCTCTATTTACAGCACATCGTTCCCTCGCCGTTCTGGTCTGGCTCCCCTGCCCGCTGGAACTACAAGCAGGGGGCCGGACTGGCAGCTGCGGCTGTGATTGGCTGAGAGGCAATCAGAATATAGCGGTTGGGGGGGGGGCATGCCCTACAGTATATGCATTAGGCTTGTGCCCTTCCGAAATGCGGCCGTTCAAGCCAAATTAAAAGTTTAGATTTTCCAGTTATAATGATGGAAAAAATTTACTGAAATGCAGATGTTCAAAACTTGCTTTTCCTTTTCACTTCCTTTAAGATGTTTACAGAGAAATAGTAAAGAACATCACAACCTCAGAAAGACCCGGAAACGCAGAAAAAATGTGGTTAAATAAAAAGGAGCTCATGCAAGTAGAGAGTTTGGTTCACACGGGGTAACATTAATTTGTACTAACAGGGATGCTTAGTAGGGAAGGAGCCCTTAAAGACGATTTAGCTGTTCTTACCTGTGACATTACCGTTACGTTCCCCAGGCAGATAACACTTTATGATTGATGTTACAACTGTAATGTTGGTTGTAAATTTATCTGGCCACTCGGTTGTCTGGAACATCTTTGGAATGTCTGCAGGTGAGCGCTGGTGTATGGGGACCTGTACAATAGTTAGATAGATCTAACTAGTGCTTTTTCAGGGCCATGGTATTTACTTTCCTGCAACATTCTCGCCAGGCTTATAAATTTTGTGATTGTGAGTCAGGTTAGGTGGTTCTTCGGATGTCGCAGGAATGTCGGAATGTGAGTACATAGTATCAAATTAAAAATTGTATATAGGTAAATCACCCCCAAACTCTATAAATGCAATAGTTTGTGCCTGAAGTATAAGCCTAAGTACTTTGAAAGCTTGTATTTTCAATAATTTTAGTCAGTCAATAAAAGGTACCGTATGATTTTATATCCAAGATGTCTTTACTTTCATCAATGGCAGGGATGGGTAATTAAATTCCAGGGAGCCGCATGAGAAACTTGAATTGTCATGAAAGGCCAGACCAATTTTTAATAGACGATAATATTTTAAATCCATTCCATCAAATTCAATTAATCAATTAATCAAAGTCATATTTTTATTCTAAAATAAACTTAAAAATAAATCAATTATCCAGCCTGAGACAATTAATTAATAGTAAGATTTTTTCAGGGGTACAGATCTAGTATTGAGGGACCAGTCAGTGGAAGCTAACAGGCCACATTTGGCCCCCGTGCCTTCCTTTGCCCAGATATGATCAATGGCTAACATGGTACAATTCTCTACTTAATTGAGAGATGTAAGTCTAACCTGAAATGGTGCCTAACATTCTTTTACCTCTCTTTCGGCTTCCTGATTCTTTCAGTTAACCGCTGTCAGTCATAAATGTAACATACAACATCACTGCCAATTAATGAATGCTATTCCCCTAACTGCCTCTTCTGTGCATGTAAAAGCTTCTAAAAAAAATAAAAAAGCACAGAAAGCTTGAAAAGTAGATGGAAACTTTTGAAATGCAGTGGGAAGGGGGAGAACATAATTTTGCTGCACAACAGATTAGCTCTTCACCTGTCAGCTTTTTAACTGTTGTAGTTTGGGGTCTTGGGGGTGATTTACTAATATTTAATTTTTTGAACTTGCCCTTTAATAGGGGTGGCTCGAACCCGAGTTCGGGACGAGCTTCATAAGTTCAGAAGAACTCAAACTGTTCAAACTAGTTCAGGCTCGAATGTAGCATTCGGTAACCCTCGAATTGGCTGTAGCCCTCGAATTCAGCTTGTGGAAAACCCGACAATTGTCCAATCGAGGGGAAGGAAGTGTTTTAGTGAAGACGTTTTAGTAACAGGTACATGTTCCCCAGAGCATTTCCCAGTTGCTACAGCCATTTATAGTAAAATTCCAAGTATAGAGGGGTCCAGGCCTTGATATGGGGCAAAATAAGTGAATTTATTCCTCCATTAAGAGTATGTGAACAGGCTGTCTGTTTACTCTTAATGGAGGAATAAATTCACTTATTTTGCACCATATCAATGCCTGGACCCCTCTATACTTAGAGTTTTGCTGTTATGGACTATTTTGGGTGAGGCAGTGTAACCCACATCAGATGGTGCCAGAGAAGTTAACGGGAGGATTCGGTACGATTCTTTTTTTTTGAGCCATTTACAGTAAGTTAACATTTTTATTTTAACTGTAGTTAATCCAAACTTTCTGAACTATTTCCTCTCATAGACTATAATGGGTTTGTTTACTGAAGTTTGCTAAGTTCGGACATCTTTACCCTTTAAGGCCAGAAAATTTAAATGCAATCCCACGTCTTGGACAAGAGGCTGTTAAGAAACTCATAGAAGACAATCACTCCCTGTCCCATCCCAAACTCTACTATTAGTACAAATGAAATGCACAGGACAACATTTGCACTTATTAAATATGCCCATTTACTTAGATTTCTCTGTTTTTGGAAACTCTCTCCAAAATATCTGTAAATGTTACAACAGTCTCTTTAATAGAACAGCTTTCCACCATGTAAGCTGGTAGACATGCTGTTTTACGCTTACCAGAAGGTGATAAGGTGATGAATGCAATTGATGTGCCCGCAGCATTCACACAGTGATTTTCTTCACATATTTCTCATTGCACTGAGCCATCCTGTGGATATGACTTTGGGAAAATCCTGTACTGAAAGAAACAAAAATATTTTAATATCCTCTGGCAAATTCCCTACAGAAAGAAAGGTTAAGCTGTAATAAATAAGTCAATGCATTGACAGGTGCAACTGAGCAAAGAGATGGGAAAGTCTCACAGCACTTTAGATTCCAAAGAATCTGTCATTTACATGATTTTTCTTTATTGGTAATTCCCGTAGCTGAAAGAAATTTATGCGGAGAGAGCAATAGAAAATTTAAAGTAGATATACTGCTCAACCAATATGAATGGAAGAAATTCAATTTTTTTTATATTTCTCTGGTTAAAAAAAAAAAAAAAAGTAAAATGTACATTATTTTGTAAAGTTACAAACTCTGGTCTGTTTGTATAAAAAACATCAACACAATAAAATTACACATGGTAGGTCTTCACTAGCAAAGTGTTGCAATTCCTATAATCCCCCTAAGGGCTAGGCCACACTGCAGCGTTTTTTCTGTGTTTGCGCATGCGGTTTTTCAGATAATTGAAAACGCGGCAATGCAGCGAAACCGCGTGTTTTTGGGTGCGTTGCAATTGCGCATGCGATTGTGATTTGCGTTCCGCGTTTTTAATCGCAATCGCATGCGTTTTCCTATACCTAATGAAAAAGCGAATTCGCAAACGCAATGAAATCGCACATGAAATGCCCTAAAGGTTCACACAATGAATGGCCTCTGCAGGTGATAATTGTCTGTTTGTATGCATTCTTTAGGGTGTTGTTTGTTGATCGCCCATGTATACGAACTTTACAGGCTTCACTAGCTTAGATATGTGAAATAAGGGCTGATCTAGACCATTCATAAGCCTGCGGTGAAAAAAACCATTATTGGAATAATTACAAGTGCTGTCATGCTACTGGTATGACACATACAGGGTTATTCAATAAAAGTTCTTATTGTGCTAATTTTGGCCCAACCAATCAGATGTTAGCTTTCAAATGTTATATAATATCTGATTGGTTGGATCAAAAATAAGCACCATTTTTAACGTTAAGAACTTTTATTGAATCTCCCAAATGGTGTCTCCTTTAATAATTGAAGTACAGCTTTACTTTCTTTTTACTCACCAGGGGTTTTTGTACAAATAAAGATGTGTCAGAGGGACAAAGTATATCCTGCATAGCTAAAAAGAGGAAATTCTCAAAACAAATTTCCATATTTTATATCTTGGGTGAGAAAAGGCCAAAATGTATGAATAATGTGCTCTATCTGTTTGCTGTACTTCTGATATTGGGAAACAGTATGTGAGTGGGCTCATAATGTGTAGGTACCTGTAGCTGATTGAGGGCCTCCTGTGTATATTTAGCCCTATCCATAACCCCTATGGCCCCCCTTTTTATCGGCTGGCTGTATAATGATGTTAGTATTTTGTTTAAGGGACTGAATGGTCCTATGTTCAGCACCAGAGAGGTTGTGTAAGGTATTAGTGTGCATATGAGGCTGTCTGAGGAGTAAAGTTACTTGTTTTCTATACCTTTAGGGCTAGGCCACACTAACGTGTTTTCGTGTGATTTCGCTTGCAATTGCACATGCGATTTTTAAATAACATGGAAATCATGGAAAGCAAAAATTCCTGCGATTTCCGATATGCATGTGATTGCGCATACGTGTCATTTTGGTAATGCATGCAATCACCATATTTTGTGCAACACATACATTTCTATAACGGAAATAGCAAAATCACATGAGCAGACATGCAGCAACGTGCCGGAATCGCATTGCATTGTGGCCTCTGCCATAGACAATGCTTTATTCCGAGAGAAATGCATCTTACAAATTTACAAAATTCAATCATTCATAAAATTCTCTCATTTAGGAGGTGAGAAGCCCAAACCTTCTTCCAACACAGCAAGCTCCGCATTTTCTAATTCATAAGTGGAAATGATAACAACTAAAGACAGTACCTGCATTGTCTGAGCTGATAGAAAGAAACTATCTATCAGGGGAATCCAGAGAAGAGCTGAAAGCACATCCTTCCCTGTAATTCTGATGCCGAAGAGAGACACTATATTTTTGCAATGGGCTGCTTCTCTGTGTGCCATGTGTGGAGTAAAGTCTAGTAGAGGGTTTAGAGGCTCCAGCAGATGACGTAGTCGCAGCTACGCATTTAACGCCTTCATTGTGCCGACTGCGCAGGTGTCTTTTGTGATATTGGTGCAATGTATTTAATACCGGGGTTTGTGCTAGTTTTAGTGCTACTATTTAACACACGCTAATGGCTGGCATTTAAGTTGCTTTGTGGTTAAATCCCTTTTGGGATTTACCCCTTGCACAAATCCAGTATCTCTTCCGTTCTGGCAAAAGTATTTGCCTGTTCCCTCTGCTCAATGAGCTTTTATTAGCTAGAGCATGTATTGTGAAGGCAGAAGGGGAAACAGTAGTCAGTCATTGGTTTGGATGTCAGCAGTAACAGCCTTGATTGACTGCATGAAGGGAGGAGCCAGCTTACTCTGCCAGAATGGAGGCAATAGTTATACTAAAATATCTGGTTAATACATTTCATAATGTGCTGAATATATCAGTTGGGTTTGGGGGCAGGTAGCGGACCTGTGACCAGTTTTTCGTTTTAAGGGTGGACATGTCCGTTAAAGGAACTGTAAACCTAAAAAATAAGTGTTTGCCAATCATTTCTATTATTAACAGGGAGGTGAGAACGCTTATTCTCACCTCCCTGTAAATAATAGTTTGCTCAGGGGACACAGCGGCACTTACCTTACCTGGCGCTCCACTCGCAGGTCCTTCTGATCTGACAGACGCGCTGTCCTGCTCTCCCGATCGCGCGCCTATCTTTTATATTGGCGCGGATGCGCCCAAAATAGGTGCGTGGTCGGGAGACATGGGCAACGTGGCTGTCAGATCAGAAGGAGCGAGTGGAGCGCCAGGTACCGTTTATTTTAAAGTACACCATCCCCAAACCATTCCACTACCTTTTTTCCCCCCAGAAATTCCCCTTTGTTTGATTGCAGCAGCATGGGAATGTTGTGCAGGTTCCTGGGGGTGTGTCTTCCCCTGTGCTGGGAGTGCTGTCACTCAATGTGCATCATCATGGAAGCAGACACACCCACTTGGCTGCAGTAAGAAATCCTTTCCTCCCTGACTCTTTAAGTTCATTTTTACAGCTGATCATGCAGAGAGAGACAGGGGAGGAAAAGTTAAAACCCTCTTCACACACTACTGTAACAAAGGCAGGGGTAACTTGCGTTGTTTTTAATAAAGATTTTTTTGTGTCTAACTCTGAGAGGGGTGGTTGAAAAAGTGATCTAAGATTGATTTCATAGGGGATGCTGGGAATATGAGGCAATCTGGTATGGGAGGGGGTCGGAGAGAGAAAAAGGTAGTACCTGATTACTCCTCCATTAATTAGTGAACTCAGCAAGCTGCTGTCGCAATAGACAAAGCACATTTGTGTGTGATGGTCATGTGATTATTCCTCCATTAATAGAGAGAGAGAGAGAGATAGTGTTTGTGTGTGTGTCATTCTGGGGGAAACTCATTGGATTTCTTTTAAACTACTTCTCAAAAGACACAGGATACTGCAGGTACATATCCACCGTACAACCCAGGTGACTTATCAGTGGAGATACCCTTTAACTGTTTTTTTAAATAAACATTATACACACTATAGTTTTCCTTTAAGCGTGAATTGTGAATAATAGAGGTGGGTCTCTATGCTATCATATGATTTGATTTTATCTTCTATGAGGCAAGGCAGCAGCTTCCTTGTTTTGACCTGTTGAAGACTACAGAGCATGTGTGTATCACCCAGCTAAAGTGGATTTTGGGTGATCACTCATAGTACCCACAGGTTAATTTCAAAAATCACCCAGCAGCCACAGCTAAGGGAGAGGCGAGACACAGCTTTTCGTATCTTTGTGAATGTGCTTTGTCTATTGGGACAATGTTGTCTTGCAACTTTAGTTCCCCTTTAAGTACAAAATGTTTAAATTGTATTGAACAATATTATTCACTATAAATCAAATAAATTAGCATCCTTAAAGGAACTGTAAACTTCCCTATGAATAATAGTTTGCTCAGGGGACACAGCGGCACTTACCTTACCTGGCGCTCCACTCGCAGGTCCTTCTGATCTGACAGCCACGTTGTCCTGCTCTCCCGATCGCGCGCATATCTTTTTTATTGGCGTGCATGCGCCAAAGATAGGTGCGTGGTTGGGAGACAAGGGCAACGCGGCTGTCAGATCCGAAGTGAGTGGAGCGACAGATAAGGAAAGTGCCGCCGTGTCCCTTGAGCAAACTATTTTTCACAGGGAGGTGAGAATAAGCATTCTCATCTCCCTATGAATAATAGAAACTATTGGCAAACACTTATTTTTTAGGTTTACAGTTCCTTTAATAGAATAAAAATGTTTAAAGCTCCTACACTACAATCTTTTTTGTGCAGCACAACACCCCCCCCGGGAAATTACTTGCTATTATTAAAGAGGTTATTGAACAGCTTAGATAAACCATTCCTATAGCAAAGATGTTCAGCAGATAAAAAGGGTAATAGTCAAAACTTGGCTTTGTGATTTGGTGACAGATGTCTTAACCATTTATTAGCGACAGATGAACACTGGTCTGTTAACTGGAATTCTGACAAGTGTAAGGAAAGCAAAGCATTAACTGCTGTCATATAACAGAGTATCTTACGTTGAATATGAATAAACTGCTTGGGCTGTTTAAATTCTCCTTTGTACAGACGACTGTAGTAGAGTACGTTGCTCTCGGCCTCCGGAACTGGTATAACCATGCTCTCTTTCTTTTCTCTAAAAACTTGTTGTGCTGAGATTGCTCGCTGTAAATGATGTTCCTGCAATTAAATGGTAAAGGTTTAACCAAAACGCAAAAATCTAAAGTTGTTCCAATTTATATAAATAGTTTACTAAACATTTTATTTACAGCACACAAGAGAGCAGTTTTTTTGCCTTCCGTTGGATTTACTTAGGTAGGTATGGCATAATCATCCAATCTTATGCAGATTTAAAAAAAGCATGCAATAATATATAAATAATTCCACATACAAAAGAAATACGTGGGCTCTCCACAATTAATTTAAACTTTTAAGTTATATCTAATCCACCAATCTAAACAAGAAGATGCCTGATGCACAGAAAGACTACAGACCCAAGTTGCAAATCTCTGCAACTTAGTATAGGTACACACAAGCAGATATTTCAGGTCAACGACAGATATTTTGGCAGATTGCCCTGAAATATCGGTGGTACGATTGGACATGTTTGTAAATCACAGACAATAGTATGCGCTTGTAATGACTGCATGATTGGCCGTGTCAAAACACCATGGGTACACATTCAGGACAGAGGATGGTGGTCCAACTAACAGGTCAATGCGACGACAGATGGGCCAGGTCAAAATATCTGCTCGCGCGTACCTTACCATAGGTTTTACTATTTATCCAAGAAACCGAAGGCAGGGCTGAACAAATTAGTCAGATTAATGTAGTAGTAGAGAATTGTATCGTGTTAGCCATTGATGAAAGTGAAAGACATATTGGATATAAAATAATACCTTTTATTAACTAAAATGATTGAAAATGCAAGCTTTCGAAGAACTTAGGCTTCTTCCTCAGGCATGATACAATACTGAATCTTGTGAAGCACGCTATTTTATACAGATTAATGTAGGAAACATTCTAGCTTTTTTAGTAGCACGTTCAATAGACATAGAAAACCCTTCAAATGTTGGTTGCAGGTGCAATTTCTAGGCTTATTACCTACCTGGCTTCAGGGATTTGCCTAGCCCTGACTTTAAACTGATGCAGTAACTTGCAGCACTGAATTCTACAATCACACGGTTAAACAATAAAACTTAATGGCCCGAACTAAAGAATTGGATAGTTATTTTTTTTAAAGTAACAATCAATCATTTTCCTTTTGTCTGCTCTACTGTTTGAAAAAAATAAACAGTTAGGGGAATTACATAAGCCAATAATACATACAAGCTCAATTTAGTTTACTCTTATTTAGTTGCACTTAAGAGATAGAAACAGGGCGCGAGGTGACAACACAAGAATAAAAGAATCACCAATAATCTGTTGCCAGGATCTCCTGAGGCTGATGGTTTTCTCTAAAACCAGACTGGAACTTTAAGAGACTTTAAGAGTCTTCTAGGATTTCTGAATGCTGAGTGGATTAACACATTACAGTTTTTGTCCCATGTGATGAGTATGATATGATAAAATGCACACAATCATCTTGACATCTTACAACTTGGATGCATATTTTGAAGTGTTAGAAGTTCTGACAGGCTACACATGTCATCAGCAGGATATTTTTGTATACAACTTATTTCTGGGATGCTTTAGTGCTGACGTGAGGTGTCATGTTTAGTAGCTTTGCATTATTTCTGCATGCATGGAGCACCTTGTTTTAAAGACTCCTAATGTTTAAGACTGCTTCTAAGTTAAAGAAAATTTAGGCAGCTTGGTATGACCACATGGGTGGTGGATCATTGCAGCACAATAATTAAGTTATGCCCACAATGTGTGCCCTAGCTCTTTCACATTCCACAATACAAACATATCCCTTGCTTTACTGGCATACTGGATGGTCCATTTTTTTGCATTAGTGAGACAATACCTTCTCCCCTCTCTCCCCTAGTTCTTTCTCCCCTCTCCAGTTGAAAGAAGTGTCTACTTCGCCTTTAGTGTTTTTCTTCTCATGTTTTTTCCTCTGGTTGTTTATCCCACTCAATGTTTATACCAGTGGCATATCTAGGAACCACTGGGCCCCTATAGCAAAATTGATGGGACACCTCTCCTAGCTTCATCTAGTGGTTTTATGGGAAGAGGCTTTATCTGTCATGGGGAAAATAAGAAGATGCAAAGTCTGCTCCCCTGGTAGTTACGCCTCTGTTTATACCTGGCACTCTGGATGTATGTATGTATGTAGATACATACATGACTATATAAATATGCTACTACTGTTAATCTTTATTTTTCTGCATTGTTTATCTGTAGTTGTATCCTTACAATGCTTCTTGCTTCATTTCCTGGGTACATAAATAAAATCAGTTTTAAAAAAATGCCCTGCATGTTACGAAACTGGCGAGTTTCTTTTTCGATAGCGGTTGTTTCTTTTTCGATTTCGGAATTGAACTTCCGAAAATCCAAAGTTTTCTAACTTCATATCAAGAAGTTAAAAAACAATTGCTCTATCATGACTGTAAATTTCTCAGCCAAGACAGTTTAGGGAGGTAGACCATAGTTAGTCCATTTAATAAAATATGTTTGTAGTTACTACTTCCATTGCTTTTTTCCCGAGGCAACTATTCATTCTCTTTCTAGATACAGTGTCAAGAGGGACATAACTGACTATGCTTACCAAGCTGGTGCATTCACTGTAAAATTCTCTTTGAATGGAGAAACACATTCTCCATAAATGTTTAAATATATTTACACATTTGCATAATTTATGCAGTGGTCTAACACACATGTGGTCAGAAAAGTTGGTTTTAAATATTTCACACATTTAAGGGGAAATAAAGGCTTTATACAAATTATTGTAGTGTGGTAGACACCCCCATCATCCTAACCATTTTGTAAAAAAATTCGCAACCTACCTGCACTCATTCCTGTGATGTATTAACCACTTTGCGTCCATTAATATATTGCGAAAATGCAAGTGCTAAGTTGTAAACTTTTGTGCGGCTTTAAAGACACAACTTAAAAGGCGTTAATTTTTGCGCCAAAAAAGTGCAATATTTGTTGCATCGCTTGCGCTGCAAAAAGTAAATACAATTGCGACATGGTGCAGGCAGAGCAAAACCCTTTGCTAGCATGTTAGTACATCAGTTAGCATGAATTTAGCACCTATTTTCCCGTTAGTGCAGAATATTGCATCTCCGTTTGTGTTTTGGACATTCCATATAATTTGCAAAGCTGAGATGTTAATCTTTCCCACGCATCTGACAGCCCATTTTTCCAATGCGAACGAACGTTCTTCATGGGTCACCACACAAGCATGCAATATTTTCGGCCTGATCGGCTGACTGAAATATAGGTTGATCGGCCTGAAAAATTGAATGTTGGTTAAACAGCCTTAGGGTTATCCTATTAATGGTGTGAAGGTTGGAGATCCCCGCTATGGTGATCCTAATAATGGTGGGAAGGTTGGAGATCCCCGCTATGGGTGACCCTATTAATGGTGGGAAGGTTGGAGATCCCCGCTATGGGTGACCCTATTAATGGTGGGATCGTTGGAGATCCCCGCTATGGGTGACTCTATTAATGGTGGGAAGGTTGGAGATCCCCGCTATGGGTGATCCTATTAATGGTGGGAAGGTTGGAGATCCCTGCTATGGGTGACCCTATTAATGGTGGGAAGGTTGGAGATCCCTGCTATGGGTGATCCTATTAATGGTGGGAAGGTTGGAGATCCCTGTTATGGGTGATCCTATCAATATTGGAAGGTGATTATCTGCTTAGAACAGAACAGTTCGATCTGATTCCACCTTCCACGTGACTGTGAAACCAGTGGGATCCAGACAGTAATAGGCCCCTCCCACTGCCTGGTGACTGCCAGACGGAGCAGGTACACTGTGACTGAACGACCCGCCATGTGCTGGATCATTATTAGTGTCTCTCAGACAAACTGTGATGTGAAGGGAGCGTTTTTATGTCGTTAGTCAGCGTCCCACCTCGGTGGAGCCCAGACAGGGCCAGGGAATTGGCAGCAGCCCGAAAGCCGCAGTTCTGCCGCCGGGAGAGAGGTAATAAATAACCCGGAGAGAGAGCGCCGGGTGGTACAGACTTTGACCTAACAAATACCCACTGGAAAATCAGCACATCCCGCCCCGTGAAAATAGAGCCGGAGGCAGACGGGCAGCCAGCCAGGCAGGGTATGAGACAGCCTCCTACGTGCGTCTATTGGTATCAGTGCCCGACCAATGGGCTGTCTGGTCCTGTCACGCGGGGGATCCATTACTGTCACATCCCTCCCGGTTAACAGCCTCTTAATCCCTTCAATGAGTCACTGGACGGGAAAGCGATGGGGACAATTCAGAGAAGCTCAATAAAGTCCAGTCAGAGTGATCAGATGGATGAACAGTGTGATCTCAGCTCTGAACACCGCATGGCATGTTATATTACTGGATCTTTATGTAGAGAGATACATACAGTACATCCATACAATACTGAGGGTGACAGGCTTTTTTTTGCAACACAATGGTTAAAGGAGTTTGTCATTTTTTGTTGGTGACTTGGTGATTTCATTGGTTTTTGTGTTATTTGCAAATAAAACACCCAAACTTATGGGAACCTGCAAATCCGGTTTTAAACATTTTGCTACGGTTTTGTAAAGCACATGATAATATATGTGAGCTATAATGAGTTGTATGTGCTTTTCTATGCCATAGGCCACACGGATGGCAACACATGAAAAGTGCGCGTTAGCACTGCCATCTGCGCAATCAGTGCATAGATCTGCAAAAACGATGTGAAACGGAGCACAGAACAGTGCATGCAAACTGGCTACCCAATCTGCATTTCTCACGCGCAAACAGATCGCAAAACACGATAGTAACAGTCCCATTGGCTTGTATTGATGTCCGCATAAATATACCTACAGCTATGTGTTATCGCAACACACTTGTGTAAACTGGACACATTCAGGGATATATTATTCAATAAAAGTTCTTATTGTTTAAAATAGTGCTAAATTTGCCCCAACCAATCATATGTTAGCTTTCAAATGTTAAAGAGGAACTGTGGTCCAAAAATGACTTCAGGTAAATTGATAGGAATTGCTCTCCTGAGAGTTTTTGCAATGTATTTCCATTGTTTATTTTGCATAGTTTTGAAGATGTTTACATTTTTGTGTGTGATATGGCAGCAGCATCGCCAGGTCCCCTGCACTTCCTGCTTCATGCTCTGAAACCTGTCAGTCAATTTGCCGTGTCTCCTCCCCTTTGCAGCCCCCCTGGTCCCTCCCACTCATGGACCCCATGGTCCCTCCAGTTGCAGGCCCCCCTTGGCCCATTCCCTTACAGCCCCATGTGGCCCGCCCACTCGCGGGTGCTGTGGCCCTGCCCTCTTGTGGGTGCCTAAGCCCTGCCCACTCGTGGGTGCCTAAGCCCCACCTGCTCACAGGTGCTGTGGGCCACTCTGACACCCCCCCTACCCAGGCAGAGTAAGAACTCTGCCTGAAAAGGCTGTTTTCACATAGTGAGAGAGAAGGGCTGTAGATTCCCTTACCTTCTCTGCAGCTGCAGGTCCTTCACACAGCAGAGAGGAGGAGGGACTTCCTGTCTCCCTCACACACTGAGGGATTCTGAGGCTGTGCTCGCCGGCGGCACTGTGCAGGAGAAGCCTTAGGAATGTCACATGTCATCCTCCCACCCATTAACTTTCTGGTCAGTCATTTCTTTATATCTTGGGCTGTGGAGCACGTAGAGAGGTGGTTGATGGCTCGTTTTAAAGGTAGGAAACTGGACCATAGTTCCCCTTTAAATAAGATCTGATTGGTTGGGGCAAAGTTAGCACCATTTTAAACAATAAGAACTTTTTTTGAATAGCCCTGCAAGTATTTTATTGTAACCCATTTTAATAAATGCTTTTTACTGCATTTGCGAATGTGTTTGTACATTGTATGCATTTTTTGACTGTTTCTGGACAGGTATGGGTGCAGTAATGTGTTTTTTCAATGGATCAGAATACAATATATACAATCAGACCGTTTTGGAAAACAGGAGTGTAAAAGTAAATGTACATGTATTTTTTTTTTTTTTTTAAAGGGTGTTCGGAAAAAACAGGCAATATTGTGTCTAATGTGAACGAGACCTAAAAAAGACTTGCCAATAGAGTTTAGTTCTAAACACATGAAGGAAACACTGCAAAAAACTAGTATGTACTGTTTAAAGGAATAGTTCCCTGAAAAAGTGAACTATTCCTTTAATGCATTGATTGAAGACCAGGAAGATAAGGAGCTATGCCTTACCTTCCATTCTTCAATCAATGCATGTGGTGCCAGGAACGAATATAGAACAAACTTATATTTTGCTCGATCCTCTGCAGCAGCACTGAAATTCCTGACCGCTAGCCTGCATGCTCGCTATAGTTAATCAGTACCAGGATGCGGCTGGGATCTGTCAGTGCTGCTGTGGTGGATAGTGTGAAAGGTACCGGTTTCTTCTATCTTCATTCCTGGATCCACATGTATTGATTGAAGAAGGTAAGGCATAGCTCCTTATCCTCCCAGTCTTTAATCAGTGCATTAAAATTTTGCAGTGAACTACTCCTTTAAAAAAAAAAAAAAAAAAAGCACAAATATCAATGGTATATTTTGGTATTTTAGCGCTTACATTCTGTATGACTGCATAATTAGTATGCAAGTATGTGCAACCAATATTTTGATAAATTGTGCTAAAATATTGGCCATAAAACTGATTGCCATTATTCAAACTCTGTCGGTCTTAAGTTAGCCATACACGGGCCGATGGTTTTCTGATCGGATTTAAGATAGACAAAAAAAGAATTGTTACTCCGTTTGGAAGAGCCTATCATAATTCCCCACCTTGCGCAGCTGATCTTACATAGATTTTAGCTTGAAAACTACTTAAGATTCTGGAAGATAGGGTTGATGGACCCTTGCCCAATCATATTTGTTTTTTCCATAGACTGATCAATCTATCGAAAACATGGGAAAATGTCTTTGATATTCCAATCAATTCTGTGTTTCAGTGATTGGTCTTATAGCATACTGGTAAAAAGAAGTGCCCACATCACAGACTGGTAAATATAATATGTCCCCACACAGACTGGTAATTGTAAGATGCCGTCACGCCCAGCCCACACAGACTTGTAAATATTAGATGCTCTCATGCCCAGCCTGGTAAATTTAAAGAAATGGCATGGCCCCGCCAACGTCCAAAATTGGATCAAACTTGTAAATAATGTCCTCCCTTATGAAAAGTTGATATATATATAACCACAGAGCATGTCCCAGTAAATTCAATAAGATATGGGACAACTGGTGTAATGCCCCTCAGAGTATCTCTTGATAATATGGCTAATTGTGTATAGGAATAAATAATAACTAATAAAGACATAACAAGCGGGTTCTCTCTCAATATTTCACCGTTATTGTATATCAAATATGTTTATTGAAAGAATAAAATTATCTGAAGCAACAGGTTATTATTCTTACAGATAGATTCCTCTATGTTTACAATTATTGTTTTAATATTACAAGCAACTGTTAAGTGACAATCTGATAGCAAATTCGGAATGCCATTATACAAGTTAATTTTATTATGTCACTCAATAAAACAAATTAAAAAAAAAAAGAAAGAAATATCATGGGATAGAACCTTTAGATATGCCATACAGGGCAGATAGTATAATTTATAAATCACTTTCTAATGATAAGGGATCTTTGTACCACTCAATTTTTAAATTAGGTTTGTACGGCTTGATGCAGTAAAAATTATTTAGCAATAAACCCCCTGCTGTTCCCCCATCCCTCTTATAGAGACTTCCACTTTCCCTATCCCCCTTTCCATCAATAAATTCCCTGATACTGTGAGTAAGGAATATCAAAATGAAATAAGTAAGACCTTGTATACCAAGTGGAATCCAAAAGTTTGAGGTGTCCTCAGACTGCTGAACATTTCTGAACTAATTTAAAGGGCATGTCCACCCCAAAACTATAATCCCCCAACTACTGACCCACCATGTAGTGTAGTTTAACCTTACCTCACATCCCAGCTCCATAGGGTTTCCTGTAAACCCCCCCCCAAAGTCCCAAACTAACCACCAGGAGGATAACAGGGCTCTGCTGCTATCTTGCCTCCGGTAGATATTTGCCATGCGCACTGAGCCTCCCCCCCCCCGCCCTATACCTCCGTTCTACTATCCCTCCCCCTAGCGCAAAACCCCCTTAATATGCTGCTCCCCCATGTCCCCCAGCCCCAACCGCATATTTTTGTTTTTCAAAAAGCTCCCCAAACTCTTACTTACCTCTCCGCTTTCCTCCACTGCACTGAATGACCGGCAGCCGCGTCCGTGATTGGCTGCCGCTCAGCCAATCACAGACGCGACTGCCGGTCCCGCCCCTCTGCTTGCATTTTCTTGCAAGCAGAGGTCCGGCAGCGCGGCGGAGGAAAGAGGGGAGGTAAGTAGAGTTTGGGGCACTTTCTAAGAATAAAAATAGAGCAGTTGGGGCTGGGGGGACAGGGGGAATCATATATCAAAAAATATTTTTAAGGGTGGACATACCCTTTAACATTTGTAAGCTTACATCTGATTGGTTGGGGCAAAATTAGCACCATTTTAAACGACAAGAACTTTTATTGAATAACCCTGTTAGTTTGTTGGGTTCTATAAGGACTAGTCAGCTTGATTCAAAAACTGCATTTTAAAGATTCTTAATTACATGCAACAGGTCTATAGAAAAGCAGCCGATTCAAAGATTAAAAAAGGTTAATAGTAGAAACACAATTTAATTTTCAAAACTCAAGCTATAATGAAAAACTAACTTGGTGAGCGCTGGTCTTCCATGATCAGCTCCACGGTGTCCCTTAACAAAAAGGTAGCTATTCAGTAGAATAGACGTCAGTGGTAAAGGGAACATTAATTGCTTAATTATCCGGGAGATCCAATAAAAGTTCTTATTAAAAATGGTGCTAATTTTGCCCCAACCAATCAGATATTATTTAACATTTGAAAGCTAACATCTGATTGGCTGGGGCAAAATTAGCGCCATTTTTAACTATAAGAACTTTTATTAAATAACCCTTAATATTTGTAACATCATGAATGGGCCGGGTGCCATTAGCAGCCTAGGCACACATGGGAGCATGGAGAGGCAGCTAGGGTCAGTTTCAAGTCAGGGGTTTAAATTAGGCGAGCAGCTTAGAGACTGGTGGGAATCAGGGCAGTTAGGTTGGGCAGTAGTTGATGTGTATAAAAAGAGGAGCTTTATGCGCTAAGGTGCTTCCTGTCGGTAGCACTCTCCCTCCCCCCACCCCATTTATAATGATTGCTTATACTTTTATGTCGCTGTTTATTCAGGGGTATAAGGTTGCTTATATGGGTGGATAGTTATGTTTGTATATAACCATTCCCGGGCTATTGTGGCAGGGAATAATGTTAATCGGTTTTAAAAGTTATACAGTTATAAAGTGAGGAATATATGGTTAATTTCTGACTACTGAATAAACATGCGGCCTTTCAAACAAGTTCATGTGTCAAGTGTTTTTCTTTATAGTATTAGCATGTGGCTCTCCACGCTCCCATGTATATCTCAAAGTGTTCATTACATTGACTTTCTTTCAAAAGGCCGTAAACCGAATAAAACTGCTTGTTTTTATACTTTTGTGTGTTTTTTTGTAGAATTTAGTTACCAGTTGTATGATAGGACTAATTAGGGTCATTTATTGTTGAAGGGTAACTAAACTGGAAGAACACTTTGCCTTATCTTAATTTATAAATAAATACATGTAAGAAGTCCTTAGGTTGGGTACACACCTTTTTAGATGCTTCCTGACCAACTGTTCAGCACTTCCGACCTTTTCAACCAGGAGGAAAGACTCTTGTGGCAAAAGTAGCTGCGGCCCACAGTTCGCCGCATCCAAGTGTGCGGTCCACGAAGGATCAATCGATTGGCCCTTGTTTTTTGGACACGTCCGTTCATCTAAACGACAGTCACGACCAGTGCAGGAAACCATCCAATATTTCGGTCCAATTGACCAATACACTGAAATGTTGGTCAGGCTCAATTATTGGATGGTGCTTTGCTGCATGCCTTCAATTCAGTACTTGTTTTGCTCAGGATAAGTAACCCCCTCCCATTTTTAACAGACTTTCATGTGACATGAACTTTTAGAAAGTCAAGAATGTTTGGTAATCACTATGATCCAGTACTGTGATCAATTCACACATAAAATCTGTTGTCATTCTAGCAACAGCAAAACTGAACGCAGAATAATTTGATAATAATCCACTTGATTGACAACAGAAATATAAGATGCTTCAGAATCTAGATCTTAAGACATAGGGGGGGGGGGGGGGAGAAGGGCTGCAGTGCGCATGATAGCAGAAGAACCAGATGGAGCTGGGATGTAAGGTAAGGATTAAACTACACAACGGGGCCAGTAGTGGGGGGGGATTATAGTTTTGGGGGTGGACATGCCCTTTAAGCATTAACAGAGAAGGAGGCTATTAATTCATAATTAATTGTTCCACAATGTTAATGCCCCCATACATGACGTTGATATTTCAAAGAGTTTGAAGAATTCGATTTAATTGATTGACATATCACATACATTTCCTGGTGTTTTTGATAGACCGATTGTCGATATAGATGGGTCTATCAAAAAAAACATGATCGGGCGAGGTAGAAAATTTTCCATCGACTCCATCTTCCAGAGTTTTCAAGCTGAAATCAACAAGATTGGCGGGTCAAGGTGGTGAATTAAGACTATTTCCTGATTGGATTTACGATCTTTTCCAACGATCATAAATACGATCGGAAAACCATTTGCCCGTGTATGGCTAGCTTTACTGATTTTCAGAGGTTAGAGACATCTAATATAATAAAACACTAACCTGTGTCCATTTGTGCTCCACTTGGCGCCACTGCACGTGCGCCTGTTTTTCCCTGGAGACTCGGGATATCCGCTTGAGATGTACTTGCGTGTGAGAATGCACGGAGAGAAACAGGCACATGTGCAGTGGCACCTAGTGGTCACCACTTCTACCTGAATGCTGCTAAACTACGACTACTGCAATGGCTTTGACTTTTATCGTCGATAGGTTCCCCAGCTGTTACATACTTCATTTATTATGATTAGACCTGAATAAGGTGACTGTTTTTTAGAAAGGAAAAACAAAATAATTTGTATTAGTAAATTAGCCTAGGTTATGTTGTCACACATGTGCTCACGTGCAACATATTTACAGGTTGGTGGGTGCTGTGCTGGACATATTTACAGGTCAGTGGGTGCTGTGATCCAGGCATATTTCTGATTGCCACTTAGAGTCAGGAAGGAATTTTTTTCCCCTTCAAAAATTTTTTGTTGTTTTTTTTTTCCTTTCTCTGGATCAACAGTTTGGCAGGTAATTGGGGGTATTGCTAGATGGGTTGGACTGGATGGACATATGTCAACCTGAAATGCTATACTATACTAGATCAGTGGGCGCTGGACTTATTTACAGGTCAGTGGGTGCTGGACATATTTACAGCTCAGTGGGTGCCGTGTTTGACATATTTACAGGTCAGTGGGTAACGTGTTGGACATATTTACAGCTCAGTGGGTACTGTGTTGGACATATTTACAGGTCAGTGGGTGCTGTGATGGGCATACTTACAGGTCAGAGGGTGCCGTGATAGACATATTTATAGGTCAGTGGGTGCCGGGCTGGATATATTTACAGTTCAGTGTGTGATGTGACGGACATATTTACAGCTCGGTGGGTGCCGTGTTGCACATATTTACAGGTCAGTGGGTGCAGTGCTGGACATATTTACAGGTCAGTGGGTGTTGTGATGGACATATTTACAGGTCAGTGGTTGCTGGACATATTTGCAGGTCAATGGGTGTGGGACATTAGGGGAATTTTATATTTATAGGTCAGTGTATGTGTCGAGGAGGTGGAGCATGTGTAGCGACTGTTAAGGTTCATACACACTCAATTTGTGAGCGAGCAATGACCCCCGTCAGCCGAGCGCTACACGCAGCGAAAGGGTGTTCAGCCGAGAATCATCCGGTTGGGGGTCGTTCCTTGATCCGCCTGGCGGATCGGCGAACGGCCCCCAACCGAACGCATACACAAGGACTATTCTCGTGTAGCCGCCGGCCGTCAGGGGACATTGCTCGCTCACAAATAGAGCGTGTACGAACCTTAAATGTATGTCAGTGTATGTGTCGGGTAGGTGGAGCATGTCTAGCGACTGTTAAGGTTCGTACACACGGTAAACTTGTGAGCGAGCAACGACCCCCGACGGGTAAGCGCTACACGCAACGAACGGCTGTTTTGGCCGAGAATCGTCTGTGTATGCGTTCGGCGATCCCCAAACGCATAAACCCGGACGATTCTCTCCCAAAACGACCATTCGTTGCATGTATAGCGCTCGGCCGTCGGGGGTCGTTGCTCACTCACAAATAGATTGTGTACACAAACCTTAAATGTAATAGATTAATGTATAGTAGTTAATAAGGAATAACAGAATCTAGTATGGTTAATTTATATTAAAATTTCTACCAGAACCTCTAGTTAGCATTCACACATTATTATTTGTTTACAGACATAGGGAAACTATTTGAAAATACACACTACATGTTTAGGAAGACTTTTATGCCCTTTTTGTTTTATGTATTAAAGGAAGGAATGTTTTACAGACAGTAGGGATTAGAGCTATAATCCTATTAAGTATTTCCAGTCCAGGCACTTTGAGTTTAGATTACACCAAGATCCTTCTGTTCATAGCGTGAGAATGGTGGAAAATGCATCCTTATACAACAAAAGCACTGCACACAACCCCTGCAACACTGTACCAATGGAAAAATTTGAGGCTGCAAGATTTAGGCCAATAAATGTGTTTCCCACCAAATAAGCCATGTTTCCTCTATGTATAAAAGTGTAGTGCTACACTCTATGTGGGACCATACTTTGAATCCCATTTATCTCAGAATTTATCCTTATCATCTCAAAATTGGCAACAGACAATTTATTTTCTTAGCTAGACAGGACTATTTTATTTGGAAAAAACCCATATGGTTAATACACACTGCATATAATTTCAATCTAGAGCCTATATTTGCAGGTAACAAATATGCTAAAAAGCATATGTATATTATATCAGATAATAGATAATAATCTGTTGTTATAAATGTGGATTCTAGAACGTAAAGGGGAACTGCGGTCTCAAACAGGGCCAGTTTCCTACCTTTAAAACAAGCCATCAACCACCTCTCTACGTGCTCCACAGCCCAAGATATAAAGAAATGACTGACCTGAAAGTTAATGGGTGGGAGGCTGACATGTGACATTCCTAAGGCTTCTCCTGCACAGTGCCGCCGGCGAGCACAGCCTCAGACTCCCTCAGTGTGTGAGGGAGACAGGAAGTCCCTCCTTCTCTCTGCTGTGTGAAAGACCTGCAGCTGCAGAGAAGGTAAGGGAATCTACAGCCCTTCTCTCTCACTATTCTCGCTCTGCCTGAAAAGGCTGTTTCCGCAGAGTTTTTTGGGGGGTGTCAGAGTGGCCCACAGCACCTGTGAGCGGGCGGAGCCACATGGGGCTGTAAGGGAATGGGCCAAGGGGGGCCTTCAACTGGAGGGACCATGGGGTCCATGAGTGGGAGGGACCAGGGGGGCTGCAAAGGGGAGGAGACACAGGGCAGATTGACATGTTTCAGAGCAGAAAGTGCAGGGGACCTGGTGATGCTGCTGCCATATCACACACAAAAATGTAAATATCTTCAAAACTATGTAAAATAAACAATGAAAACAAATTGCAAAAATTCTCAGGAGAGCAATTTCTATCAATTTACCTAGTCATTTTTGGACCACAGTTCCCCTTTAAAAAGATAAAGCAAGATTGTTAGAATATAGTATTATACATAATCTCCCCTCAGCTATAATGATTGTATTTTTAAAAATATTTCAAATAATGCTTGTGAAGGTTCTCATTCATCCAGGTCATGGTATATCTGTTGTATTCAATTAGATCAACTGGACTTGAAATGTAGTTCTTGAAGACGTTTCGCTAGTCATCCGACTGGCTTTCTCAATTCAGAATGACTTGTACAAGAATCTGTGGCAATTATGTACCCTGGAAAATCCCAATAAGCATATCACAGCCAGGTGTTAAGGGTGTGATTGGATAGTGGCTAAGGGCTAGGCCACACTAGCGCGTTTCGCGCTCGCGTTTGCACCCGCGATTTTCGCTAAAATGGAAATCGCGGGAACGCAAAAATTCCCGCGATTTCCGATGCGCATGCGATTGCGCGTCCGTTCGCGTTTTGGTAAGGCATGCGTTCACCATTTTTGCGTGTCCGTGTCACCGCATGCGTGTCCATAACGCGAAAAGGCGAAACCGCATGCGCAAAACGCGCAAGAATCGCGTGCGATAACGCTCGCGATTTTGTGCGCGATTCCTGTGCGTTGCAGTGTGGCCTCACCCTAAGAGTTATAGGAACGCCTTACTCCTATACACCTTACCCTGGGTGTTCCTATAACACCTCTTAGCCACTATCCAATCACACCCTTAACACCTGGCTGTGATATGCTAATTGGGATTTTCCAGAGTACATAATTGCCACAGATTCTTGTACAAGTCATTCTGAATTGAGAAAGCCAGTCGGATGACTAGCGAAACGTCTTCAAGAAATAATTTCAAGTCCAGTTGATCTAATTGAATACAACAGATATTTCAAATAATGTTTATCTCATTTTCGATAAAGTTTAATTTAGATGTACAACAGCCCTTTTTTATATATATTAAGTGTTACGTTGAAGGTTTGACCAAGCCTTCTGGGAACTTGTACTCTACCCAGAGTTAGGTCATGTGCTTGTTTGAGCAAAGTTCTTTAAACAAGAAATTCAGCTTCAAGCATACAGTTCCAGACCAGTAGGTTAGGACCCAGCTATTAAAGTAACCTTGACGTGATGGCTGGGCTTAAAATTATTTGGCCAATTATTGAACTAATTTTCTTTTCTTTATCCAAGGTTTATGGCAGGCTCTTTGAAGCAGCAACCTTATGGAGATATAGTCAATATGCAATTAGAATTGTTTGTGCACTAGAATTCTATTTTTTGTATGTTTTCTATATTTGGTCTTTAGTTGCACTTTAATATGGATGTACAACAGCCCGATTGTGTATATATATATATATTGTGAATAATTTTAATCTGTTGTTATTATAAATTTTGGATTCTAGAACTTGGAGATAAAACAAGATTGTTAGAATATAGGGACACATTTATAAATGCACAGTATTGCTTTTTAGTGATACTGCGCCTTTAATGATCGGTTTAACGATCATTCATTTACGATCGTTATCGTAAATTACCGATAATGGTCATAAATCTACAATAATGCAATCATAGATTTACGCTCCCCATAGACTACCATTGCGGTATTTTACTACCGCACAGTATTCTACGAGCGAATGTCCGTTAATTAACAAATGTTCGTTCTAAATGTACAATCGTGGCCGTACATTTACACCTGCTGTCGTACATTACTGATAACACACGGTGTTGCTAAATTGCGATAACGCTTGTTTTGAAATATGGCCCATAGAATTATACTTAATCTCCCCTCAGCTATAATGATTGTATTTTTATAAATATTTCAAATAATGTTTAACTAATTTTCTTTTTCATACGATCATTAGGCTGTTCCCTGAAGCAGTGCCATTCCATAAGGCTCACTTTAAAGCTCTCCACCTTCACACAACCTCACCCTTAAGGTGGCCATACACCAGCACGATATTACTTACCCGACCGACCGCTCACGCGACGTTCCTGCGATCCTGCCGGAACCACCTCTCCTCACCTTCCTCCTTGTGTGTAACCTACCATTAAACATGGAAATTACCCCGATTACTGCTTTTACAGTAATGGATTATGAAATATAATATAATTATTATTATCAATATAATTATGGATTTATATAGCGCCAACATCTTCCATGGCGCTTTACAATTACATAGTCATACATTACATACAGAGTAATACAGGTTATACAAAGTCATACATATTACATTCGCAGGTAATACATAATATAAGTAAACAGAGTGATGAGTTTCTTACAGCAATACCGTGATACAATAGGAGAGAGGACCCTGCCCAAAGAGCTTACAATCTACAAGATATGAGGGTGAGACTTAAGGTTATGACAATGCTTTTGTTGAGGCAATGGCATCTATGCCATGTAGATTATTAGATAATTACCAAACAAGCAGGGGGCTCCACTACGATGAGTCAGATTGAGACATTTGTCTCAGGCAGCAATGTGATAGAGTGTAAAATGGTACTTATATTTAAAAAAAAATTCCACCATCACTCCGCACATTTGCATTACGCTTGTGTGGTGATAGTGGGGTGAGTTATGTACCCTCGGGTGACCTACAGGGTCTGTGATCTGATCCTGCCTCCAGGGTCGTTCCTTGACCTTTTGTCACCTAAAGCAAATATTTAAAGCTGCCCCTGTATCTTCCTGCGATGCGCAAAGCGTGCCTCCAAAGAAAAGTGAGTGGGGTTTGTAGACGTGGGCATTGCTTGTGTAGATAATTGTGGTGGACTAACTAACACTGGCTGGTGAACTGGAAGGCTGACTTAACACTGGCTGGTGAACTGGAAGGCTGACTTAACACTGGCTGGTGAACTGGAAGGCTGACTACACTGACTGGTGAACTGGAGGATTGACTACACTGGTGAACTGGAGGGCTGACTACACTGGCCAATGAACTGGAGGGCTGACTTTACACTGGCCGGTGGACTGGAAAATATAAGTGCCCACAACATAGACTTGTAAAGACTTGTAAAGTCCCACACATCACAGACTGGTAAATATAAGATGTGCCCACACAGACTGGTAAATGTAAGATGCCCTCATGCCCAGCCCACACAGGCTAATAAATATAAGATGCTCTTATGCCCAGCCCACACACATAAATATAAGAGGCCCTCATGCCCAGACTGGTAAATATAAGATGCCCTCATACCTAGCACACATAGGCTGGTAAATATAAAATGTCCTCATGCCCAGCCCACAAATACTTGCAAATATAACATTCCCTGTCCATACAGATTGGTAAATATAAGATGCACCCTCCTCAAGCCCAACCCACACACTTGTAAATATAAAATGCCCTCATGCCCAGCCCAGATAGACTGATAAATATAAGATGACTCCCCCATGCCAAGCCCACACAACCCAGGTACATACAAGTTTTCCCACATAGACTGATGCATACTTTCATTTTTATCTATCTGTATAATGGCTTGCACTTATCCCCTTGTTTGTATACTCTGTATTTTCTAATGTACAGCGTTGCGTACCCAAGTGGAGCTTTATAAATAAATTTATACATACAAGTTTGCCAGATTGTTTTACCAGATCAGTAGCACTTCTGCAAAATGTAGTTGTAATTTAGCCTAAGGAGTGCTTCCACAGTCCTTTTATTGTATGTACTTATTAGGAAGCATGGTCAAGCTTCCATGTGGTATTAGCACCCCCAACACAGCCCTTTAATGGGCGGTCCTATGCCTTTAATATAAAGCACTGGAGGGATGACTTCTTCCCTTATCTTATAAAGCCAAAGGTTTGGGGGAGAAAGCCTGCTATATTGATCCAGTGCACATGTATGAGGAATGCAAAAGTTTGCTAATAATTTTTTCTAAACTTTTAATTTATTGTAGGGCTGCCTCCCCCAGCCCCAAACGCATTATTATTATGTTCAGAAAGTTCCCCGATCTTTACTTACCTTCCCTCGGTCTTCCGCAGAGAGGCAGCCAATCACGGACGCTGCTGCCGGCAGTTCAGAACGCTGGTGGAGAGAGGGAAGGTAAGTAAAGATTGGAGGACTTTCTGAACATAATAATAATGCGGTTGGGGCTGGAGGAGGAAGCCCTACAATATATGAAAGCGGATTTACACTAGGGGAGGGAGATGAAACAGGAGGGGGAGGAGGGCTGCTCTGAGCAAGCCAAAAACCTCTGAGAGGTTTTTTTTCAATTTTCCTCCCTGCACTGCTCCCAGTGGCCAGTTTTCTGGAATTTGGAGGGACCTTACAGGAGAACCATTTGGAGCTGGGATGTAAGGTAAGGATTTTATTACACTACACTGTGGGGCCAGTAGTGGGGGAAATTATATTTTTGGGGGTGGACATGCCCTTTAAAGTAAAAAAGGTAAGAAGTTAGGACCTTCCAGACTGGGGTTACCTTGACGTGGTCGGAAGGCTTTTCATTCATGTGATCACAGTAATGTATACTAAACCTCATTGTTTATAATGTATGCCAGTGTGTCTATAATATGATATTGTATGGGGCCTAGGAATGTGCATTGATTATCTTTTCTTTACATACAAGTTTGCCTACAGTGATTTGTCTAAGCCCAGTAGCAGAACGGAAGCCTTCAAGTCCCTGTTGCTGTGGGCAACTTTCATGTATCAGTCACTTAGTGCAACTTATATGTACCAGTCATAGTGGGCAAATTGTATTTACCAGTGTCTGTTTGGCGACACTCTGTTTGACACATATATTACCACCCTCCATGTGGCATATATACAGCATGTGTGTAAAACACAACTTATAATGTTAACTAAATAATATCTGTAGAACAAGACTGTCAATTTGGTTCACCAAATAATTAATTTCTGTAAAATAAGTCTGTCAATTTTGATCACCAAATAATTTCTGTAGGCCAAATGAGTAAATTTTGTACATTGTCGTCCATTTTTTTTTACATTCAATCAAAAGTTTAGTGGACTAGTAACACTTTTATTAGTAACCTTCAAATTAACCTATAGATTTCCTACGTTTTACCTTAATCAGAAGAGCAAAATAAAATGGTAAAAAAAAGTAAAAAGATAGTCAAGGTATACAGTCAAGCAGTGGGAAAGCTAATGTGGCAAATATATAGTTTAGTGAACTTTTGGCAAAAAGTTGACCAAATGTACAAAATACACAAAATTTACAGATTTTATTTGGTGAACCGAATTGATAGACTTGTTTTACAAAAATAATTTGGTGAATGTATTTGTTCTACAGAAATGATTTTGTGAACAGAATTTTTCCACAGAAATTATTTGGTGGACAGAACCGACAGACTTGTTCTACAAAAGTTATCTGGTGCAAATTTACGTATAAGATTGTTGTGTTTTACAAACATAGGGAACAATGCAGAACCAGATGTGGCATTACTTACCTTTGCGAGATCCTGTGATGCAGTAAATTACTTTGCAAGATTTACTGCATCATGGGATCCCAGTCAGGTAAGAAGGACCGCTGTGCAAAACTCAACGCTGCCTATATTACATACTGTGTGCTATTTTCAAGAAATTTTGGAAATAGCACAGTCAACGCAAAATTAGTGTAAAACCAATGCATATCTGATAATACATCAGGTAGCTTGGGTTTTATGCTAATTTTACCTGTAAACAGACAATTTCTCATTGGCTTGAAAATGTATATTGGGATATGCAGTCTTTCTTTAGATAGATAAATGAGGCTGTAGTTGGTTTCTTATTTAGCTGGTTTCTTCAAGGGAAGATTTATAGCAGAACAACTGTAAAGTCAGGTATTCCACCCCTCCCGGCAGTCGCAAGACCACCCCAAACTCCTACAAACACAAGCACCTGTATTCTCTGCCCCTAGAAGCTTTTATGTCTGCAATGCCCCCCCCGCCCTAACTCCGCCTCTGCCCCACCCCCAGATGACGTTAGGCCAAGATGTATTTGGTCTTCAAAATTTTCTTTTTGACAAAATGTTACGCTTCACCACTTTTTGTATACAAAAAATATTCTATTTCAATCCATTGTATAGGTTGCAAATTCAGGGTTCTTTGCAACCTATTAGCGCAAAACTTACAGGAAGATTCAATAAAAGTTCCTGATAATTTTGCTCCCACAAATCAGATATTATTTACCATTTGAAAGCTAACGTCTGATTGGTTGGAGCAAAATAAACACCATTTTTTAGCGATAAAAACTTTTATTGAATAACCCTGTTAATGTATTGTCCATCTGGATGTATAATCCACCGTTAGCTGCTTACCTGGCCGCGATACCGCAATGTACTAAATCTTGCTAAGTGTGAGGATGTAAAGTCACGGAGGCAGAGGTCAGTGAACAGTAAGTTCTTTATTTTTACTCCTGTGTCCGCGCTCTGCTCAGTGTGGGAGCGGGTATGTTGTTGATGTGACAACATCTGAAAGGAAGCAATGGTGGAATATAAGATTTTATGTAGCTGAGTGATTTTTATAAGGAATTATTCCACTGCAGCTCATATTATAGTTTTAGCAATTAATGTATTGTAAAAGGTCCGGGGACCCCTATGCTTCCCAGAGAGGTTTCTAGGGTTTCCATATATTAAATATATTCCATATATTTATTGATCTATTTGCAATATTTGATTGAATTATGTGTTTTGATGAATTGATGACTGAGATCAATAAGAATCCTTATATATATATAGGGGTTCCCCTGTGACATGTTGTGAGGGTTACACAAGAATAAAAAGGTTAAGAAACATTAATCATAGTGATTAAGTGGGTTAAATATATCTTTAGAATTAAACAAGAAAAAATAGCTGTCTTCTCTCTTAGAAGTAATCTTATTAAATGTAATAGTATTATTTCCAAGGAAATAGGGAAAATGAATATTGGATATTACTTCATTTTCTGTTATTTTGAAAATAAATTCAGGCTACTGTATAATAATTCCTTTGTGCTTAGGTCATAAAGGCCCAGTCATTTTAAAGCAAATTGAGCCATTAACAGAAAATAAACACAACTGAATTGTGTGGTGGAGTTCATGGAGCAGATTTGTAAAGGCGCAGTATAGCAAATCTACAATACCGCACCTTTTACACCATTGTAAACTACCAATATCGTACAGTACTTTACAATGACACCCTTTTATTGCACCGAAGTTGTAAATAGACAGATTTACCCATGTGCGCAAAGCTCATATTGAATAAGAATGTGGAGATTTACCTAGAGCAAAAGCGTCTCTGGGTTAATCTCACCAGGTATCTTTTGTGATTGTTTTGACCCAAAAAAGCCAAGGTTAAAGGGTATGTCCACCCTTAATTTACATTTTTAGTATATAATAGTAAATGTGCCCCCAGCCCCAACCGCTATAATAATTTTCTTAGAAAGTCCCCTAGATAGTTACTTACCATGCCACGCTCCTTCGCCGCACTGCCCCAGCCCTCTGCTTGCACGTAAATGCAAGCAGGGGGCAGGACCGGCAGACCACGGACGCGGCTGCCGGCTTCTCAGCATGGCGAAGGAGCGAGGCATGGTAAGTAATTATCTGGGGACTTTCTAAGAAAATTATTATAGCGGTTGGGGCTGGGAACACATTTACTATTATATACATAAAGGGATTTACGCAAGGGGGAGGGAGACCAGAGTGGGTGGGAGAGGGAGAAGTGCTGCACTGCGCATGGCAATATTCTCCCGGAGGGGAGACAGGAGGCAGAGTCCTATATGGACTCTGCTCTCCTCCTGGTGGACCCTTTTTTGGACTTGGGGGGGGGGATTACTGGAGAACCACTTGGAGCTGGGATGTAAGGTAGGATTTTATTGCACTACACATTGGGGCCAGTAGTGGGGGGGATTATAGTTTTGGGGTTGGACATGCCCTTTAATACTTAAATATCCAACTCAAATGATTGCTATTTTTCTTCTTTTCTCCAGCATGTGGTTATGCTTGATTGATACAGATTTTTAACCTTTGGTAAATCAACACAAATTAATGTTAAGCTACCCATACACGGGCAGATGTTCTTCTGATCCGATTTCCAGTGGGCTGCAACAATCGGAAGAACCAATCGATGTTGAGATGTCTATCTTAACACAGATTTTCCCTTGAAATCTGCAGAGCAATTGGGACTTGAAGATGAGGTTGGCGAAAAATATTTCACCTAGCCCAATTTTTGTTTTTTTACAGCTGCGCTGTGTCGGTTGAGCATATGGTGCTAGATGTCAAGTAGATTTAGTTTTGTTCCTATTTACAAACAACACAAAGTCTGAATTAACTGAAATATATTAATCTCTCTTCATAGAAGAAACAATAACCAAAGTCACAAATGTGTATATATATTATATATATATATATATAATATATATATATATATATATATATATATATAATATAATCATAGGTACAAATAGTCGCACACTCGCATTGTCGTTGTTTTCTTATAGCCAGGTGGCTTCTAGGAAATTATAATAATCGTTAGGTCACAGAGCACTCCATGGACTTATACTCCAAATCATCTTTTATTATCACGATCTACGCGTTTCAACCACACATGTGGTCGTCGTCAGGATACGCCATATTGGACACATACAAAGTTAAATAGATACAGTCCCGCCCCCGATCCTCCTCCAACCTATCTCCTTACACACCCATTGGACTAGTGATACAACACGGGCAGAGGAGTGTCTGCACGCTCCCACAGTCAAAGTGTTCAATAATAAAACTAATGTGGAAATCAAACAAAAATTTAGTACCTCCTATAAAACAAAAAAAATGGTCCAATATCCCACAGGGTGAAATAACAGCTCTAAAAACATTGCAAGATGACCCTGAAATCATTATATGCCCCGCTGATAAAGGGGGCGCAGTGGTGGTCCTGGATCGACAATATTATATAAATAAACTTCAAACTCAGTTATCAGACACTAAAGTTTATAAAGAAATCCCCAAAGACCCCACAAGAGGCCTAAAAAATAAGGCAGATGAACTAATTAGAATTGCATTTAATGCAGGATGGATCACGGATGAAGTGGCAAAATTCCTAACATGTGAATTTCCCAAAAGCCCCGTGATCTACAGTGTACCTAAAATTCATAAATCTTTATCTATACCACCGGGCTGTCCAATAGTGGCGTCAAGGGGATCACTATTTAGTCCACTATCGGAGTATGTAGATTCATTCTTGCAACCCCTCGTGAAAAAGATGAAATCATATGTAACAGATAGTAAACAACTTATAGAAATACTAGCATCTCACGAAGGTTCACTGGAAAATATGGTACATGTGACGTCAGTAGCCTATACACAGTTATACCACAGAACCAGGGGATTCAAATATGCAAGGAAGCATTAAATAAAAGTGACCATAAAGGACCCCCTGTGGAATGGTTGATGGAGCTGCTTACATTCATTTTGAGTGAAAGCTATTTTCGATTTGGAGATCAATATTTTAGACAAACTACTGGAACTGCAATGGGGACAAATGTAGGACTGTCGTTTGCGAATCTATATATGGAGCATTTCGAAACAACATATATTTTTCCAAAATATGCTGAAAAAATGTCACTATACAGACGGTATGTAGACGATTGCCTGATTATATGGAGGGGGACAGAAGAAGAATGCAGACAATGTATCTTGGAGTTAAATTCCTTGGATAGCCCAATAAAATTTACTCTGGAGAGCAACAAAACACAGATAGACTTTCTGGACCTTCGGATATTCATCGAAAACGACAAATTGGAAACCTGTCTATTTTCTAAAAAAACTGACAGAAATACGGTTTTGTTGGCAGACAGTTGTCACCCTACAGCTACCAAAAAGGGAGTAGTATTCTCCCAATTTATTAGTTATTCAAAATAACTCAAAAACTGAAATAATGGAAGCCCAATTAAAAGAAATGACAGCAAAATGTATCCAAAGAAAATATAATCCAAAAATGATAGGGGAACAATTAAATAGGGCACTAATGAAGAAAGGCAATATAGCCAGCAATGATCAGACAAAAAAAGATCAAAAACATAGGATCCCTGTATCACTACAATTTTCATCCAATAGTAAATTAGTACAGGAAACTATAAAACAAAATTGGCCTATCTTAACTAGTGATCAAACTCTACCATTTAAAGATGTACAACCCATGTTTGCATATAGACGCGGAAAGAATCTGCGGAACTTATTAGTAAAAACCGATCTCAATAGCAAACAAATAACCCCACTCACTTGGCTTCCCAACAATAAGAAAGGTTGTTATAAATGTAGTGGATGCCAAGCATGCCACTCGGTAATCTGTGGCACAGATTTCCCACACCCCCATAATGGGAGCAGGTTTAAGATCAATTACAGATTGACATGTTTAAGTACATATGTTATCTACATTATAACCTGCCCATGTGGGTTATACTATGTCGGCAAAACGACTACTACGTTAAGGGAGAGACTAGCTAACCATCGACAAGCGCTACGTCAATCTGTTAATGATATAGATAAGAGCAAAAAGTTTGGGGAGGTATCAGTAGCTAAACATTACAAAGAGGCAGGCCATCCTATATCGAGGTTTAGATGGATGGCAATAGATCATGAGCCTAAAATAGAAGGTTTAGATCAAAATAAGGCACTCCTCAGAAGGGAAGCGCGATGGATAAGAAAATTAGATACTCTTACCCCAAGAGGGCTAAACGAACAACTAATATTGTCATGCTTTTTATAATCTGTATCTGATGTTTCCTATAATACCATAGTATAATAGTATCTATATTACCTCCCATATAGACCTATACGCATATATTGATCATACTCACCTTACCTGGGTCCTACATTATGAGCTAGTCTTATAGATTTACCCTTATATCGACAGCTTAGAAATTTGAGTGTGTTCTCCCCATTGAGTTTCCATTTAAGTTGAGTCCATATTTACAAGTAGGTTCTCCACCTATAGTAGTTATTCTACTCCCTCTTAGCCACATAGGTTCGGATAATTTAGGTAGTGGCCCTAACACGCAACTTCCCCATTAGATTCAAAATACAGATTTATTAGATTATTTATTAGAGTGTGACTCTGCTTTTATTGTTCCAATTATGTATATAGTTGTGCAGATAATATGCATATTAGAGATATGTTACGGTGATAGATATTGGTGATACTAATGTTTCTAATGATTCATATGTTTTTTATATACACTGGTTTTATGTACACTGTTTTTACTGAATATTTTCTTATTATGTCTACACTTGGTGTATATTTGGTTAATATACTTATTGTAGCGGGGGATGGGAGTGGCTGTGGGAGCGTGCAGACACTCCTCTGCCCGTGTTGTATCACAGTCCAATGGGTGTGTAAGGAGATAGGTTGGAGGACGAGCGGGGCGGGACTGTATTATTTAACTTTATGTGTCCAATATGGCGTATCCTGACGACGACCACATGTGTGGTTGAAACGCGTAGATCGTGATAATAAAAGATGATTTGGAGTATAAGTCATGGAGTGCTCTGTGACCTAACGATATATATATATATATATATATATATATATATATATATATATGCAAAAAATCACATCACTGCTACTCCCTGGTGAAATCAGTTCTATGACACATCCCTCCACCAAATGAACAAGTAGTTGTAATCTCTATTATGGCACATATAGGGCTTTGGAAATTAAATTCAACTACAGCAAAAGACTGAAGATCTCAGCTTAAAGGGGAACTGTGGTCTAAAAAAGTTTTTAGGTAAATTGATAGGAATTGCTCTCCTGAGAATTTTTGCTATGTATTTTCATTGTTTATTTTGCATAGTCTTGAAGATATTTACATTTTTGTGTGTGATAAGGCAGCAGCATCACCAGGTCCCCTGCACTTCCTGCTTCCTGCTCTGAAACCTTCTCTGTGGGGATCTTCACACAGCAGGGAGGGGGAGGGACTTCCTGTCTCCTGTCTAAGGCTGTGCTCACCGGAGGCGAGGTGGAGGAGCAGCCTTTGGGAAGTCACGTCAGCCTCCCACACATTAACTTTCTGGTCAGTAATTTCTTTATATCTTGGGCTGTGGAGCACATAGAGAGGTGGTTGATGGCTCCTTTTAAAGGTAGGAAACCGACCTTTCATTTAAACTCAGCTTGTTTGGAGACCACAGTTGAAACTGACCTTTCATTTAAACTCAACTTGTCTGGAGACCACAGTTCCCCTTTAAGGCCCAGTACACACAGGTAAATTTTTTTTTTTTTGTCTTATATACAGCTTTAAAATCCGTTAAGTTTTCAGTACCATTGCAATGCAGTAGTTTCAAAAGTAAATAAGTATACCAGGATTTACTTTCCCAACCTCAGGTCAACCAGGATTAATCCTTTGTAATTCAGTGATAGTTTTTACCTGGGAAGCAGAGAGAGAGTGCGGTTTCCTTTGCTATGAGTCATGTCACGCTCTCTGATATCCACACGCAGACTGCATCACGGGTAAAAACTGAGTTATGGAGGATTAATCCTGGATGACCTGGTGTTGGGAAAGGAAATTATGGTCAGTTTCTTCTACTTTTAAAACTAAAGTTTCACTTTTTAAAAAATGTTATGGTGTTGGAACAGCGGATGGCCAGAAGGGTATGGGAGCTGCAGCGGAACATTTTCTTATAATAATCACTCAGTGACATAACTGATTATTATAAGAAAATATTCCACTGCTGCTCCCATTATAATTTTAGCCTTTTATGTATTTTATACATTTATTTACATGAAAATAGTTTAAAGGATTATTATGCTATAAAAATTAACTATTTAAAAATAAAAATTACCTGGGGCAGGGAGGTAAAATTGATTATTTCTACCTAACAATATTGTTTACAACGTGTACAGTTTTCATTTGCCAGGTTAGTCCTAGACTATTCCTGTATTAAAGATGGTGATGGAGCCAGGAGGAAGACTGGCAGAATCTGTTTTCTTTGGGCTGTTTCTCTTCACAAAAACAATATTGGGGGGTAGGAATTACCAGCCCTATATCCCTGTCCCAACTACTTTATTTTAACTATTTTTAAAAATGGTCATTTTTAAAACTTTATACACACTCTAGTTCTCCTTTAAAGAATTTTAAAACTCAGCACATGCAGACCCACGCATTCATTTGGCTTTGTGCAACCAGGATGTGTTGCTTCCAAAATGCCATCTCAAATTCAGATTTTATAGAGTTAAATAGAGTTAAGATTTAGAATTTTTGCAGAATCTTACAAATGTTGTGGGGTAAAAATCATCTACAACAGTTCATAAGTCCGCACCCCTACTAGAGTTTCCCAAAGAAATTGTCCCTTGCGATACCCTTGAAGTGTGGCCTGGGATGCACATTTTTTAAACCGCAAATTGGTTGCAGTGGACTTCCTAAACAGCACGCTGCTTATTCGCATAGAATTTGCATTAAACTTGAGGCTAAGTAACTTGAACTGCTTAAGAATCACCCAGTGTGTGGATAACATTCCACTGGCCTGTAAATTGGCCTCCAAGAAGACACGATTACAAATATCACAAAGTGGTTTGAACCTGCCAATATTTGCAGACATTCTTACAAGTGCTTAATTCCTATCTGATATTCTGACAGCTAGGGGAGAAACGGTAGAATTAGCTTCTTGCATTCACATGTAATTTCTTAGGCGTTTAAACATAAAACAATGTAATGTCACTATCTCAGTATTAGAAATGTTGATTATCTGCTATCATGTCCTATTAAGTCAGCCATTGGGTTTATAATGTAATTCTGCCCTGGCTGTGATGGTGTGACCTTTCTGACCACCACATCTCCCTTGTTCTTTATTCTCACATTCTGTAAGCAGCTATGGAGTAGAATGGTTCTGAATACAAGTTAAGCATGTGATGACATGTCAGTTTTCTGGATCCAAAGGGACCATGAACAGTTTAACAAACCCATTTACCGATGCAAAGAAAAAGCTTCTAAAATAATCATCTCGAGAATGAGATTTGTCATTGAAAAATTGTGTAACATACATGGAAAGAGGAAGCGAAAGGCTTATATTGTCTTTTCACACAAAACCCTAATATATAACAACAAATGCAATAGTCCAATACATTCATGATAACGGCCAGTGTACTGTATTTTATTTCTGGAAAATAACATGTTGTACACCTAATGATACTTGTGTGCATGTAAAATGATCAAAGCTCAGCTAATCCAATTTGACTGAATCATAGACTTTAAACCACCTACTGCTGTTAACATTCCCTTATGTCCTGCATATGTAAGCAGATAAAACATCCCAATCTGTCTGTCTTATCGATCTAACCATCTATTAGCCTCTCTATCAATCCGTCTGTCTACTGATCTATCAATATTTCCGTCTGTATGCCAAACTGTCAGTCTATCTCTATTGATTTGACAGTACCGTAACTATAAGTATTGTATGTATTCACCATCTATGCCTTTAGCCAAAATATTATTTCTGTGCATTGTTCTGCATGCTAGGCCTCTGGTGTCGTTTTCTGAATAGTGTTTTTTTTAATAATACAGAGAATTTATTCACAGGCTTATTATATTTGTTGATTTTGATGCACACACACAAAGCACACACAAATTAGATTCAGTTGCTCATATAATTCCTGATTAAAGAGCAAGTCTACCCTTAAAATTAAAAACTGGTTACTTGTCATTTATTTGCCCCTAACCCCAACTGCTATTTTTTGAATTTTGCATTACACGCATTTCTAACCAGATATTAATTCATAAGTATTGCTCTTGTTATCTCCCTTTTTGACAACAGTTTGCTGCATCTCCTCCCTGCTCAATAAGCTAAAGGGAATTGAGCATGTACAGAGGAGGCAGCAGGGGAAAAAACAGTTGCTGTGATTTCAGCAGCCACTGCCTTGGTTAACTGTATGGAGGGAGGGGCCTGCTTCTTCTGCCAACATGAGTGCAATAATTAGTAAATATCTGGTTAGTACAATGGTGGACATGCCCTTTCAAGCTGGGTATACACAGTACAGATTCTGTATGTGACATGAAATAGCCTTGGTTGTCTTAGATTCCATCTGTGATCTGCTTAAGTCTTGGCTATACAAAGTCCCAAGAACATCCCCCATAATGAATATAGGAAAGATCATTTGGGGCTGCCACACACATACTGATAACTGTACCACATTACAGAGAGCAACAGCGACTGGTAAAAAGTTTCAGTTAGAACTGACCGTTCCTGATGCAGACAGATTCAGAAATGACCCGGAGAAATAATTTTATGATGCACATGTAGCTAGAAAATCTTGTTTCTTATATTGTTTTTCTAGCCTGTTATATAACATTATGCTTTTAGAACAAACTAGTTGGTGGAATTCATATTTTCATCTTCCATTTGCATCCAGTGGGTACAGGTATATTCTCTGTACTTATCTATTGTATATGAATCTACGGATATCTATAGAGGAATGGGAGAGCCCTTTGGCCCCAGAAATACAGTCTTATACAGCAAAACATTTATTGTATAAATACAGTTTTTAAAGTGTTTTGATCTAGACAGTGTATGTCATGTTTTCACATCATTATTATTCATGCTTAATATGTATCCCATGGGTAAATAACAATATTGCATACATTTTGAATTGTTCACAACCAAATATGCAGTGATTATATTAAAGGAGAACTAAAGTCCCAAGACAACATTGTCCCAATAGAGAGAGCACATTCACAAACGAACAACAAGCTGTGTCTCATGTCTCCCTTTGCTGTGGATGCTGGGTGATTTATGAAAATAACCTGTGTGTACTAAGAGTCAGCTCCCATAATTCACCTTATCTGGGAACACCCATCTAAGTGTCCGCCGGACACTTCACAGGAAACTGCAGTCTTGCTTCTGGAAGCTGACACCAATCATGTTACAGCTCAGAGTTCCCTCCCTCTGACACAGAACACAGATACCAGTGCAGTTTTTGTGTAACACATTAAAATGCTCCTGTCCCTAACAATGATAAATTCCTATGCTTTCATACAAAAAAGAAAAGTAATCTTTGCAGTGTATGTCTTTGCTAGCATGATAAAGAAACAGAACATTTAACATTTCAGCAAAAAATAAAGTAAGTATGGGGAATCGAACCAGCAACCTTCTATTCTGTGTCTTTCTAAAAAGAAAGCATTCTACCACTAGGCCACAAGGGCTTTATCTTTTGCTAGACACATAATAAAAACAAAAAAAAGGGAACATGGGGAATTGAACCTGTGTCCCAATAGTCTGATTTTTTTCCTAACCCAGCACTTTAGCAGAGCACGCCCAGGTGAACTCAATAGAAGTAAATGTCAGTAAAATCAGTACACTGTTTTGTATTGCTACTGGAAGACTGTCAGCAATTCACACTGGTTGGTAAATAAATAACAGAGCTGCTATATATAAAGATTGTACATATGTAGAAACTTAATATTTTTCTAGAAACATGGAAACAAACAAACAAAAAAAGCACTAAACTCAGGCAGTAGACCATGTTATATTGTTTCATAAGTAAGCTAGGGGATTTGAACTGGCAGTGCCAGGGAGAGTAGTTCTGGGAGCAGATTGCTTCCTGTGCTGATCCCCTTACAATAGAAGTCAATGGTGGCCATGTAATGTACATCATTGTTGCATTATGAGCAGGATTTTCACCCTGTTTCATGGACGCGACTGCCTTGGGTGTGCAGTAAGAAAAATTTGCATTGACAGATGTACCACAGGTTTATTGGTCTACATAATTAATCTGCCTAATGAATGTTTTTTTTTTCTGCTACTGCTTTAGCTAGGCCTGTTACACACAGGCTGGATAATTCTGTCCCACAGATTTTGCAATCAATATATTAGTCCATCTAGTAGTGTGACCTTCTGGAGTCTGCATAAATGGTTGTGATTTTCTGCCATGTCTGATCTTTCAGACCCACCAATTTTTCAGAAAAATGATTGTCCAATCATGTGACTAATGTGTATCAGCCATTAATGTTTGTGATTGTTGGGGCAACAGTTGGGAAATCCGCATAATCTTATGGTTAATGTTCACCATGATGCCCTCCCCACCGTCATGATAGCAGGACATAAGGAAGGACTGGTATATTCTAGTTTACGAATTAGAAATCTCTATTAGCTTAACACTGAAGGGGGGAGGACAGGGTAGCTTCAATTCAGATAGATAAAACTGTTGGGAAGATGGAATAGATATACACGTAGGCTGGAAGAAGGAACTAGCAGCTCTGATCTGATTTCACAGTCGTTTATTTCCTGGTCGTTAATAATTTGTGTAATAAAACATTGCGTGCTTCTCTCTGTTAGCTGGGCCTCCTAGGCGCACAGTTACTGAAGTGAATCTGTTCTTGGAACATAAATTATTCCTTTCTTATCGCTATTCATTTTTCATGCTGCTTGTACTGCACAGCTGGAATGAGAGCAGTGAGGCGCAGCAAGAGCAAGCCTACAAACCTGGCCATTATACACATTTCTTTAAGTAAAACAAGGCTTGCCTATCTGTGGGCCCTTGGCCATTATTATATTAAATCTTCCATCAAACTTAACCAGCCTGTCTGTGGTTCATAGGTGTTGTATTTTAAAGTATGCCTGAGAGACATTGGTTCTACAATGCAATACTGCCGCAATGTTCACCAACACGCAGATTGTAAAAAGCCATGGACAATAATCAATGGTTTACATGTTTGTTAGTATGTTCAATTCAGAGTTTCCCTTAGGTGAAAACCTTTGAAACAATTCAATATACTAAACAAATTTTTCTTACCTTCCATAATAACAAGATGGGTGGAATGCAGTGAACACACAACATCCCTTTTAAAATATTGTGTGGTTTATTTATAATTTATACATTCACTTAAAGCAATAATTCTGCTTGGTATACCTCAACATCCTATCTACGCAGATTTCCAATCAACCAAACAAAATAGCTTTCTTCAGTAAGAATAATGCCTTGTAGCTTTAGATGAAAAGGCCCTGACCTGTTTAGCTTTTAAGCGATACCGCGCCTTTAACGATCAGCCCGACGGTCGTACATTTACAACTGCTACCATAAATATACGATAATGGGCGTAAATCTATGGCCGCGATCATAGGTTTACAACCGTTTGCTGTAAATGTACAGCCATGGTCGTACCTTTCTAAAACGAAAATCGTGATCCCATCTTTCTCTATTTCTGTTGACAATACCCCCATTTTCCCTATCCAATCGGCACGCTGCCTAGGGGTAATTATTGACTCCTCTCTCTCCTTTTCTAACCACATTAGCTATGTTGCTAAAGTCTCACGCTTTTTCCTTCGCAATATAGCGAAAATCCACAGAATCCTTTCTCTCCCAACTACCAATATGCTTATGCATGCTCTCATCCTATCGTGCCTGGACTATGGTAACCTACTACTTACTGGTCTTCCTGTTTCCCACCTCTCTCCCCTTCAGTCCATACTAAACTCTGCTGCACATGTTGTTTTGCTCTCTAATAAACATGATCCCAAATTTAATCTGTATCGGACAACAACCTGGCTCAACGTTAAACATCAACAACATTGTATACAAAATCCTGCTTCTAACATTTAAATCCATTCGCTCTGCTGCATATTTCCTCTTTAGTGTCCCTCCTGCACCCTGCGATCGTTACAGAACCAGCTCCTACACAGACCCCCCCTCCCCACTCATACTGCTTCCTCTCATCTTAAACCTTTCTCTCTTGTGGCTCCCATCCTCTGGAATTCTGTTTTCCTCTCTCTACATCAAGATACCTCAATTAGCAACTTTAAATCTAGCCTTACATCCTATTCCTACCTATCTGGTAACCAGCACAGTAAATTATGATTGTTTTATTGGCACTACATAAATCTCCTGCACTTCTACCCTTTCCTTTGTATCTGTATGTTACCCTCCTAACTAGATTGTAAGCTCTAAAGGACAGGGTCCTCCTTTCCTCTTGTGGCAAGGCTCTAGCACTTATATAGTAATATTTATATAATTTACATATTTATGTACTGAACTATTTATGTATTTTACCACCTTGTATGACTTTTTTGTATTTTGTTATTGTACAGGGCTGCGTCCCCAAGTGGCGTTTTATAAATAAACATTATATACATACATACATAGAGTATTTGCTTGCCAGCATTCCTGCATTGATGCCTGCCTGTTTTTCTGACATTGTGAGAATGATGGAAGGTAAGTTCCTAGCAAATGGGCACCTTTAATGTTGCAATTATATATATTTTATGCACTTTACAGTGTATATTGTAACCAAATGTTCATTATAATCAATATAGTGTAAAGTTACATGGCATTGTCCACATTGAAATGTTATCCTACAACAAAACAAAAATGTAAGTTTTACTAATGAAAATATTTGCATTACGAAAATTTTGAGGCACACCTCTAAAGGCCACACTCTTTGAGAAACCCTGTATAAAAGTTCTCAGGCATTCTGTGATTACATGACTTTGAGATGTAATGTCCTGTACCCTCAGAGTTTTTATATATTTATAAAAATCTGTGAAGGTTCTCATAAGCAAAGAAGAGAAGAATTTAAGGTTGGAATATTCTATATGAACGTTCATTCTTTTTTATTGCTTGATGTTACCTTTTGTGCATTAAATGATAACTAAAGTCTAATACCTTGTGTTCAAGTGAACTGAGCTGCTATAGATTAGCTTTTAAAATGCTTAATAATATGTAATAAACAAGGTGATAAACGAGACTGAATCAATTCTAATTTGAGTGCAATGTAAATTAAGCATTGGCCATACACATTAGACTAGGCAACGAATTTAAAAAATTCAGCATCATTTGGGTAATGTATCTTTCATCATAAGAAATTAGTAATTTATCAGTATTGAAGTCTTTCATTGCAGCAGTACATGTGCCAATAAACTTTGCTATAAGCGTTCTAATATTAATGATCTTTGGTAAAGACCCGGTAATGGGCTCTGTTTCCGCCATTGATTTTTCTCTGTGGCATGTGAAACCAGCAATCAGCTCTGTGGTTTGAAATTGCCATTAAATGGGGCCTGAGATGTAAAACAGCCAACAACACTTTTCAATTCGTTACCTACCCCTGGGGAAAAATTGCCACCACAGTCTGACATACTCACGACATATATGAGAGATCCCTTATCTCTCATATTTCTCTGTACCTTTCAACCTCAACTACACTCACGAATTGTGAATATATGTATTCTCATAACAGCAGTGCGTGACAAGAGAAACCTTATAGCAGATAACACAGAGACTTCATTAAAGGATCAGAAACGCCAAAGACAAAAGGAATGAAAGGCCTCATATATATTTAAATATAATGTACTGTTAGACAGGAGTTATAAAAAAAACAAGTTTCCTAACATGATCTAGTGTCTCTTAACAGGAACAAGATTTAGTAGGGATGTATGTATTACATAGTATATTATATAACCATCAAACTATCTATTATTATTATTATTGTGGATTTATATAGCGCCAACATCTTCCGTAGTGCTTTACAATTACATGGATACATTCACATTATACAAAAAGCTCAGTACATAATGAGGATTATGTTTAGGATTCATATCCTCCTCATCAAGGCACAGCACTGCTACCGTAATCTCCTATACATATTTAACACCTGATGAAAGCCGTTCAGCGCACCGCGATTTCCCTTACAAACCTCTCAACTCAACTGTCTATACTGGTTTTGGAGGGACAGTCCTGTTTTGAAGGGACTTCCCCCTATCCTGTACTGCCAAGCACTCACTAGGAGTCAGCATCGCTTGCACATACCAGGAGTGTGGATGTTTTCCAGGGTATAGATGGGTAATGGTTGGGGTAAAACAGGCCCCACACTTACAAAGTTAAAGGGCAAGTCCAGACTTCAAATGAAAACATACAGGTAAAAATCACCCCCTAAAACCCTAAACTGGGAGGTGAGAACACTTATTCCCACCTTCCTGTGAATAATAGAATGCCCGGGAACAGTGCAACACTTACTATACTGGCGCTCCACTCGCAGCTCCTTCTCAGCTGACAGATGCGATGTCCCGATCAAGCACCTATCTTTTGTATTGGTGCTCCGAAGATAGGCACGCGTCGGTTAGCTGGGAAGCATTCTCACCTCCCTGTAAATAATAGATACAGATTTCATGTACTTAAAGGGTATCTTCACCTTCATTTTTAACTTTTGCTGTAGTGTAAGAGACCCTAGCCCGCCCCTAACCGCCATGTTTGTTTGCAAAAAAAATGAGTAATGTACTTATAGAGCTTTTTTCCCCCTGCATTCTCATCCAGCCCTCTGCTTGCAGGAAATTGCAAGTAGGGTGCTGGACGGCAGCCATGTCTGTGATTGGCTTAGAGGCAGCCAATCACAGACATGGCTGCGGGCAGTGTAGAACGCTGGGGGAACGAAGCTCTTTAGCTACATTCCCGTTTAGTTTTTTTGCAAACATGTTGGGGGTGGGTTAGGGTTCCGTACAGAAAAAGGATTAAAAGGTAGGGCACCAGGCAGCAAACGGATCGGGAGAGGGGGGGCTCCACTGGGCATGCCAGAAACCTCTCAGAGGAAAAGTTAAGGGGCAGAAACCTTTTTACACACAGGAAGGCTCCTACTCTTCACTTTGTGGAACTTTGGCTAAACACTGCAGGACAACCATTTTGAGCAGAGGAGTAAGGTAAGGATTTTTTTAACACTACACAGTGGGGCCAGTAGTGGGTAAACTTTTAGTTTTGGGGGTGGACACGCCCTTTAAGTAATTACATAATCAGGGAAATTCAATAAAAGTTCTTATTGCTAAAAATGGTGCTAATTTTGCCTCAACCGATCATATGTTCTTTACCATTTGAAAGCTAACATCTGATTGTTTGGGGCAAAATTAACACGATTTTTAATGATAAGAACTTTTATTGAATATCTGTTAAGTGTCCCTTTAAATACAGATAATCCCCATCCACCAAAACATTTATTTTATATAACTTTTATATAACGGTATACACCTTCCAGTCTGGCTAAATTTTGTTTTGGTAACAACATAAAGTCATAAAGACTCATTTACCCAGAGCCGCTAAGCAGTTTTATGAAGTTAAAGTCGAGCTAACCAATTTAATATCGCTTAGTGTGATATCGATTAGTGTGACTTTAACGCCATCTTAGCACTGGATGTGCAGGTTTCAGAAAAAAACACCCATGCAACTGGCGCTCCAAATTAAATATCGTGTTTCCGATACTTTAAGTGTTTTTTTAAAGTAAATCCCGGCTCACGATCATGTAAAGGAGATTTAACCAAAGCAATAACGTCTATGGGTAAATCTCCCCCATAGTTTTAATCGAGCAGATAATAAAAGCTATGGGTGAACTGGGGCAGCCAACTAGTATTAACACTGCAAAATCATAACTATAGCTGGTCCACATTAAATAAAGCTTTTACTTAAGTTCTCTTTTCTGAGGCAAGGAAATTATCTGATAATTTTAAAAATAATAAAGGCTTGGGGTTCTTTACATTAAAATCCCCAGGGCACTTAAGAATTTAAGTACAGCTTAACTTGATTATTCTTTTCTTACATTTATTCATTCAATATTCTTTAGTTCAATACCAAGTGATTACTGTAAAGTGAATGGGGTATCACTGTTCCATAAGTATAATGACCTGGAAATCTTTTACTAGTTTTATATGTTTAGCTTAGAACTTCCTTAAAATGAATTTAAGGTAAATGCATGCAAGAATGTCATTAATAATTTCAATTTTTATTGTTTCATGGTTAATAATGTTTGGTATCATCCTATAACAAATTTTAGTACTGGGATACAGTTTTGTTTAAATCTAATGTTCAAAAATAAGAAGGTTCTATTCCAGGGATCTCCAACATTTGGGACCCCAGATGTTTCAAACCTACAACCTGCAGCAATACCTTTCTGCCCTCTGCTGTTAAAGGGGATGCTGGCCCACATCTTGTGGCCCAACTGTTATCACTGGTAATCACTCCCTGCCGTATACACTAATACTACTTGCACTGCCAGATATAATCAAATATGCTTTATTCTAGCACAGCTGACCACCTGGCATGTTTCAGGCTAAGTGTCCATGCCTTTTCTTGTCATTCTGATAACCTAAACAAGACTTCACTAGAGGTGCCCTCCTTGCAAGCCAGCAAAATGAACCTTCTACAACAACACACCCATGTTATACAAAGACAAGTCAATTGTCCATTAGCTAAATGTAATAAAACATACAATGTCAAGTAAACACTGGCAAAAAGTAACCCTGAAATGCAACAATGAACTGGTACATTGTAACTCTGAAAAGCAATGGTACACTGGCCAATGGAAACCATGAAAGCAACGGCACACTGGCCAATGGAATCCCTGAAAGCAATGGTGCACTGGCCAATGGAAACCATGAAAGCAATGGCATACTGGCCAATGGAAACCTTGAAAGCAATGGCACACTGGCCAATGGAAACCCTGAAAGCAATAGTACACTGGCCAATGGAAACCCTGAAAAGCAATGGTACACTAGACAATGGAAACCCTGAAAGCAACGGCACACTGGCCAATGGAAACACTGAAAGCAATGGTACACTGGCCAATGGAAACCCTGAAAGCAATGGCACACTGGCCAATGGAAACCCTGAAAGCAATGGTACACTGGCCAATGGAAACCCTGAAAAGCAATGGTATACTGGAACATGGAAACCCTAAAAAGCAATGGTACACTGGATCATGGAAACCCTGAAAAGCAATGGTATACTGGAACATGGAAACCCTAAAAAGCAATGTTACACTAGTAAGTGGAAACTGTGAAAGCAATGGTACACTGGAACATGGAAACCCTGAAAAGCAATGGTACACTGGATCACGGAAACCCTGAAAAGCAATGGTATACTGGAACATGGAAACCCTGAAAAGCAATGTTACACTAGTACATGGAAACTGTGAAAGCAATGGTACACTGAAACATGGAAACACTGGAAGCAATGGTACACTGGAACATGGAAACCCTGAAAGCAATGGTACATTGGAACATGGAAACCCTGAAAGTAATGGTACATTGGAACATCAAAACTCTGAAAGCAATGGTACACTGGAACATGGAAACCCTTAAAATCAACTATATATTAGCACAGGGTTATCCTGAAAATCAAAAGTATAATGGAAAATTATAACCTTGGAAAGCAACAATGCATTGCCACATGGAAACCACAAAAGGTTATGGTGCACATGGTAACCCTAGAAAGGGTTATATACAACAATATACTGGCACATGGTATATCTGAAAAACAATGATACAATGGCACATAGTAACCCTGAAAAGCAACAATGCATTGGCACACTTGTCCCTAAGCAAATAAAATGAATTGTTTCCTGCCCAATCTGCAGAACTGTCAATTAACAGGTGCACATGCAGGGAGGGCTGGCTCCAACCTCCATTTTCTTTCTTCTAGGCACCATGCTGGAAGTTTGTGGGGAGCAAATAGACCATCAAACTTAGATTGTAAGCTTTTTCTGGGCAGGGATCTCAATCCTAATGTGTAAAGGCACGCCACAGATATCAATTTTTCCATAATTTATTTATATGTATTCTTAAGCTATGTATAGGTTAAGAATACATATCTGTATGATTGCTTGCCCTTATTCCCTTGTTTTAATACTTCATATTTTGTCATTTATCATTACAGTGCTGCGTATCCAAGTGGCTTTTTTTAAAAATACGATTATACATTCAATTATACATACATCATGTAAACACGTGTGCAGTTAGCACCTTAGCAAGCCATACTACATTTCCACCTTAAAAGGAAAAGGTGTGCTCTGATAAGTCAGTCCCCCAGCATGCCAGCAGTTGGCTCAGGGATTCAGCTTAGAAACAGTGCTGACAAAATCGGTGCTCATTCATAAAATACTTCCCTGATTACTTAAATTATAGCTTGGCACTTGTGAAGATAAAGAGCACCCCAAGGATGTGAGCAACTATCAGTATTTGCTAAAGCAAAGTTTGTAAAAACAAATTTACCTATTGGGTCATAAAAGTTCATACAGTCGGAATTGTACCAGAGTATATATAGTATATATCTATACAATCACCACCACCATTTCTGTAACAGCCAATCATATCCACATCTTTAATGATTATACTTTAGATTTGCAATCCAATCAGTCACCGAGTAGAGATAGGCCTAAATCTGTTCCTGTATATCTTTGTCGAATTTTTCAAAATAAATTGGTTTTCTAAAAACTGCACTCAAATGAATCAAAAAATAACCTCCCTTTCTTAGAATATATTTCAGCATTAGCAAATGTCAATAATTTTTGCAGCACATTCATAATATAATCATTTGACCTTGACATCATTTTATTACACCAAAAACAATGAATCCCCTAAATCCATCGGTTTGGTTGCCCAGATGCTCATTGTTGGGTCCTGCCGCACTATAGAGGTCAGTAGTATTTTTCAGGCAGAAGCAAGTTATAAATGTGTGATAACAAGGTATCCCTGCTGTTCTGCATCATGGTGTGGGGTAAGCGTTTCCATGGAAAAATGAGGCAGAATGAGGTAAATAGGCCCAGCAGGTTAGAAAGTAAGGGGTTTGCTCTTTATCCAAATTAAAGCACAGCACTGCCAAATGATTACTTTCTACACGTTTGTCCAAATGGTATGTGATGCACTGCTGTTAGAGCTGGCGTTGGCAAGGAGACGGCTAGCAATCTATTGCCTGAAACCAAATAAGGCCCCCTGGGTAGATTGCCCATTGATTTACACTGTTTGCCTTTAAAGCTGCCGGATTGGAGTTTACTCTGTGCGTCATGGCAAAGACACATGTGGATTCCGACAGCTCTGCATGGGGCCATAGAATGGTTAACCCTCTCGCCATAAAAACACATTTTACTGACATGTTTTTCTATCTGATATGCTAAAGATGTTTTTTTGCAGAAGAGTAAAAATCCATGAAAAAAAAGTCAATTCAATACAGTTGTGTTTACACGACTTTAACATGCTCAATTAAAATATATACAGAGGGTAGAAAAACAATGGAAAGCATATGTTTCGTTTGTTTGCATGCACAGAGGATATCTGAGTCACCATACAAAATCTCTCTTCCCTATAGATAATAATTATTTGCCTCTGGTTAGTGGAAACAAGCAGTCCTTATAGGGGCCAGGGAGGGCAAGGTCCCTTGGGATTGCTTAGATTTGAAAGATTAGGATCTCCATGGGAGACTCCCTCCGATACTAAATCTGCAGCTGCTGTAAGATCTCCTGGAAAGTGAAGCCACATTTCCGTCACATTGACTTTCAGTGCTTTTCAATATGGAAAAAACACATGGTTATACAGCTGTACCCCTAATAATCTGCCACAGAAATGTTATAGTATTTCCTTCAGATGGAAGTTATTAACCCCCGACATATCAACAATTTATATGGAAAAAGTCAAATGGTAGCTGAGTTCTTTAAAGGTTTAGTTCACCACCTCCATCCTCCAGTCAAACAATATGTACACAAGGATTTTATTTTGCCTGTACAAATGACATAACACAGAATCCACAAGTTTCATGTGCTCATCTGTTTTTATCAGCATTCATCTTTGGTTCCTGGTTCACAAGGCTGGATACCATTACAAAGAAAGGAAAGCAGCAAAGTGCTGACTTTGGGGCATATTTATAAATGATCGCAGGACATCGCAATGACAGAGCGTTATTTTCACCTTTTTTATAAAAACGAAGGTTTTCGCTTTCGCAGAAAAGTAACGCTGGGGCGATGTGTGATGGTAATATTGCCTTATTTATTGCGTTAAACCTGGTATCACGGCGAAAAGAGAAATACCAGAGCAGAGAAAGTGTAATTTCAAGAGCTATTTTTGTCCTTTTTATTTAAAGTTATTTATAAATAGGTGAAAATTTGCCACCTTTCTGCCTTTTGTTGCATTTTTTGCTTGTTTTACCAGAATTTTTGCCAAATATCATTACTTACTGGAATGTTCCATTAACATGACTATTTCTTACACTGCACTATGGTATGTTCCCATATTAATGTAACTGGTTTGATAATTAGCTGCAGTTTGCTGAATATAAGCAGTACTATTAAAGGGGAACTGTGGTCCAAAAATGACTTTAAGTAAATTGAGGTAAATTGATAGGAATTGCTTCCCTGGGAATTTTTGCAATTTATTTCCATTGTTTATTTTGCATAGTTTTGAAGATATTTACATTTTTGTGTGTGATATGGCAGCAGCATCACCAGGTCCCCTGCACTTCCTGCTTCCTGCTCTGAAACTGTCAGTCAATCTGTCCTGTGTCTCCTCCTCCCCTTTTCAGCCCCCCATGGCCTTATAACAGAAGGCATCTTGCAGTCTCATGCTATATGGATAGCATTGCCCACAAAACCTAAGAAACAAGAAGTAATTTCTTACTCACATGTTCCCCAGAGTAAGGGGCGGAGATATGCAAAATACTCCTTTATGTCCCTTTGCTTATGCATGTGTCCAGAACCGCTGGCTAATAACATGCAATAAAGCTTAATATATAGTGCCAATCATCTGACCTGCAGACACAACGTGTTTCAATCTTGTATGATCTCATCAGTGCAAGATACAGATTCGTGGCTCTATGGTGGAGGACTTGAATGTACAGTAGAAAAGGCAGTTAGAAAGCTTAGGGAGAGAGGGGCCAAAAGGAGCAAAAAGCCCTTCACTGAGCATAAAAATGGAGAAACACCTTCTTATAACAGAAGGCATCTTGCAGTCTCATGCTATATGAATAGCGTTGCCCACAAAACCTAAGAAACAAGAAGTAATTTGTTACTCCCATGTTACTCCCCAGAGTAAGGGGCGGAGATATGCAAAATACTCCTTTATGTCCCTTAGCTTATGCATGTGTCCAGAACCGCTGGCTAATAACATGCAATAAAGTTCAATATATAGAGCCAATCATCTGACCTGCAGACACGATGTGTCTCCGCCCCTTTCTCTGGGGAACATAGAAGTAGAAATGACTTCTTGTTTCTTAGGTTTTGTGGGCAATGCTATTCATATAGCATGAGACTGCAAGATGCGTTTTCATCACCTCAGACTTGGTGAATTTGACAGGGTAAAATTAACGCAATAAAACATTTTTTTGCCATTTTATAAATATGATTGAGCGGTTACCGCAATGATGTATGGTGAAAACCGAAAAGTAGCGGTAATGACTTTTCACCACTGGTTATCACTGCTTTATAAATAGCGAAAAGTCCAAATTTAAATAGCAGAGGCGAATAGTTTAACGAACCTTTATAAATATGCCCCTTTGTGTTGATAGCAGCCTTAACGCTGAGGCTGTATTTACTGTAATACTTAATAATGCACCCCATACATGACATAATGCGACTGTATATCGTACAGTTCACATAGCAGCTTTTATTGTTAACTGTGTCAATACTTTATATTATCACTTTGAACTTGTGTATTGTATTAACCTATTTTATAGTTACATATAACAAGTTTATAGTCCTTGGGCCAAGTAGCACATACAGCCCCCTTTTTCACCTGGAAAAGGGGGTTGTAATTTGTCCAGCAGGATAAAGCTTGCCTTACTCATAGTCGATATAATGCAGATGTTTGTCTAATATCTGCAAGGAGTCCAGCCACAATACCAACGAACAACCACTTGCATCAAGGTTGGTCGGTACTGACAAAAAAAATTGTACCAGCATTACCTCCTTTTCCTTTAAGTAGAGGGAGCCAATAAGATTAGCCTGGGAATGGGCTCATGGCCAACCGACCCCCATACAGTGTACGGGAGGTCAGTTGGGTCTGGGTATGCTATTGATAGATTCCAATGGAACCTGATGGGAAAAAAACAATAGTAATCGCATGTGCATGCCCATCTTTTCACAAGCTATTTTATCATTTGTAGATGAGAAAATAAGTGAATTACTATGGTGTCCACAGAATGAGCTGCATATGTATATATGCCATTCCTATTCTATAAAGGCAATTTGCATTTGCTAATTCACAAATTGTGGATTTAAACTTATAAAGATAGTTGGATCCTGTCCGAAGCTCCTGGATAGCCCACACACAGCAGAAACATAATAATATTCTTCTGTTTATAACTCCTTCCATTTAACTGGTCATTTAACAACATTTCCATGGGTGTCGAGAGTAAGCTAGCTCAAATACATCTCTTTACCAAAACACATATATAGACAACTGACCAAACATGAATCCTACATCTTGCAAGTTATGTGAAGGCATTTTACCCCTTCACAAACTTTTAAACATAGACTCTGCACCCCCAAACCCATTATTGTAATACTTTTCTCCTCATTGCTTATTGAGTCAAGATTTCTTACTTTGAAGTCTTCTGGGCTCTCAATGCTCTTTCTCAGCCCTTCTGGGTGGTAGCCACCAGTTAGGGCGAATGATTTTCAATGGCGGCCTGAGCTAGCTGCTTTATATCTAAGCAAGCTCAAAAAGTGGTAAAGGGGGTGGCAGAGAGCAGCGAGGGACCGGAGGACTTTAAGGTAATGTATCTTGAAAACGTAAGTATTGCAAAAGTTAGGTTTAAGCAGGGGTACCCCTACCATGAAGCAAACTGAAACATTTGCTCAGGGCACGCCGCTGCAGAACACTTAAAAGGCGGCAGTTAAAAAAATCCTCCTTCCTGCAATATTGCATTTCAGCAGCAGTCCAACAATCAGTTTTTAGTCAGCCCTCCAATCAGTGTTAAGTCAGCCCTCCAGTCCACCAGTCAGTGTTAGTCAGCCCACCACATCCACCTCCACAAGCCATGCCTATGTTCCCTGATGAAGCCACACCCAGTTATTGTGCCACCACCTTCTGATTATAGGCGGCATTAAATGTTGTTTCAGGTGTTAAAAACCCTAGGAACACCCCTGGGTTTAAGGGGTGCTATGGTTAATAGTTTTTATACAGGTTTAACATGACCCTTAATATCATATGACAACAATGAAACTGATACAGCTTTAATCATGCTTTAAATGTAAATACAGACCAACTGATTCTATATGTATTTGGTTTTAAAGGGATGACATTGCAACCCTATGCATAAAGAATCAGTAATTTTTAGGGTCAATAACATAAATCCATTTTATGTAGAGAAAAACATACAAAAAATGGGTTATCTTTACTAAAATAAGTTTTACATACCAGTAAATGGAATCTTATTGCCAGTTCATTATGAATGGTAGATTGCTCGCTTTAGGGAGAGTTAAATGACAATTATACTCACCTATTCCACAATCCCCTGCAGCATAGTACCAATGGTCAGGACATAAATTGCAACCCTGGGTAATTTACCTAACTGCTAATATACTTACTCAAATTCTCTCTCTGTGCTCAGGTCCGTTCCTTTCCACTGGCACTGTCAGTGAGAGTCTGAAATCTAGCCAATGAGAAGACATGCCTCCTTACATACCGTGTCTTCCTATTAGCTACATCGTGGACTACAGAAGAGGACCGGAAGGTCAAGGGAAACTTAGAGTAGGTATACTTAGCATTTTAGGTCCTCACCCTGGGTACCACTAAGGGAAGGTAGAAACAGAGCAAGGGGAGGTGAGTATAATTGTCCTTTAAGGCTAGAGTTTCCTTTCACATTATGTAAATAAGGGATAAGATACTGGGTAGCTTCCATGGTAGGTCTTAATTAATTGAAATACCTTCAAAAAGGCTTACAGCATTACAGGAGCTTAAGTGCACAACCAGAATGCCAATTGTAGACCAGTTTTATCTTTATTAAGCTACAGAACAACATGGTCTGTTCTCTAATATGCATAGCGAAGTGGCAACCGAGAGACATCATCAAGGGATCAAGTAGGTTAAGAAAAGTCAAGGATAGCGCTCCAGTTTACAGTATGGAAATAAGTGGAGGGTAGACATTTGGGTTATTTCCAAGTTTCAAGAGTCTATAGTTTCCATGGAAACATGGAAATTACCCAGACTTCTCTCCCTTATTTGACTTTGCTAATTATTAAAATTTTAAGATCTCAGCAGTAAAACCCATAAAAAGTTTTCTTTTAAAATAGATATTTACAGGGAGATTCAATAAAAGTTCTTATCGTTAAAAATGGTGCTAATTTTGCACCAACCAATCAGATATTATTAAACATTTGAAAGCTAGCATCTGATTGGTTGGGGCAAAATTAGCACCATTTTTAGCGATAAGAACTTTTATTGAATAACCCTGTAAATCTTTAGAATCTTTAGAGTTTAATCTTTAGATTTAATAAAATAGATGTTAAATCTTTAGCAACTTTATTAAAAAGAGTGTTTATTTCATCTAATTAATCTAATTTATTAATCTATTTATAAACAAAGAATATTATATCAAAATCCTCATGCATATATTCCTAAATATCAGGAACACAGCCAGAAAACATTATAAATAAGCATTAAGGTTAGGTTCCTTGAAAGGAAAAAGTACACAAAGTTGCATAACCTCCTTCAATACTTCTGTTAAAGCACACCTGCAGTGCTGATACCTGACCCTCCTACCCTTAAGGAGACAGACGCACTGAACTTCAGGCCAGAGGACGCATTGGATGTAGACAGAAAAGTATAACTTTATAGTTTAGTAAAAGCTTCAGTTAAATTAGCATTAATTATTAAACCTGAACAATGCAGCCCTTGGTTCCAACAGCCAATGTTTGTTACCTTGGCTGCAGAGAAGAGATTGAAGAAGAGCCAAGACAGAAAAATAGCTCAGACCTAGTAAAGAGCCATCTTTATGTAATTGGAAAGGAGAATAAACATTAGATTCACAAGTAACAGCCAAGTCAATGGGGCTAAAATATATAAGAGGTGCAAAAAATGCCTGTGCCATTTTTTTAAAAAATGTTTAGGTTGAAAAGGTACAATACGAAATTTAATTATATGGACTAGGACAACAAATAAAAGTGTAGTGTCACAGAATAGCACTTTTATAAAATGCACCAGAGTTATTTAAGTGCATGTTCACCACACATACACCCAGGACCCCTGAAAACCTCATATTTACATATAATACCCATATATTTGCATAATCATAAAATGTTCCTGAAGACAGCAATCCATCTTTTCCTTGCTGGCAGCTCATGACTTCTTTTGGTACTTCCTGGTAGCAGCCGTCAGACATAGGGGGGATGGGGGAACATTCCCCTTAAATAAAACTGAGAGTGAGATAATGATTGATAGGGATTGTTCCTTGTGTATTAATGTACTCTTGTAGATCTGTTTTCAACAGACAAAATCCACAACGAGGAACACTGTTGTGTACAAAAGTAGGCATTCCCTTGCAATTCAAAAAATTTAGGACTAGAGTCCTTAGCATGCAGTGCCAGATCGGCTAGCTTAGGTATTAAAGGATGCATCTCTTTACCTGGATACACATTACTTTATTAAGGCAATGGGGGTTATTTAAGATGTGCACGCATGTACCTGTATTATTAATCAGCAATAACTAATTAGATAATTACATTACAAAGGTAGCATATGATTGGTTGATGCAGATTAATAGCACATGCAACTTTTAAAAAAAAAACTTTTTTAGAAATAGGTATGTTAAATAGGTCAACTCATCCAGGCAAATTTTCTGTGTTTTATTAATAGAGACACATTATGGCAAATTTTTTTAGTATGGCTAATTTTCAGCCTAATCATTTATAAACAGGTTAACATTCATTTTTGCCATTTTGGACTTGACAACAGTATTTTGATGTTTATCAAATTGTTTAACCGACCGTTAACGGTGCGGTATCGCTAAATATGGCCCTTAGTGGTTAAGATATTTTAATGCCATTTTAATTATTAATTTGGCTTGAAAAAGCCAAATTACTGTTCTTTCTATTTCTTCTTCTTCTTTTTCCGTTTTATTCTTCCGCTTTTTTGGACCGTATCTCCTCTCACAGTTTTTGAGCTAGAGGCATGAAATTCGGTACAGACGTGCGGGGCATATAGGAGAAGTGTGCTATCTTCTAGCTAAGGAATCCACGGAAGCATTACGGCGTTATCTGCGAATTTCCGGACATTTTTTCCCATAGACTATAATGGTAACAATCCTCAAATGTGGATATTTCAAAACAGTTTTTTTCATGGTAATAAATACAAATGGTGATACCCCCAACCCCCCACACAGACCCAGGTACACCCACCTACTGACCTACCTTTCCATTCCCATGAAAGCCATATTTAAAGGGTAACTAAAGTAAAAAAAAACTAATTTAGATTTATCCTCAATAAAAAATAGTTTTATGGTTGTAAACACAAAAAAGACATACCCCTCAACCAGACCCAGGTACACACACCTACTGATCTACTTATCCATTACTGTGGAAGCCATACTTTAAAGGGTAACTAAAGTCAAAAAAGCAAATTTTGATCAATAATCAAAAAACTTTGTTTTTTTAACCCCCAACGTGATACAGGTATACACAGCTACTGACCTACCCCTCCATTACTGTTGCAGCCATACTTAAAGGGTAACTAAAATCAAAAAAACTAATTTTGACCTTTCATCAAAAAAGTTTTTTTTTTTAACTCTCAACGCGATACGGGTACACACACCTACCGATCTACTTATCCATTACTATGGCAGCCATATGTAAAGGGTAACTAAAGTAAAAAAAAACTCATTTTGACCAATCATCAAAAAATTTGTATTTTATCCCCCAATCTGATATGAATACACACACACCAACTGACCTACCTTTAATGCATGTGACATATTTAAAGGGTAAGTAAAAAACAACAATGTCCTCTTCATTGACATTATTGAGTTTTAAAATCTGCAGCACAAACACACAAATTCCCTTCCAAAATGCAGTCTTTCAAGCCAAATTCAAAGTTTATACTTAAACTTTCCCTTTTTAGTTGTTAATTATTTTCATTTAATATTAAAGTTTAACATGCCCTTTAAACTCATGGAGTATAACTACATTGAAACAAATACAGCCTTATTCATATTCTAATGGGAATACCGAACAGCCGTGCATCATGCTCATTATATAGGTCAGGGATGTCTAAATTTAATCCCACTAGATGTTTGAAAACTAAAGCTTGGTTGCAGAATGCAGGGTGTTGTAGTTTTAAAACATCTGAAGGTAACCCAGATGTAACATGGCAGCACAAGCACGTGACCTGCATAAAGAGTGCATTGCAGATTTTCTGCGCCGCGCTTTTGCGGCATTGGGGATCTTGTTAACCCGTGCTAAAATAATCTCGCAAGTGTAAATAAGTGGTCCTGACCGGGCAGTTTTGGGGGGGGGGGGGGTTTACTGGCCAATTGGCAATTCGATTAAACCTACATCTCAATTCTTTATTAAATCACAAGTGTTTTCTCAAGAAATTCCAGCCGGGCATGAAAAAGAAGCCAGGTGGGCTGCCCGGCTAAAAGACCCTAAGGAGGAAACTGAATGGGTAAATCCAGTAGTTCCCCAATGGGATTTCCCAATTATCGTTAAGAGTGTATGGCCATCTTTAGTCCTGGTTAACTGCTTATTTTTTAGATGCTGTTATGCACTGTGTTTTTTTAACATTTAATCTGAGTGGAATTTTTTTATAAGGAAGAATAACAGATTTTATGACAGGGTACCCTAAAATTCAATCTGAATCTATCTGCTAAAATAACTCCATATTTCTTTCCCACGCTTGTTACAGGCCTTGGTTCAGAAAGGTGTAGTAGCTTGATCAGCTGGTTAAGAGGCCACTACCAGTAACCCTCCATATAGATAACAATGATTTTATCTAGAGAAGGAAATACCAAATAACAAAAAACTCAACAGAAATGAATAGGAAAGAATAAGTTTATATAGGTATTTATGTATTTTGACAAATGGGAGATCAGTAGTGTCAACAACAACTGATAGGTGTGGAATTACAAGGAAAAAGTGACCTTTAAAATTGGCAGACTGCAGATCATTAGACATTTTTGTCAGTGCTGTGTCAGTAGAATGTACAGGGTGAAATCCATTGAATTGATTCTCTTTATTGACCTTCCTTTCACCTAACTGTCCCCACAATCAATAAGGAGCACTGCTGTCAGATACGTCAGCTTCATTCCCCGGCCTTCAGTGTTGTTCCACTTTTGCAATAGAATGATCTGAATTTCTAGAATTAAATGTAAAATCCCTCAAGACTAGCACATGAAATAGCTACACCTATTCAATTGTAACCACTCTACTCTTGCTATGACTAACATATATCATATAAACCACTCTGATTTCTGTTCCTAGGGATTTCCAGTGATGCACATAGAGTATGGCATCATTCTCTTGACCAAAGTTTAGGTTTGTTTGGATTATGAGAAATGCCAGAAAACCCTTAAATTCTCAAAAATAGAAACAGTAATTTGACTTTCACTATGTATCTGGTTCAGACATGTCCATGGGATAACCTTATATATCTTATATAATGTATTCTACAATGTACACAGGCAATTATTTCAATTTCCAAGCATATTTCAAAGGTCAAAATTAAACCAAGATGCACTTGTGAAGGTTCTCATTCATCCAGGTTATGGTATATCTGTTGTGTTCAGTTTGATTAACTGGACTTTAGTTTAGTTCTTGAAGACATTTCGCTAGTCATCCGACTGGCTTTCTCAATTCATTATGACTTGCACAAGAATCTGTTGGCAATTAAATACCCTTGAAAGTCCCAATTAGCATATGACAGCAAGGTGTAAAGCTAGGTACACACACTAGCTCTGACGGATCACACAGATCCGACGGTATTGCGGCTTTATTACTAGTGTGAGTAGTGGCTTTCCCAAACGAGCACGCGGCCGCTGAACATTCCCGACGGCAGAGTGGTCGTTCGGGGGGGGGGGGGGGGGATTTCTCTCTGCCACGTTAGTCTCATTATAACGGAGTCGTTTGTGGCTGAGGAAAACATACAGTCACGAGCATAGGAAGAACACTCAGTTTGTTGGAACCAACCCAAAATTTCCATCTATTGGTATCAGATCTCCATACAGCATTTGAGAGGACGGTCAGGTCAGTGTATGTGGTTATGGTCAGTATACATTAAATCGTAATTGCATGGGGATTATGGTAGATTATCATGCTTATATCATAGTGACATCACTAAAAATTAAACCCTGACACATTTAGACACTATTAAATGATATAGAGTTATAAATCACACAGAGTGCAATGTTTTTCAGAGTCAAAACTTAAATTGGTGCAAGACTAATATATCATGCTAATACAAATGTGAAGTCACTAAAAATTGAACCCTGAAAAAGTCACACAAAGTGCAATGCTTTTTGGGGTCAAAATTAAAATCGGTGTAATACTATGATGTCATAGTAGCATAACTAAAAATAATCACTAAAATAATATAGAGTAAGAAGTCACACAAAGTGAAATGCTTTTAAGTGTCACAAATTAAATTGGTGCACGACTATGATGTCATGCTAATTTCATATTGACATCACTAAAACTTGAAACCTGACACATTTGAACACTATTAAATTATAACAATGCTTTTAAAGGACAACTCCACCCTCATAAGAACATCTTTGAGAAAGAATGGCCTCTTTAAAATATGTTGATATATCATAGTTAGTTCTATGAATTCATTACTGTATGCCTGCTATGCTTCTGGATGCCTCATGGAAACTGAGCAATTTAGAAACCTGTACTCAGCCTGGGCATGCTCAGAAGAGGCAGACAGGGGATTAACATTTAGTCATTGGCTGTGATGTCAACTATCAAATCCATAACTGACAGGTGCTAACTGGAAGAACCAGGAAGCAGAAAAAGGGGAAACAGGACATTGTGCAGGATTTCAGGTTAGACTTATATATTTCACATTTCAAACTATTACCATTTAGGGTTTTGGGGGTGATTTACCTGTATGTAAGTTTTCATTTTGGGGCTGGACTTGCCCTTTAAGGGTCTAAATTCAAATCGGTGCATAAGCATAATGTCATGTTGATGTCATAGAATCATCAATAAAAATGTATCCATGACAAATTTAAAGGGCATGTTCACCCCCAAAACTAAAATTTAACCTACTGCTGTCCCCACTGTGTAATGTTACAAAACCCTTTCTCCACTGCTCCATATGGTTGTCCTGCAGTGCCTATTCTAAAGCTTTGTACACACACTTAATTTCCAAACAAGCAATGAGCCCCAACGGCCGAGCACTACACGCAACAAACAGCCGTGTATATGCGTTCAGTCGGGGGTCGTTCGTTGATCCGCCTGCCGGATTGGGGAACGTCCCCTGACCGAAACGCCTGTTTGTCACGTAGCGCTCAGCCATTGGGGGTCGTTCCTGTAGGAGCCTTCCTGTATGTAAAAAGGTATCTGCCCCTTTTATATCCTCTAGATGACCCTCCTCCCCCCCCCCCAACTGACTCTCAGCCCACCACAGAAGTGGCTGTGGGACGGACCCATAATGCTAATCCCGGAAGTAGCATTAGAGGTAGAGGCCTAAGGTACAATGATTGCTACGTAGGTTTCTGGGTTTTATCACAGCGGTTAGGGTTGGGAGAGAGTCCCCTATACTACTGAAAAAAATATATTTTGGGTGAAGATACCCTTTAAACATTATTAAGTGATAGTGTAAACCCTTACACATTTAAACACTATTAAATAACATAGAATAAGTCAGTCCAAGTGCAATGCTATTTGGGGTCAAAATTCAAATCAGTGCAAGACTATGATGTCATAGTGACCACACTAAGTTAAACCATGACAAATTTAAATTAAATTATACAGAGTAAGGCTTCACAAATCGGTGCAAGACTATCATGTCATGCAGATGTCATAGTGACATAACTAAAAATTTGACCCTGACACATTTGAACACTATTTAATGATATAGAATAAGCAGTCACACCTATTAGGGTCAAAATTAAAATCAGTGTGAGTCTATGATGCCATGCTTATATTATAGTTAGAAAATAGATGGGTGATAGGGGCACTGACTTGGTCTATACCTAAATAGGGAGGTGCTGGACTAGAAATATATACTATACAACAACGAAAGAAAAAACTAATCCGCAACACTTCTAAGCCGCAGAGCAGAGTAGATGTAATATAAAGTGCATAATAAAGTCCTTTATTGCTGACAGGGATACAACTATTTAAAAAACTTTAAAAACATCCCATATTTCCCCATTATATCATAAAGTACTGAGCTTAATGCTGAGTATGACAAGTATTAGGCAGTCAAATAGTATTACAATAGTCAGTGGTCAGAGTGCATCATGGGGGTTCCTACTCATGATCTTCCAGTCAAGTCACAGTGCAGAGGGGGATATGGGTTAAAAAACAGGTCCAGGTCCATCTGGCAGGACACGTTTCGCTCCATTCTATGGTCACATCAGAGCTTTCTCAAGCTTTCTGCAGTTCTGTGCTCTGTGCCTTAGAAGTGTTGCGGATTAGAAACTTTTTTTCTTTCATTGTTGTATATGCTTATATCATAATAACATCACTAAAAATTGAATCCTGACACATTTAAACACTTAAATGATATAGAGTAAAATATGCTTGTGAATACAACAGATATAAGATATAGCGTAAAAACTTGCGAGAAGTGCAATACTTTTTAGGGCCAAAATTCAAATCAGTGCAATACTAGGATGTCATAGTGACATCACTAAAATCGAGCCCTAAGATATTTGAATTCTATTAAATGTTATAGAATAAGACGTCAGATAAAGTGTAAAGCTTTTAAGGGTCAAAATTCAAATTAGTGCAAGACTATGATGTCATGCTGATATAATAGTAATGTCACAAAATATTAAACCCTGATACATTTGAGCACTATTAAATGGTAACGAGAATAAGGTTGCACAAAGTGCAATGATTTTTTTGTGTCAAAATTCAAATTGGTTCAAGACTGGGATGTCATGCTGATGTCATTGTGACGTCACTATATTGTTATTATTATTATGGATTTATATAGCGCCAACATCTTCCGTGGCGCTTTACAATTATATAGACATACATTACATACAGGGTAATACAGGTTATACAAAGTCCTACATATTACATACACAGGCAATACATAATATAAGTAAACAAAGTGATATGTTTCTTACAGCAATATAATAGGAAAGAGGACCCTGCCCAAAGAGTTTACAGTCTACAGGATATGGGGGTGAGACATAAGGTTGCGGGAATTGGTCGTCTGTAAATAGATTGGAAGTGGACTGTGAAAGGCGGGTTGGATCATATTGGGTAGTCAGATGGATAATGTCTAGACCATGTTATATGCTTGCCTAAAGAGGTGGGTTTTAAGGTTACATTTGAAGGTATTAAGGGACGGTAAGTGACAGACAGACGAAGGAAGTGAGTTCCAGAGCAGAGGGGCAGCACAAGCAAAGTCCTGAATACGCCCATGGGAAGAGGTGACAAGGGTGGATGAGAGGAAGAGATCATTTGCGGGGCGGAGGTTGCATCTGGGATGGTGTCAGTGGATCAGCACTGAGATATATGGAGGGGCTGTATTGGATAGTACTTTATAGGATAGGGTAAGCAGCTTGAACTTGATCCTTTGTGTGATGGGCAACCAGTGGAGGGACTGACAGAGAGGAGATGACATATAAAATAATATATGACATACGTGATGACATATAGAATAAGAAGTTGCAAGATGTGCAATGCTTTTTAAGGGTCAATACTTAAATCGCTGCAATATTATGATGTCATGCTGATGTTATAGTGACATCACTAAAATTTGAACCCTGACACATTTGAACACTATTAAATGATATAGAATAAAAAATTGCATAAAGTTCAAAATTCAAATTAGTACAAGACTATGATGTTATGCTGATGTCATAATGACATCACTAAATATTAAACCGATACATTTGAGCACTATTAAATGATATAGAGAAATACTCTAGGTCAATACCCATATCACTGCAAGACTATGATGTGCTGATTTCATAGTGACATCACTAAAAATTTAACCCTGACAGAGTTATACACTATTAAATGATATAAAATAAGAAGTTAAAAAGTGCAAAGGGTCAATATTCAAATCGGTGCAAGACTATTATATCATGTTAATGTCATATTTACATTACTTAAAGTTTAACCTTGACACATTTGAACACACACTTAAAGTTTAACCTTGACACATTTGAACATCATTAACTAATATGAAGTAAAAAGTCATAAGAAGTGCGAGGCTTTTTGGGGTCAAAATTTGAATCCGTGTCATGCTGACATCACTAAAAATTTAACCCTGACACATTTGAACATTATGAAATTATATAGAATAAGAAGTAACACAAAGTAAAATGTTTTTCAGAGTCAAAATTCAGACCAGTGCAAGACTATGATGTCATGCTGATATCACTAAAAATTAAGCCCTAACACATTTGAACACTATTAAATCATTAAGAATAAGAAGTTGCAAAAAGGACTATGCTTTTTAGGGATAAAATTTGAATTGGTGCAAGACTATTATGTTATGCAGATAGTCATAGTGACACTATTAAAGGATATAGAGTATGAGGGTGCACAAAGTACAATGATTTCAAATCGGTGCAAGACTGTGATGTCATGCTAATATAGTGACATCACTAAATGTTAAACGCTGATACTATTGAATACTATTAAATTATATAGCATATAAGGTTGCACAAATTGCAATGATTTTTAGGGTCAAATTATAAATTAGTCCAAGACTGTGATGTCATGCTGATCTCATAGTGACATCACTAAATATTAAACCCTGATTAATTTTAACACTTTTGAATGATATATAGTAAGAAGTCCAATACTTTTTAGGGTCAAAATTCGAATAAGTGCAAGAATATAATTTCATGCTGATGTCATAGTGACATCACTAAATGTTAAACCCCCGACACATTTAAAAACTACTAAATAACACGCAAAGGGCAGCATTTGTAAAGGCAAGGTATCGCATTTTTAGCAATACCATGCCTTTAAACGATCGTTAAAACGATTGTTAATTTATGATAGTTATAGTACATTTACGATATGATCGTAAGCTACTGATACCGATCGTAAATCTACGATAACGAAATCCTAGATTTACGATCCCTATAGAATACTATTGTGGTAGTTTTGCAGGTCTATAAATACGGCCCAAAGTGCAATGCTTTTTAGGGTCAAAATTCAAATCAGTGCAAGACTATCATGTCATTCAGATGTCACAGTACCATAAATAAAAATTTAACCCTGATACACAACACTATTAAATGATATAGAGAATGAGGTTGCAAAAAGAGCAAGGATTTTTAGGGTCAAATTTCAAATCGGTGCAAGACTATGATATCATGTTGATGTCATATTAACATTACTTAAAGTTTAAACCTGACAAATTTGAATACTATTAAATGATATACAATAAGAAGTCTCACAAAGTGCAATGCTTTTTAGGGTAAAAATTTGAATCGGTGCAAAACTATGATGTCATGCTGATGTCATAATGACAGCACAAAAAAAATAAACCCTGACATAGCTGAACACTATTAAATGATATAGAATAATAAGCTGCACAAAGTGCAAAGCTTTTTAGGGACAAAATTCAAATTGGTGCAAGACTATGATGTCCTGCTGATGTCAGAGTAACATCACTAAAATTGAACCCTGCTACACTGAACAATTAAATTATATTACACTGGTGTTGTAGTGACATCACTAAATGTTAATCCTTGAAACATTTTAACACTATTAAATGACATAGAGAATGAGGTTGCAGGAAGTGCAAGGATTTTTAAACAGCTGATCACACGTACGGTATGTTACCTTCAAACAGCTAAATGCGGAGGTTGTGCTGGGCCCTCCTACCGTCCTGGCCCCTGATCATCTGTAGCTTTTCATTGTCGATTAAAGTTTTGTGTCGCCTGCAAACACAGAGACTTTGCTGACAAGTGACAATACCAAATCATTGTGTCTTAATAAGCATATAAGTGTTCAAATGCCAATGCATTTGAAACAGGGATAATTGTAAGAGAACAGAACTTTTGTAAAAAAAACAAACAAACATTTGTTCTCATTTAATAAATGCTTTTTGCAAAAGTTAAAACAAAGGAAAGTGATGGGGTACATTTGCCTATTCACAAAACAGCTAATATCTGCCATTATATATTTTATTTTATGCCACCAATGAATTTTTTTGGTCAGATTGATGATATTGTTGATATTGATGGGACATGGGATTGGTTCTAGCTGATCCAAAGAGAGGTAGGAGTACTCATACATACATATTTGTGGTATTAAGTATGAGCAGCTGTATTTATAGTTTACTTCTTGAAGACCTTTTTCTATTCATCCGACTGGCTTTCTTGAAGGTCATGTCCACCCTTAAAACAAAAACTGGTCAATTGTCAGTTACCTGTCTCCAACCTCAACAGATATATTTTGCACTTTATTACCTGCATTACTAACCAGATATTAAAGGATAATTATTGTCCCCATTCTGGCAAAGTAAGCTGGCCCCTCCCTCCATGCAGTTGCAAAGTGATAGTAAAATGGGCGTACTTAAAGGGTAACTGTGATCTTGAATTCTTCCAAACTAGTAAACATCATATAAAAAGCCTTCCATCGTACTTTCAAAATAAAACCTAAATCACATCTCTAGATAAAATTTGTGAGAAGTTATTGCTGGAAAGGTTTAGCAATATTACTTCCTGCTTGAACACTTCCTGTTTTCAGCTATATCACCAGTTTGTAGTCATGTGTCCAGCCTCTCCCTACAATAATAGGCTTCCCTTCTAACCTGTCAATTTTTTCTCCAGGTACTTCCTGATTTCCTCAGCATTAAGTCTTATCTGAGCATGCTTCTCCCCCGGGACCGACGGGTGGACAGAGGTCAAGTGATGTCACTCAACCTACTGGAAGCAGGAAGTTTGAACATTCACCCCAATGTAATTTCTCACAGGCTCCAGCCAGAGGTGTAATTGTCAGCTCATTTTAAAGGAAATACTGCAGGCTTTCATTTAACCCTAACTTGTTGCCCTTTAATTTGCTCCAGAGACTGTTAGCCTTACCCAAATTCTATGCACAAGACTCTAATTTATCAGGAGTAGGCCCTCGCATATGTTGGAGGCAGGATGTTGCTGAATTACCACTCTAGGTAAAATGCAATAAATGGGCGCCAGTGGTTCTTGAACATAAACAGTCTTATTTATGTAATAAACGGCAGGGAGGCCGGGGTACTTACAAGTACGCTTTAGGGGGAGGCGGATAGTCCGGAAAATGCAGGACACAGAGGCTGCTGGGAACTGTAGGCAGGATTCTGGAACAAGGTGCTGCTGGGAATTGTATGCTGAATACTGGAACAAGGTGCTGCTGGGAACTCTAGGCTGGATACTGGAACAAGGTGCTGCTGGGAACTGTAGGCTGGATATTGAAACAAAGTGCTGCTGGGAACTGTATGCTGAATACTGGAACAAGGTGCTGCTGGGAACTGTAGGCTGGATGCTGGAACAAGGTGCTGCTGGGAACTGTAGGCTGGATACTGGAACAAGGTGCTGCTGGGAACTGTAGGCTGGATGCTGGAACAAGGTGCTGCTGGGAACTGTAGGCTGAATACTGGAACAATACTGGAACAAAGAAAATCTTGAGGAAAACATCTAGGATTCGTCCCAAAGACACATAAAAAAGGAGATTTCCCAGTAGAAGCATGAGGTGAATTGTTATGGGCAAACTCAGCCCAAGGCAGAAGGTCAGCCCAATCATCCTGAGTATAGGAAATGTAACAACGAAGATATTGTTCCAAGGACTGGTTAGTGCGTTCAGTAGCCCCGTTGGACTGTGGGTGGTAAGCCGAAGAAAATTGTAACTTGATGTTCATGGATTTACAAAGTGCTCTCCAAAATTTGGAAACAAATTGAGTACCTCTGTCAGATACTATTTCAGAAGGGAGTCCATGAAAGCGGAAGATATGCAAAATAAATAGTTGAACTAACACCGTCGAAGATGGTAGTTTGGGGAGGGGAACAAAATGGGCCATTTTGCTGAAGCGGTCTACTGTCACCCATATAACCGTGTTTTTCTTGGAAGGCGGAAGTTCAACAATAAAGTCCATGGATAGATGGGTCCAAGGTCTGGACGGAATGGGGATTGGTTGAAGTAGACCACAGGGGAGGGTTCTAGAAGATTTGTATTGAGCACAGCTGGTACACACTTGAATAAAGTCTTTAACATCTTTTCTCATTTTGGGCCACCAAAGGGAACGGGCAAGAATATTAAAAGTTTTGTTAACAACGGGATGCCAGGCTTGCTTGGAACAGTGAGTATGAAGAAGGATAGCTTTCCGAAGTGAAACAGGAACAAAGATTTGCCAGAGGGTGTGTCTGGAGGAGCAGAATCTTGTGCAGCTTGAATCTTGGAACAGAGTTGAGGAGATATAGAGGCCAAGATTTTAGTGGTTGGGATAATGGAGCCCTTATCTTGATTAATACAGTCGGAAGCCACAAACGATCTGGAAAGGGCGTCAGCTTTTTGGTTTTTGGAATCAGGTTGGTAAGTGATAACAAAGTTGAATCGGGAAAACAATAAGGGCCACCGTGCTTGATGGGGATTAAACCTTTTAAGATTCTGGATGTATTCGAGGTTCTTATGGTCGGTAAGGATGGTGATAGGTACAGAGGTGCCTTCCAATAGATGACGCCACTCCTCGAGGGCCAGCTTGATGGCAAGAAGTTCCATATTGCCAACATCATAGTTCCGCTCGTTGGGTAGAAACTTCTTAGAGAAATAAGCACAGGGATGGAGTTTCCTTTTAGTGCCTTGTCTTTGGGAAAGGATGGCTCCTGCGCCCAAGTCCGAGGCATCAACTTTGATGTAGAAGGGAAGACTAGGATCTGGATGTACTAGAACAGGTGCATCAGCAAAGGCTTCCTTGAGTCGTTTGAAGGCTTCGAGGGCTGCAGGGGTCCATGAATGAGGCTTACCACCTTTACTGATGAGGGCTAATATCGGAGAAATTATAGAAGAGAACCCTTGAATGAATTGTCTGTAATAATTTACAAAGCCAATGAACCTTTGAATAGCTTTGGTTCCCATAGGAAGAGACCAATCTTGGATGGCCGAAAATTTCATAGGATCCATCTGGAAGCCTTGTGCAGATATGATGTAGCCCACAAAGGGTACTTGCGAACACTCAAACAAACATTTTTCCAGTTTGGCATATAGGCTATTCTCTCTCAGACGTAGTAACACCTGTTTAACATGGAGGCGGTGTGAGGGCAGATCTTGAGAAAAGATTAAAATCATCGAGATATACGACTACATACGCCAACATATCCCGGAAAATGTCATTCACGAATTCTTGGAACACTGCTGGAGAATTACAAAGGCCAAAGGGCATTATGAGATATTCGTAGTGACCGTCCCTAGTGTTAAAGGCTGTTTTCCACTCGTCATCTTTGAGTATACGGATCAGATTGTATGCCCCCCGAAGATCCAGTTTGGTAAATATTTTAGCCCCTTTTATCTGGTCAAACAGTTCAGAGATGAGAGGAAGAGGATACCGATTTTTTATTGTGATTTTATTTAAACCACGGTAGTCGATGCAGGGTCGTAAACCTCCGTCTTTTTTTTCAACAAAAAAGAACCCAGCTCCAGCAGGGGAAGTGGAAGGTTGTATGAAACCCCTAGACAAATGTTCAGTAATATATTCTTTCATGGCTAGAGTTTCAGAGGGAGACAGTCGGTATGTCAGAGGGAGACATCAGAGAAATCATGATAACATTCAGGGAGATCTTTCTCAGATTTATTTTCACAGGTAATGGTGGTGTAATAAGTAGAAAACCAATTTTCAAAACAGAAAGGACTCCAAGACTTGAGTTCATCGTTAGACCAATCTAACAATGAGCCATGGAAGTCCGAGAATCAGGGGAGTGGAAGGGCTTCGGATGACAAGAAAAGACAAACGTTCTTGGTGAAATATGCCAATTCGAAATAGGACTTCGTATGTAGATTTGGAAATGAATTCAGAAGCCAAAGGGTTATTGTCAATAGCCAGAACTCGAAGAGGTTGCTGCAAGTGAAGGAGAGGAAGCCCCAATTGTGCTGCATAGGTAGAATCAATGTTTCTAGCGGCACCGGAATCGACAAAGGCCTGGGAGGAAAAAGTTTTACCATTAAAGGTGATAGTAGCTGGTAGAAAGAGTTTCAGTGGTTCAAATGTGGCAGGAGACTTAATATTACCTAGAAGGAGCTCCTCCTTAACTTCTAGGTCATGGAGTTTCCCGACTTCTGGGGACAATTTCTTACAAAGTGTCCTTGCCCAGCACAATAGAGACAAAGTCCATTAGTACGTCAGCGTGACTTTTCCTCAGGAGACAGATGAGTGCCGACAATTTGCATCGGCTCTTCAACCGAAGATATTGGTTGCGGAAAGGTCTGAGCAGGCCTAGGAAAGGTCTTAGGGAAGCTGGAACGAGCTGCAGACCTTTCTGCCTGCCATTCACGAAAGCGGGTATCAATCTGGATGCACAGCTTAATCAAGTCTTCCAATGGGACAAGTAATTCTCTAGATACTAATTCATCCTTGAGGCGATCAGAGAGTCCCTGCCAAAAGGCTGCAGTAAGTGCCTCATTGTTCCAAGAAGTCTCCGCAGCAAGGGTACGAAATTCAATAGCATATTGACCCACAGAACGAGACCCTTGGCGGAGCTGCATTAAACGGGAGGAGGCAGCAGAGGTTCTTCCTGGAGCATCGAAGACCTTGCGAAACATATTCAGGAAGTCGGTAACATTATTGACTAGAGGATCGTCTTTTTCCCATAGGGGAGAAGCCCAAGCCAGAGCATTGCCCTCCAACAAGGCGATGATGTAACCAACCTTTGCACGATCCGATGCAAATTGAGATGGTTGAAGTTCAAATTGGATTCGGCACTGATTAATGAACCCACGGCAGGCTTGGGCATCACCATCAAACCGTGAGGGTGGAGGTATGCAGGGCTTTCTCCGAAGAGAAGGATCACCGGATCCAGAAGTTGAAGGAGGCAGCGTAGAACCCGGAGCAGAGGCAGTAAGCTGGATATTGGAACAAGGTGCTGCTGGGAACTGTATCCTGAATACTGGAACAAGGTGCTGCTGGGAACTGTAGGCTGGATGCTGGAACAAGGTGCTGCTGGGAGCTTTAGGCTGAATACTGGAACAAGGTGCTGCTGGGAACTGTAGGCTGGATGCTGGAACAAGGTGCTGCTGGGAACTGTAGGCTGGATACTGGAACAAGGTGCTGCTGGGAACTGTAGGCTGAATACTGGAACAAGGTGCTGCTGGAAACTGTAGGCTGGATGCTGGAACAAGGTGCTGCTGGGAACTGTAGGCTGGATACTGGAACAAAGTGCTGCTGGGAACTGCAGGCTGATACTGAAACTCAAGATGCTAGAGAATTGGAACAAGCAAGGTAAGGCACAGGAACAGGCTAGGTAAGTGGTCACAGGAGCAGGCAAGGTAGGTATAGTCTCTGGAGCGGGAAAGGTAAGAAATTGGAGCAGGAGAGGAACAGGATCCAAGGCAGGTGAGTACAAGGAGTCAGGGAGGTAGCTAACGCCGGGCACCGGGTCCAGGAGGACGCCGGTTTTTGAATTCTCACGCCGCCCGGCGTGTCGGCATCGTGACGTCATGACGTCTACGACGCCACCCACCCGGCGCGGGACCGGAGCGGCAGGTAAGTTTGTGACAATTTATTAACAGAACAATATTAATAAGGCATTTCAATTAGCATAATAAATGTGGCATAGCATAAATACTCACAAACCAGAGGAATCAGAAATAGCATAAATAACAATCAGCTCGTAAATGCTACCCCAGCTCTGAGGTTACTGTAGTGGAATCTTCTACTCCTGTATACTCAGGACTCTAGTCCTTGCTAAATCTCCTTGTTGGAGCTCAGGCTGCTCACTAGCTATCCTACTCCTATCTATCACTCCTGGAGTGATCTATAACAGAATCTAATCTCAAATTAACTGGGCCTACCTGTTATCTAGGTCCCCTGGGCTCTTCTCCTATCCTCTGGGGAAACTCCAGGAAGTAGAAATAGGCTGAGCACATGAGTGCTCTCCCTTTCATAATTTTACACAGTGACCCCTACTGGCCAAATTCTGCCAGAACAAGAAGACTAAAGGGTAACTAGTTTATAGTACCCTACACAGTCAATCAAGGCTGTGACAACTGACATCACAACCAATGATTGATTGCTGTTTTACCTGCTGCCCCCTTTGCACATGTTTAAGCTTATAAAAGCTCAGAGAGCAAAAGAATAGAACAGAGGTATTATTACGATGAAGCAAACTTAAAATTTTGATCATGCCATGCTCCTGAAGAAATTTACGGCCAGTGTTCTGCTCGTAAATCTATATTTCTTAAACATTTCTGCACCTCTGCTTGCACGTGCCCGGATACATCATTTACCAGTTAATTTGGGCATTTTAGCAAAATAATCGAAGATAGAAATCCCTGGTGGTCTAAAAGACACCAATAATATCTGCCAAAGTGCTTTTTTTGTACTATCAGCACAACATGTTTTGGAACATTGCGGTCCTTTATCAACACTTGATAAAGGACTGGTATGATCCGAAACATATGCTGACAGTACAAAAAAAGCAATTCGGCAGATATTATTGATGTCTTTTATTCCACTAGGGATTTCTATCTTCCATAATTTTGATGCATTGGACACTGGAGTAGAGCAGTCCAAAGTTCCCTGGAGGCAGCAAGTAAGTAGGTGAAATTCTAAAATGCATTAATTTGGGCATTTATACCAATCACTCTGGGCATTATTTACCAGTCATTTTAGGCATCATTTACTAGTCACTGTGGGCCTCTTATACCAGTCACTGTGAGCATAATTAACCAGTCACTGTGGTCATTTACCAGTTACTGTGGGTATCAAGGGCGTGACTACCAGGGGAGCAGGGGAAGCAACCGCAGGGGGGACCGGGAGCAAAGGGGGCCCCATCTTCTTATTTTTCCTATGACAGATAAAGCCTTTTCCCAGAAACCCAATGTGGATGAAGCACGGATAGGGGCCCCATTATAGTTTTGCAGGGGGGGGCAGTGATTCCTAGTTACGCCACTGGTGGGTATTTTATATTTACCGGTCACAGTGGGAGTGGGTATCAGTACTTACCAGTCACTGTGGACATCTTGTATTTTCTAATCACTGGGTGTCTTATATATACCAGCCGGTGTGGCATCTTATATTTATGATTCTCTGTGGGCATCTTATATCTACCAGTCACTGGGGAAATCTTATATTTACCAGTCTGTGTTGGCACATATATTCATTTACCAGTCTCTGTGGACAGATACGTGTATTTATCGGTCTCTGATTGGGGTTACAGCAAAACTAGCTGGTAAACTGGAGGGCTGACCTTACCGTGGCTGGTGAACTGGAGGGCTAACCTATCAGTGGCTGCTGAACTTAATGGCTGACTTAACACTGGCAGCTAAACTGGAGGGCTGAATTAACACTGGCTGCTGAACTGGAGGGATGACTAAGCCCTTCAGTTCACCAGCCAGTGTTAAGTCAGCCCTTCAGTTCACCAGCCAGTTCTAGAAACACCTCTAGATGAGTAATATGTTGGTGCAGCTGCTGTTTAGTCTACCTCACATTTTTTCCACAAACCAACTGTCAATAGGGCACTATGATAGTCTCCCTCTGTGAAGCATGCTATGTTCGGCAATAAAAGTTACGTTTTATTCGCAGTTGGTAGCAGTCCATCATCTTTTTTCTACAATACTGCATACAGCATTCCAACTGTCAAAACTCTGTCACCATTCCAGCTACAGCAAAACTACTCACAGAAGAATGGTTTGAAAACAATGCACTTGATTGACAGCTGAAATGTAAAGCTAGGTACACACCATACAATAATTCGGCCCAACCGACCAATATTTCAGTGTTTTGGTCGGTCAGGGAATTGTAGGATTTGTTTTGCGGCCAGACACGACCGATGTCTGACTGTTCATCCGAATCGGATTAACGAATGAACAGATGCGTCGGAAAATCACAACCAATTGTGTGGTCCTCTATGAACCACACGATCGGTCACAGCTGTCGGACGTGGCTACTTTTGCCGCGACCAACAGTCCTTCCTCCTGGCCGACCAGTCCGGAGTGCCCAATGGTTGGTCAGGAGGAAGGATTGTATGGTGTGTACCCACCTTAAGATGTTTTAGATTGGATATCTAAAGAAATAGGGGGCAGATCAACAAAAAAGTATACAGTGGTGGTCCAGTCCAGATATCCACAGGTTTTAAGGGCTCCTTAAAGTTTGTGTGTGGGAGTTAACATGCCCTTTAACTTCTGTTCTCTTTACATTATCCCTGTTCCTAATGCAGGAACATTTAAAGGAAAACAGTGGGGTTTTTTTTTTTTTTTTTTAAATGGGGGGGGATTAAACGCTGTGTTACATTTTTTATCTTCATTAAAATATATGTGATGTTTTAAGGGAAATAAACTGTTTTACCTGCTTTTCAGGGATATCTGATGTTTTCTGATGTTTTTACGTGCAACCATGATCTATTTTTCCAAGCAAAATTGTAAATAGCCCCTGACTCACTCATTTTCTCATTATATGGCCATTTAAATGCATTTCAATATTTTTAAATAGATTACATCTTACACATTAAGGATGCTCCAACAGGCTATTTAATATGCAGGTATCCATAGTAAATTTCCGGAAATCTATTTAAGTCTTTTATTGTGTGTTATAAGGTGACATTATGGGGTTGAATGAACGGAATTCCTTATTAGCTTGAAGCATTTATGTTTCTCTAAAACTTTTAAAGGATAAGTGCACTGTAAAATCAAGTTATGTTCATTTGGAAGCTGCAGCTTTAAAAATACTGTTGCCATATTTTTTTTTTTACCTATGCCCCTCCAGAGCCTAGCTTTGTGCCTTGAAAGCTGCTGACATCTTGTTACTGGTTTGCTGAATGTTAAGCTCCGCCCCTCTGAGATTTCCTCTGCTTTCTCCTGCTTGAGCTTCAAACAGTAATGCCTGTGAGTTCCATGCACTCTCCTGCTTGAGCCTCAAACACTAATGCCTGTGAGTTCTGTGCACGTGCACAGAGCTCACAGGCATTATCGTTTGAGGCTCAAGTAGAAGAAAGCAGAGGAAATCTCAGAGGGGTGGAGCTTAACATCCAGCAAACCAGTAACAAGTTGTCAGCAACTTTCAAGACACAAAGGGCAAGGCCACACTGCAACGCAAACGCAATCGCATGCGATTTCATGTGCAATTTTTTTGCGTTTGCGCTTGCGATTTCTTCAATAAGTATAGGAAAACGCATGCGATTGCGATTAAAAATGCAGAACGCAAAACGCAATTGCAACGCACTGAAAAACGCGTGTTTTTTTGCTTGCCGCGTTTTAAATGATTTTTAACAAACGCAATCGCAAGCGCAAAAAAAAAAACGCAGCAGTGTGGCCTAGCCCAAAGGTAGGCTCTGGGGTAGGTAAAAAAAAAAAAAAATATGGTAACAGTATTTTTAAAGCTGCAGCTTCCAAACGAACATAACTTGATTTTACAGTGCACTTATCCTTTGATCTTTGTGTTGAACCAAGACTGTTACACAAAAATACACATACCTGGCACTGCAAATAAATATTTATTCCCAAATAATTCCATTTAAATATGTAACAAAGGAATATCACACCACTTTTATCATCATTTTATTATGGTTTACACTCAACACATTTCAGGGTGGCTTAAATGTGTTGAACTTATACTATAATAAAAAGGTCGATAAAAGTCCAGCAGGTGTATCTGTGATATTCCTTTGTCATATTAAGATATGGAGTGCACCAGGAGAGGAAAAAGGTGAGAGTGCTGCTTACCATATTGAATATATACAGAATATGCCTGATGAAGGGGGATGAGCCCACAGAAACGTTGTGTGCTACAGAAGTTACGTTGTGAATAAAGATTTTCATGTTCTATAGTGTGCGGCATTCCATATTTTTCTACTATATTGAACTATAAGTCAGTACATTTTATTGAAGAAAGCTCAAAAAGAGCTAGTTATTTATGACAAAGACAGCAATAGTAAATTTTTGAGTTATTAATAAGATGTTAATACTAGTTAACATGCAACATATAGATTTGAAACATAACATTTCAAAACAGTAATAACACAGTATATCAATAAATGAGGTATGGAAGGAGGGAGAAAAAAAGGCATGGGGTGAGGGGGAAAGTGACAGTTATGCAACAATACATATGCCTATATACCGATATATACCTATAAATATGTATATGCAGTAGAAGTTAGAATTCCTGCCATAGTTTTTGTTTATCGAACCATAGTTGTTGTATGCACAGACATGACCACCACGTGTAATTAAGAGCCCAGAGTAGGTTAGGTGTAGAATGACAGTGAAAGGCCTGAGGTACCAGTGGTAGAGAATTTTATATGAGTATTCCATATTCATTACACATATCGAAGAAGATTTTGCTTGTGACCATATGGCTAACCTTTATTACTCAGATGGCTCAATTTGTAAATCCGATTCCCAGTTTAGCATATATTTACTCTTGGTGACTGGAAGAGTAGACCAGAAATATAGATAGAGTTTTGTAATTAAACCCTTAGAGCTAGAATGTGAAGCAAGAATTTGTTTTAAACCTGGAGCTTTGTCACTTGGAGATTTCCTTTTATATGTATATATTGAAATCTTGCTATTGCTGGGAGAGGGTTTTGGGTAGAAAGCATTTCCCACTGAATGGGTCATTTGTCTGGAGAGAGAAAATTGGATATTTGGGTGAGTCCTGCAGTTATCCAATGTTTATATTTCATAGGTTGTAGACCCGGTGGGAACGTTTTGTTGTAGAAGAGGGCTCTCAGTTGGAAAGCAGTGTTTCGGATTTTCAATTTCTTGTTGATTAGCCAACACCCGTTTAGTGGAGGGAATAATGTTGTACGGTAGAGCTGTTTATTCGGGAGGAATACATATATAAGAGTTCCATCGAATTTGGTAAATTTGGTGAGACTCCGTACCAGACCAGTGAGCTGGAGTAATTTATATATGAATATTCAGGGATGTTATTTGTGCAGCACAGAAATACAGTTGTACAACTGATAAACCTAGACCCCCTTGATTTTCAGATTTACAAAGGATTTGTTGTTTGACTCTTGGACTATCATGTGACCAGACAAAATTTCTTTCTGCAGCTTGAGAAGGGTTCTAAGTGGAATGTTACATGGCAGGGCTCTGAAATAATATAGTAATCTAGGTTAGATATTAATTATAATGGTATTAATACAGCTTATCCAGGAAATGGACATTTTATTCCAAGTCCTCTTGTATTGTAGAGAAAAGTGGGCGGTATTTGGTTTTGTATAAGGTGGAATGTGTAGATGTAATTTTGACTCCAAGATAGTCAATATATTTTCCAGGTGAACTTAAAATGGGAAGCAAGTGCTGATAGGGATTGTAAGGAAATTAGTATAGGGAGGGCCTGTGTTTTGTTTGCGTTGATGGTAAATCCAGAGATCTATTGAAAGGATTTAAGGGATGCAAACAAGTTAGCGGGAGAATTAAGGAGGTCATACATATAACCGATATTACTTACCTGACCAAGCGCTCATGCGACTTTCATTCGAGCCTGCCGGAACCGCTTCTCCCGATCTTCTATGCGACCGATATGCGATCACAAAATGAATGGGATTTTGCGATCGCATGTCGGTCGCATAGAAAATCGGGAGAAGCAGTTCCAGCAGGATCGAATGAACGTTGCGTGAGCACTCGGTCGGGTAAGTAATATCGGTTATATGTATGGCCACCTTTAGTCAGGTTTGTGATGAAGAGAAAGATATCATCAGCACAAAGTGAAATTTTGTGCTGGTGTTAACTGATTGATTTGTTGAGATGGCCTGATAAGTTTTGTTCCATTTTTAGATTTAGGGATCTCAAGAAAAAATCGAAGATCCAAAAATAAAACGTAATTTCGTGACTTCGGACCTCGTACATGATTATTGAGGGTACGAGGTTATTTTTGGTAATCTTTGAAAAATACGATCAGAAACTATTTTCGATATTCTGAGTGTGTTTTCCGGGATTATCGAATGTTCAAGGTTATTTTCAGGGATTATCTAAAATAACCCCGTACATTCAATAATCATTGAAAATGTGGTCCGAAATCCCAATGATCTGCCTGGTTTCAGATGGAAGATTCAGATTTTGGAATTAAGGGGTTGGACACAGATCCCATCTCTAGTGTGGACCTACTGCAATCCCTGAAATGTTTTGGGACTGTCTAATATGTTCGGCTAAAGGTTCGATCTAAAGGGTGCATTATAAGGAGGAAAGTATTCAGAGGAAATTCCCATATTTGTAATGTATGCTTGAGTAGGGTGTGCATTTTTTGTAGAGCAGATATGCAGGGGCGAGGTAATTACCACAATCCCAAAACTTAACTAGATTTTACTTTATTAAAGGAACACATCAGCTAGGCATTGTGTATCTGCTATTTAAAGATGTCCCAATCAACCAAGCTTTTTCTAGCAAAAGGCTGGAAATAATTGGATGCAGTGGAAATATTTACCCAATCTCATGGTTTTAAATAGGCTATGTGATTGGCAGTGCTGCTTTTATTCGCTCAAGACAGATAGATGTGAAGAGATGTCACATGATGCAATGTCATATAATGACAAAATTCCTTGTAGGGCATGACCCTAAGACTTAACCAGGATCATTAATGGTTACACTGGTTCTCCAAACTTAGGTTATCATCCTATTCTTTGCTTCTGTCTCAATATTTGCCAGTGTTTTTTTTACATTTAACTTAAACATGAATCAAACATTTTGTAAAGAAGCACCTGGAAATTAAAACTGAGAAGAGTCCAGTGGTAGCTCAAACAGAATCATACCCAACAGAATCATATCTTCCAGCGTGAAGAAAATGGTCAGTATTCCCCTAGCAGGTCAGGTCTCCACTGTTATAAATAGATGAAAGTCAGCCCTTTACGATGACAGCTGCCACTCATATTACAGAGCAAGACAGCCTGCTTACATAGACAATGGCTGGTGCCAGGCACCTGGCTCCACACATTAACTAGAGAGCTTGGCTGTCTGCCTTTAAATACCTGCATCTAGCTAATCCCAGCCAGTACAATAGACGAACACAGCCCTTTGTCAACAAAGATGTGAGCGTGTTCACCTCTTGGTCATCTGCACATGTGAACACTAATAAAAATCAAACCCAGCAACTACTGCACAAGGCCTGTCCTTGATCCCAGTTCTATCTATACATTTCATACTGTTCCCTTTGTTCAAGAGAAATACAAACATAAGAGGACAGATTGGAGTAAAGCAGATTTTTGTCTTTCATTGGCTGAGCCAAGTGTATATAGTTTATGTGTCTGTATGTTAATATAAATGCTCATGGTCAGAGGGTTAGGATGCCCAGAACATATTTTGAGGGGGCAGCAAGACAGAAACATGAGCAAATCTTTCAAGATGGAGGCAACGATTTATTTTGGAACCACAGCAGTGCTGATTTCACTGATAATTTGTTTTAGAGCTTCTCACTTAAACTAGGTACACACAGTAACGATAAAGCCCCGTCTGCCTTGCGGTTTTTCGAAAAAGACAGAAAATGTCCCTCGGCCTGGATAGTTTCCCTATAGGGGAGTCAGCCGCGGTTGTAGGAAACATGCAGTCCTGAACGTTTTCCCTATACTGTGAATACGGAGAACTCTCGGGACTGTGTATCCTGATCATTGAAAAATGACAGACAGGATCTTGCAAATCCTGTCTGTCATCTTTCAATGGTCTGGCATTGTGTACCAGCTTTAATCTAGCAGCTTGAATGCTTGGGTGTCTGTGTTCTATACTAATCACAAGGGTACTGTATATACTCGAATATAAGTCAATCTGAGTATAAGTCAAGGTACCTATTTTTACCTGAAAAATGAGTAAAACATGATTGACTCGAGGGTAGAAATTATGACCGCTGCTGCCTTCTGATTCTGTATTGTTTTGAGGCTTTAGTTGCCCTTTAAATGGACAGCAGATTTCCCATACAGTAGTCCCATACAGTAATAGCCAAATCCAGTACGGCTATTACTGTATGGACTATGTATGGGAAATCTGCTGTTCATTTAAAGGGCAACTAAAGCCTCAAAACAATACAGAATCAGAAGGCAATCTTTAACAATAGATACCATCCTCCTGATTCTGTATAGTTTTAAAGCATTAGTTGCCCTTTAAATAAAGGGTAATCACACACAGTAACCTCCAACTCCTCCCTTGCTTTACTTGCTGGGAATTGTAGTTCCCAAACATCTGCAGTGGAAAGCACTGCACTCCAGTTCAGTGAACTTGCCTTTGTATAATCTGCAATGAGGCTGCTCCTGGTGCTGCCATCTGGAACCATAAATATGACTGCCGAATGTCAGGTACATAACCACCACCTCTGGCAGGTAAGTGCTGGTTCCAGCAAGGCCCTGCGATTTGGCCTCTGACTTGGGTCTCTCCTCTCACCAGAGAGGTGCTCTGGCTCCGCTACTGCATCAACTCTTCTAGTGCCTGAAGTCCAGTAATCGGCCGGCCATTTCTTCCGCATTAACTCCTCTGGTGTGTGACGTCACTACTCGGCGCCGAGTAGTGACGTCACCCACCAGAGGAATTGATGCGGAAGCAAGTGGCCGGCCGATTACTGGACTACAAATGTGAGTGACTCAAGTATAAGTTGAGGTTCGATTTTTAGGCTATTTTTATAGCCTAAAAACCTCGACTTTAGTATATACGGTAATTCAATAAAAGTTCTTATCGTTAAAAATTTGCCCCAACCAATCAGATGTTAGCCTTCAAGTGTTAAATACGATCTGATTGGTTGGGGCAAAATTAGCACCATTTTAAACAATAACAACTTTTATAAAATCTCCCTGATAACTATGTGCTACTTTATTAATGGAGTGTTGGTGCTAAGACTATCTAATGTGCCACCAGGACAAAAGCTTTAAAAAAGCCTTGATATTAATTAGGAATTTCTCTGTATAAGTTCTACCTCTCTTTCCCCAATACATTCCATTAAATTACCTAATTTCAAGGGACAAACTTGATCTCTTGGGTGTGCATCAATTGCAACTTAGCAGACTTAAGCAGTCAATCCATCGCTATTAGTAAGGATTATGCACATATATATTGACTCTATAGATCATTAGAAATTAAATGCACAATTGAAAACTTTACCAGTATCAGTCCTAAGCCACTTAAACTCCGTTTTGGAGTTTAAGTCACGCCAACCGATGTTCTATCTGTTAGTGTGACTTAAACTCTTTCCTTGCAGCGGCTGCGTGGCTAACGTGAAAGTTAACCTTGCAGCCAACCACAAGCGTTGTTATGTGACGAAATCGTTGTTTTATTGCGGCACTTTAAACACCATCTAAAAGTACGGGAATAGAACATTGCCAGGTAGCAATGTTCCGAGCGCCGCTATCGGCATATAAAATCGCCGGGCTGTTTGCACAGGGTTGCCAATAGCGCAGCATTTGCGGGGTACATACTGCATTTGTTTGGCATGACTTTTCCTATGACAGCTTTGAATCTCTTAGAATTACACTCTAAAGCAGTGTTTCTCAACTAGGGGTCCCTGAGAGGTTGCATGGGGGTCCAGAGAGATTGTGACAGAGATAAATAAAAGTAATAATGTTTTTATGTAAGAGTTCCCTGAGATAAGGATGGAAAGGTTGAGAAACATTGGTATAGACCCATCCCCTGATGTGAATTTGAGTGCATTTTTTAAATAGAGATATATGAATATCTAATTATATAAAATCTATAATTTCTATTTGTAGGAATTTTGGTGATTTGATGGCAGAGAAAGAAAAAGAGAATGAATAATATATAATCATTATTTTATGAAGGGTTTCCCTGAGACACAAAAATAGTTTCAAGGGGTCCCGAAAGGTGAAGAAACACTGATCTAAAGACTATAATGTGAACTGCCAATGGTGTATTATTATTGCTGGAAAACACAACTGTCCACTTATTAAGGATTCAGTATAAAGAGATGTGCCTTGAAGAAGAAATAAATGGTTTAAATCACGACAACTTTATTCTTGCGTATCTGGTGCATGTGCCGTGTGTTCTTGGTTGGCTGATATGCCAGAATATAGTTTTATGTTTTTAAAAGGAAGTGCGGCCTCCTTCTATGTTCTTGTTTGTCTCACATGCGGAGTGGAAACCCGCCTGAGACATACGCATTCTGATTGATCGGGCCTTATCTGCATGCGAGCGACCGACAATATGTATGGGCTGTCATTTATTACACTTTTGGAGGAGGGGCACTCTCCTTTAAAGCAAATGTTCTTATAGTCTATGGGGAAGGTAATATTTTGGTGATCTGTCTTTGTTACTTATGCAAGAGACAAATCTTCTAAAGGGCACGGCAACACGTTGCAATTCCGGTGCATGGCCACAAGCTATTCCGTTGCAATACCGGTGCGTCTGGGCATGCGATTTCTCCTTTTAAAATACAAAATTGCATGTTATTGCGTTGAAAAATGGTGATCAGATGCACAATCGCATCCGAAAACACACGTTTTCAGTGTGTTGCAGCGATTCCTGCAAACGCAGAAAAATCGCGCAAGGGTGGCCTAGCCTTAAAACTTGATTTAAATGATCCATCCCCAAAATAAAATTTGTATAGATGCAGACTCCCCCAACCCCCAAAACTGTAATCATTTTAAAGTATATTTGTAATGATAAATAATGTTGAGGCATGTAAGAACATCATCTAGGTGGGTGACCATACACCCACCTCTAGTACTTACCAACAGCCCAGCCGCTACAGAGTCAAAGACACTCCCTTACCTCTTCCCATTCCGCATACCAGGTTGGTGGTAAAGGTAAAATCTTTGAAATTACTGAGGGCTTTTGTATACAAATTTTTGTTTAGGGGTGAAGATGCCCTTGTTCATCATGAGTTGGCTGTGCAAATTGCACATGGGCACCAGTCTTCAGCTTTTTAATTGTCTACAGTTAAAGACTGGGACGTTGGGGGCCCACCAGGAAATCTGAGACCAGGGGCCCACCAGTAGTTTAGGGGCCCACATAACATTTCATATCTCAATTATCACTTGTCATATCTCTACTGACTTCTATTGTTTATTAAAATACATTTCTTAGGCTGGGTACACACCAGCAAATTTCCCTTGTTAGAGGTCGGCTCCTTTACTGAGGTATAAGTAGTCGGCCACGATCATAGGGAGTATGGCAGTCACAAACGTTCTCACTATACTATATATGTACTTTATATATACTTTATATGTACTATGTATATACTTTATATGTACTTTATATATACTTTATATGTAATTTATATATACTTTATATGTACTTTATATATACTTTATATGTACTATATATATACTTTATATGTACTTTATATATACTTTATATGTACTATGTATATACTTTATGTGTACTTTATATGTACTATGTATATACTTTATGAGTACTTTATATGTACTATATATATATTTTATATGTACTTTATATATACTTTATATGTACTATATATATATACTTTATATGTACTTTATATATACTTTATATGTACTATGTATATACTTTATGTGTACTTTATATGTACTATATATATATTTTATATGTACTTTATATATACATTATATGTACTATATATATACTTTATATGTACTTTATATATACTTTATATGTACTGTGTATATACTTTATATGTACTATGTATATACTTTATATATACTTTATATGTACTATATATATACTTTATATGTACTTTGTATATACTTTATATGTACTGTATATGTACTTTATATATATACTTTATATGTACTTTATATATACTTTATATGTACTATGGATATACTTTATATGTAATTTGTATATACTTTATATATACTTTATATGTACTGTATATGTACTTTATATGTACTTTATATATACTTTATATGTACTATGTATATACTTTATATGTACTTTATATGTACTATGTATATACTTTATATGTACTATATATATACTTTATATGTACTACCGTATATATACACCTTATATATACTATATATGTACTTTACATGTACTATGTATGTACTATATATGTACTTTATATGTACTATGTATGTACTATATATACTATATATATACTTTATATGTACTATATATATATACACACTTTATATATACTTTATATGTACTATATATGTACTATACATATATATACTTTATATGTATTTTATATGTATGTACTATATATGTACTTTATATGTACTATGTATGTACTTTATATATACTATATATGTACTATGTATGTACTATATATAGTATATATATACACTTTATATATACTATATATGTACTTTACATGTACTATGTATGTTCTATATATGTACTTTATATGTACTATATATATACACACTTTATATATACTTTATATGTACTATATATGTACTATACATATATATACTTTATATGTGCTATATATATACAATATATGTACTATGTAAGTACTATATATGTACTTTATATGTACTATGTATATACTTTATATGTACTATATATACACTTTATATATACTATATATGTTCTTTATATGTACTATGTATATACTTTATATGTACTATGTATACACTTATATGTATTATATATATATACGTTATATGTACTATATATATATACTTTATATGAACTATATATGTACTATATATATACATTATATGTACTTTAAATGTACTATGTATTATATATATATGTATATAATATACACTTTATATATATTATATATGTACTTTATATGTACTATGTATGTACTATATATGTACTTTATATAAACTATGTATGTACTATGTGTGTACTATATATATATACTATATATACACTTTATATATACTACATATGTACTTTATATGTACTATGTATATACTTTATATGTGCTATGTATGTACTATATATGTACTATGTGTGTACTATATATATATATATATATATATATATATATACACTTTATATATACTATATATGTACTTTATATGTACTATATGTACTATATATGTACTATGTATATACTTTATAGGTACTATGTATCTACTTTTATAAGTACTTTATATGTACTTTATATGTACTATGTAAGTACTATATATATACTTTATATGTACTATGTATCTACTTTTATATGTATTTTATATGTACTATGTATATACTTTATATGTACTATATATATATACTTTATATGTACTATATATATATATGGCCGCGATCGTAGGGAGTATGGCAGTCACAAACGGTCTCACTATACTATATATGTACTTTATATATACTTTATATGTAATATGTATATACTTTTTATGTACTATATATAAACTTTATATATACTTTATATGTACTATATAATTTATATGACTTTATCTGTACTTAGTATATACTTTATATGTACTATATATATACTTTATATGTACTTTATATATACTATATATATATCCTTTATATGTACTATGTATATACTTTATATGTACTTTATATATATACACTTTATATATACTGCATATGTACTTTATATGTACTATGTATGTACTTTATATGTACTATATATGTACACCATAAACAACTCTGTGTTAAGTGCATCTGTAATGCAAAAAGATTTGGTAGATAACAGACTTAGTTGTAACAAACAATGCCAGACAGCCATGGCTAGAGCTAGCAAGATATTGTCTTGTATAAAGAGGGGAATGGATTCAAGAGAGAAAGATATTATTCTCCCTCTTTACAAGGCACTGGTAAGGCCTCATTTGGAATATGCGGTGCAGTTTTGGAATCCCATATACATTAGGGACATCTTGGAAATGGAAGCAGTTCAGAGAAGGGCAACTAAATTAATAAGGGGAATGGAGGGGCTTGAATATTCCGGCAGGTTAGACAAGTTAGGGCTGTTTACACTGAAGAAGCGACATTTGCGTGGGGATATGATAATCTTATACAAATATATTAATGGGCCATACAATGAACTCTCTGGTGCATTCTTCACTAATAGGTCATATCAGAGGACTCATGGACATCCTTTAAGGTTGGAAGAAAAGAAATTTCATCTTCAGGTTAGGAAAGGTTTCTTTACAGTGAGAACGGTGAAACTGTCTCCCAGCAGATGTGGTAATAGCAAGTTCATTAAATAGCTTTAAAAAAGGCCTAGATAATTTTCTAAAACTAAAAAATATTGAGAATTACTGGTATTATTACATATAGATCTGTTGATCCAGGGATACTTTCCGGTTGCCGTTTGGAGTCAGGAGGGAATTTTTTCCCCTTTTTTTGCTGTTTTTTTTTTATAATAATAATAATAATAATAAAAAAAAGAGGGTGAATAGGTTGGACTTGATGTCTTTATTCAACCTCAATTACTATGTAACTATGTATATACTTTATATGTACTTTTATAAGTACTTTATATGTACTATGTATATACTTTATATGTGCTATATATGTACTGTGTATATACTTTATATGTACTATGTATGTACTTTTATATGTACTATGGAAAGTAACTTTATAATGTACTATATATATATTTATATGTACTTTATATATAACTTTATATGTAACTATATATTTATACTTTATATTGTACTTTATATATACTTTATATGTAACATAGGTCATATACTTTATGTGTACTTTATTGTACTATCTTTATTTTACTATATGTACTTTATACTATATATGTACTATGTATATACTTTATATGTACTATCTATGTATTTCATATGCACTTTATATGTACTATGTATATACTTTATATGTGATATATGTACTATGTATGTACTTTATATGCGCTATGTATGTACTATGTATGTACTTTATATGTGCTATATATGTACTATTTATGTATTTTTATAAGTACTTTATATGTACTATGTATATACTTTATATGTTACCATATTGTACTATGTATATACTTATAGATTATGTATGTACTTTTATATGTACGATATACTTTATATGTGCTATATATCTACTGTGTATATATACTTATATGTTATGTATGTACTTTTAATGTACTATGGATGACTATATATGTACTATGTATACTTTATATGTACATGTATGTATTTCATATGTACTTTATAGTACTATGTATATACTTTATATGTGATATATGTACTATGTATGTACTTTATGGCTATATGTACTATGATGTACTTATATGTGCTATTATGTACTATGATGTACTTTTATAAGTTACTTATATGTACTATGTATATACTTTAATGTGCTATATATGTACTATATATACTTAATGTGCTGTATATATGTACTAGTAATATACTTTATATGTGCTATATTAATACTATGTGATTATACTTTATATGTACTATGATATGTACAATATGTAGAGTATACTTATATGTAATATGTATGTACTTTATATGTACTATGTATATACTTTATATGTGCTATAATCTACTGTGTATATACTTTTTATGTACTATGTATGTACTTAAATAGTACTATGTATGTATCTATATATGTACTATGTATTATTACGTTATATTACTATCTAGTATTTCATATGTACTTTATATGTACTATGTATATACTTTATATGTGATATATGTACTATGTATGTACTTTATATGCGCTATGTATGTACTATGTATGTACTTTATATGTGCTATATATGTACTATGTATGTACTTTTATAAGTACTTTATATGTACTATGTATATACTTTATATGTGCTATATATGTACTATATATATACTTTATATGTGCTATATATGTACTATGTATATACTTTATATGTGCTATATTAATACTATGTATATACTTTATATGTACTATGTATGTACTATATATGTACTATGTATATACTTTATATGTAATATGTATGTACTTTTATATGTACTATGTATATACTTTATATGTGCTATATATCTACTGTGTATATACTTTATATGTACTATGTATGTACTTTTAAATGTACTATGTATGTACTATATATGTACTATGTATATACTTTATATGTACTATGTATGTATTTCATATGTACTTTATATGTACTATGTATATACTTTATATGTGCTATATATGTACTATGTATATACTGTATATGTGCTATATATGTACTATGTATATACTTTATAAGTGCTATATATGTACTATGTATATACTGTATATGTGCTATATATGTATTAGGTATATACTTTATAAGTGCTATATATGTACTATGTATATACTTTATATGTATCGATGTATTTATATGTACTTATGTTATATGTATAAATATATGTGCTATATATGTACTATGTATGTACTTTATATGTGCTATATATGTACTATGTATGTACTTTATATGTGCTATATATATGTACTATGTATGTACTTTATATGTGCTATGTATGTACTATGTATATACTTATATGTGCTATATATGTACTAGTGATGTAATTTTATAAGTACTTGTATGTACTATGTATATACTTTATATGTGCTATATATGTACTATGTATATACTTTATATGTGCTATATATGTACTATGTATATGCTTTATATGTGCTATATATGTACTATGTATATACTTTATATGTGCTATATATGTACTATGTGCTTTGGTTCCCATAGGAAGAGACCAATCGGATGGCGAAAATTTCATAGGATCCATCTGGAAGCCTTGTGCAGATATGATGTAGCCCACAAAGGGTACTTGCGACACTCAAACAAACATTTTTCCAGTTTGGCATATAGGCTATTCTCTCTCAGACTGAGTAACACCTGTTTAACATGGATGCGGTGTGAGGGCAGATCTGAAGAAAAGATTAAAATCATCGAGTATACGAAACATAAGCCACATATCCCGGAAATGTCATTCACGAATTCTTGGAACACTGCTGGAGAATTACAAAGGCCAAAGGGGCATTATGAGATATTCTAGTGACCGTCCCTAGTGTTAAAGGGCGTTTTCCACTGTCATCTTTGAGTATACGGATCAGATTGTATGCCCCCCGAAGATCCAGTTTGGTAAATATTTTGCCCTTTTATATGGTCAACAAGTTCAGAGATGAGAGGAAGAGGATACCGATTTTTTATTGTGATTTTATTTAAACCCCGGTAGCGATGCAGGGTCGTAAACCTCCGTTTTTTTTCAACAAAAAAGAACCCAGCTCAGCAGGGGAAGTGGAAGGTTGTATGAAACCCTAGACAAATGTCAGTAATATATTCTTCATGGCTAGAGTTTCAGAGGGAGACAGCGGTATGTCAGAGGGAGACATCAGAGAAATCATGATAACATTCGGGAGATCTTTCTCAGATTTATTTTACAGGTAATGTGGTGGTATTGTAATAAGTAGAAAACCAATTTTCAAAACAGAAAGGACTCCAAGACTTGAGTTCATCGTTAGACCAATCTAACAATGAGCCATGGAAGTCCGAGAATCAGGGGAGTGGAAGGGTTCGGATGACAAGAAAAGACAAACGCTTGGTGAAATATGCCAATTCGAAATAGGACTTCGATGTAGATTGGAAATGAATAGAAGCCAAAGGGTTATTGTCAATAGCACAGAACTCGAAGAGGTTGCTGCAAGTGAAGGAGAGGAAGCCCCAATTGTGCTGCATAGGTAGAATCAATGTTCTAGCGGCACCGAATCGACAAGGCCTGGAGGAAACAAGTTTACCATTAAGGGATAGTAGCTGGTAGAAGATTCAGTGGTTAAAAGTGGCAGGAGACTTGAATATTACCTAGAAGGAGCTGCCTCCTTAACTTCTAGGTCATGGAGGTTCCCGACTTCTGGGGACAATTTCTTACAAAGTGTCCTTGCCCAGCACATAGAGACAAAGTCCATTAGTACGTCAGCGTGACTTTTCCTCAGGAGACAAGATGAGTGCCAGACAAATTTGCATCGGTCTCAACCGAAGATATTGGTGCGGAAAGGTCTGAGCAGGCTAGGAAAGGTCTTAGGGAAGCTGGAACGAGCTGCAGACCTTTCTGCCTGCCATTCACGAAAGGGGGTATCAATCTGGATGCACAGCTAATCAGTCTTCCAATGGGACAAGTAATTCTCTAGATACTAATTACCTGAGGCGATCAGAGAGTCCCTGCCAAAAAGGCTGCAGTAAGTGCCTATTGTTCCAAGAAGTTCCGCGCAAGGGTACGAAATTCAATAGCATATTGACCCACAGACGAGACCCTTGGGGAGCTGCATTAAACGGGAGGAGGCAGCAGAGGTTCTTCCTGGAGCATCGAAGACCTTGCGAAACATATTCAGGAAGTCGGTAACATTATTGACTAGGAGGATGTGTCTTTTTCCCATAGGGGAGACCCAAGCCAGACATTGCCCTCCAACAAGGCGATGATGTACCACCTTTGCACGATCCGAGGCAAATTGAGATGGTTGAAGTTCAAATTGGATTCGGCACTGATTAATGAACCCACGGCAGGCTGGGCATCACCATCAAACCGTGGGGTGGAGGTATGCAGGGGCTTTCTGGAAGAGAAGGATCACCGGATCCAGAAGTTGAAGGAGGCAGCGTAGAACCCGGAGCGAGAGGCAGTAAGCTGGATATTGGAACAAGGTGCTGCTGGGAACTGTATCCTGAATACTGGAACAAGTGCTGCTGGGAACTGTAGGCGAGTGGCAGGCTGCTGGGAGCTTAGTGAATACGGAACAGGTGCTGATGGGAACTTGGAGGATGCTGAACAAGGTGCTGCTGGGAACTGTAGGCTGGATGACTGAACAAGGTGCTGCTGGGAACTGTAGGCTGAATACTGGAACAAGGTGCTGCTGGAAACTAGGCTGGATGCTGGAAACAAGGTGCTGCTGGAAAGTAGGCTGGAACTGGAACAAGTGCTGCTGGGAACTGCAGGCTGCTACTGAACTCAAGATGCTAGAGAATGGGAACAAGCAAGGTAAAGGCACAGGAACAGGCTAGGTAAGTGGTTCACAGGAGCAGGAAGGTAGGTATCAGTCTCTGGAGCGGGAAAGGTAAGAAATTGGAGCAGGAGAGGAAACAGGATCCAAGGCAGGTGAGTACAAGGAGTCAGGGAGGTAGCTACGCCGGGCACCGGGTCAGGAGGACGCCGGTTTTTGAATTATCACGCGCCCGGCGTGTCGGCATCGTGACGTCATGACGTCTACGACGCACCCACCCGGCGCGGGGGACCGGAGCGGCAGGTAAGTTTGTGACAATTTATACAGAACAAATAAATAAGGCATTTCAATTAGCATAATAAAGTGGCATAGCATAAATACTCACAAACCAGAGGAATCAGAATAGCATAAATAACAATCAGCTCGTAAATGCTACCCAGCTCTGAGGGTTACTGTAGTGGAATCTTCTACTCTGTATACTCAGGACTTAGTCCTTGCTAAATTCCTTGTTGGAGCTCAGGATGCTCACTAGCTATCCTACTCCTTATCTATCACTCCTGGAGTGATCTATACAGAATCTAATCTCAATAGACTGGGCCTACCTGTGTCTAGGTCCCCGGGCTCTGCTCCTACTGTTCTTCTTCGGGAAATCAGGAAGTAGAAATAGGCTGAGCACATGAGTGCTCTCCCTTTCATAATTTACACAGTGACCCCTACTGGCCAAATTCTGCCAGAACAAGAGAACTAAAGGGTAACAGTGTTATAGTACCCTACACAGTCAATCAAGGCTGTGACAACTGACATCACAAACCAATGATTGATTGCTGTTTTACCTCTGCCCCCTTTGCACATGTTAAGCTTATAAAAGCTCCAGGAGCAAAAGAAAAACAGAGGTATATTACGATGAAGCAAACATTAAAATTTGATCATGCCAGTCCTGAAGAAATTTACGGCCAGGTTCTGCTCGTAAATTATATTTCTTAAACATTTCTGACCTCTGCTTGCACGTGCCGGATACATCATTTACCAGTTAATTGGGCTATTTTAGCAAAATAATCGAGATAGAAATCCCTGGTGGTCTTAAAGACACCAATAATATCTGCCAAAGTGCTTTTTTTGTACTATCAGCACACACATGTTTGGAACATTGCGGTCCTTATCAACACTGAAAAGGACTGGGTATGATCCGAAACATATGCTGACAGTACAAAAAAAGCAATTCGGCAGATATATGATGTCTTTTATTCCACTAGGATTTTATCTTCCTAATTTTTGATGCATTGGACATGGAGTAGAGCAGTCCAAAGTTCCCTGGAGGCAGAAAGTAAGTAGGTGAAATTTTAAATGCATTAATTGGGCATTTATACCAATCACTTGGGCATTATTTACCAGTCATTTTAGGCATCATTAATAGTACTGTGGGCCCTATTACCAGTCACTGTGAGCATAATTAACCAGTCACTGTGGTCATTTACCAGTTACTGTGGGTATCAAGGGCGTGACTACCAGGGGAGCAGGGGAAGCAACCGCAGGGGGGACCGGGGGGAGCAAAGGGGCCCCATCTTCTTATTTTCCTATGACAGATAAAGCCTTTTCCCAGAACCCAATGTGGATGAAGCACGGATAGGGGCCCATATAGTTTTGCAGGGGGGGGCAGTGGGATTCCTAGTTACGCCATGGTGGGTTATTTATATTTACCGGTCACAGTGGGAGTGGGTATCAGTATTACCAGGTCATGTGGACATCTGTATTTTAATCACTGGTGTGTCTTATATATATACAGCGGTGTGGCATCTTATATTTATGATTCTTGTGGGCATCTTATATCTACCAGTCACTGGGGAAATCTTAATTTACCAGTCTGTGTTGGCACCTATTTCATTTACCATCTCTGTGGACAGATACGTGTATTTATCGGTCTTGATTGGGGTTACAGCAAAAACTAGCTGGTAACTGGAGGCTGACCATTCCGTGGCTGGTGAACTGGAGGGCTAAACATCAGTGGCTGCTGAACTTACTGGGACTTAACACTGGCAGCTAAACTGGAGGGCTGAAGTAAACACTGGTGATGAACTGGGAGGGATGACTAAGCCCGTCAGTTCACAGCCAGTTTAAGTCAGCCTTCAGTTCACAGGCCAGTTCGAGAAACACCTCTAGATGGAGTAATATGTGGTGCAGCTGCTGTTAGTCGACCTCAATTTCCACAAAAAACTGTCATAGGGCACTATGATGTCTCCCTCTGTGAAGCATGCTATGTCGGCAATAAAAGTAGTTTTATTCGCAGTTGGTAGCAGTCCATCATCTTTTTTCTACAAGTAGCATAAGCATCCAAGTCAAACTTGTCACCATTCCAGCTACAGCAAAAAACTAATCACAGAAGAATGGTTTGAAAAACAATGCACTTATGCAGCTGAAATGTAAAGCGAGTACACACCATAACAATTAATTCGGCCACCACCAATATTCAGTGTTTGGTCGGTCAGGGAATAGGATTTTTGTTTGCGGCAAGACACGAGACGATGTCGACTGTTCATCCGAATCGGATAACGCAATGAAACAGATGCGTGGAAAATCACAACCAATTGTGTGGTCCTATGAACCACACGATCGGTCACAGCTGTCGGGACGTGGGCTATTTTGCCGCGACCAAACAGTCCTCTCTGGCCGACCAGTCCGGATGTGCCCAATGGTGGTCGAGGAAGGATTGTATGGTGTGTACCCACCTTAAGATGTGTTTAGATTGGATTCTAAAGAAAATAGGGGGCAGATCAACAAAAAAGTTACAGTGGTGGGTCCAGTCCAGATATCCAACAGGTTTTAAGGGACTCCTTAAAGTTGTGTGTGGGAGTAATGCCCTTTAACTTCTGTTCTCTTAATTATCACTGTTCCTAATGCAGGAACATTTAAGAGAAAACGTGGGGTTTTTTTTTTTTTTTTTTTAAATGGGGGGGATTAAACGTGTGTTACATTTTTATCTTCATTAAAATATATGTGATGTTTAAGGGAAATAAACTGTTTCCTGCTTTCAGGGATATCTGAGGTTTTCTGATGTTTTTACGTGCAACCATGATCTATTTTCCAAGCAAAATTGAAATAGCCCCTGACTCACTCATTTTCTCATTATATGGCCATTTACGCATTTCAATATTTTTAAATAGATTACATCTTACACATAAGGATGCTCCAAACAGGCTATTTAATAGCGGTATCCATAGTAAATTTCCGGAAATCTATTAAGTCTTTTATTGTGTGTTATAGGTGACATTATGGGGTTGAATGAACGGAATTCCTTATTAGCTTGAAGCATTTATGTTTCTCTAAAACTTTAAAGGATAAGGTCACTGTAAAATCAAGTTATGTTCATTTGGAAGCTGCAGCTTAAAAATACTGTTGCCTATTTTTTTTTTACCTTAGCCCCTCAGAGCGACTTTGTGCCTTGAAAGCTGCTGACATCTTGTTTACTGGTTTGCGAATGTTAAGCTCCGCCCCTCTGAGATTTCCTCCTGCTTTCCTGCTTGAGCTTCAAACAGTAATGCCTGTGAGTTCCATGCACTCTCCTGCTTGAGCCTCAAACACTAATGCCTGTGAGTTCTGTGCACGTGCACAGAGTCACAGGCATTATCGTTGAGGCTCAAGTAGAAGAAAGCAGAGGAAATCTCAGAGGGGTGGAGCTTAACATCCAGCAAACCAGTAACAAGTTGTCAGCAACTTTCAAGACACAAAGGGCACAGGCCACACTGCAACGCAAACGCAAATCGCAGCGATTTCAGTGCAATTTTTTTGCGTTTGCGCTTGCGATTTCTTCAATAAGTATAGGAAAACGCATGCGATTGCGATTAAAAATGCAGAACGCAAAACGCAATTGCAACGCACTGAAAAACGCGTGTTTTTTTGCTTGCCGCGTTTTAAATGATTTTAACAAACGCAATCGCAAGCGCAAAAAAAAAACGCAGCAGTGTGGCCTAGCCCAAAGGGAGGCTCTGGGGTAGGTAAAAAAAAAAAAAAAATATGGTAACAGTATTTTTAAGCTGCAGTCTCCAAACGAACATGAACTTGATTTTACGTGCACTTATCCTTTTGATCTTTGTGTTGAACCAAGACTGTTACACAAAAATACACATACCTGGCACTGCAATAAATATTTATCCCAAATAATTCCATTTAAATATGTAACAAAGGAATATCACACCACTTTATCATCATTTTATTATGGTTTACACTCAAAACATTTCAGGGTGGCTTAAATGTGTTGAACTTATACTATAATAAAAAGGTCGATAAAAGTCCAGCAGGTGTTATCTGTGGATATCCTTTGTCATATTAAGATATGGAGTGCACCAGGAGAGGAAAAAGGTGAGAGTGCTGCTTACCATATTGAATATATACAGAATATGCCTGATGAAGGGGGATGAGCCCACAGAAACGTTGTGTGCTACAGAAGGACGTGTGTGAATAAAGATTTTCATGTTCTATAGTGTGCGGCATTCCATATTTTTCTACTATATTGAACTATAAGTCAGTACATTTATTGAAGAAAGCTCAAAAGAGCTAGTTATTATGACAAGACAGCAATAGTAAATTTTTGAGTTATTAATAAGATGTTTAAAAGTTAACATGCAACATATAGATTTGAAAATAACATTCAAAACAGTAATAACACAGTATATCAAATAAATGAGGTATGGAAGGAGGGAGAAAAAAAGGCATGGGGTGAGGGGGAAAGTGACAGTTATGCACACAATACCTATGCCTATATACCGATATATACCTATAAATATGTATATGCAGTAGAAGTTAGAATTCCTGCCATAGTTTTTGTTTATCGAACCATAGTTGTTGTATGCACAGACATGACCACCACGTGTAATTAAGAGCCCAGAGTAGGTTAGGTGTAGAATGACAGTGAAAGGCCGAGGTACCAGTGGTGAGAGAATTTTATATGAGTATTCCATATTCATTACACATATCGAAGAAGATTTTGCTTGTGACCATATGGCTAACCTTTATTACTCAGATGGCTCAATTTGTAAATCGATTCCAGTTTAGCATATATTTACTCTGGTGACTGGAAGAGTAGACCAGAAATAGATAGAGTTTTGTAATTAAACCCTTAGAGCTAGAATGTGAAGCAAGAATTTGTTTTTAAACCTGGAGCTTTGTCACTTGGAGATTTCCTTTTTATGTATATATTGAAATCTTGCTATTGCTGGGAGAGGGTTTGGGAGGAGAAAGCATTCCCACTGAATGGGTCATTGTCTGGAGAGAGAAAATAGGATTATTGGGTGAGTCCTGCAGTATCCAATGTTATATTTCATAGGTTAGACCGGTGGGAACGTTTTGTTGTAGAAGAGGGCTCTCAGTTGGAAAGCAGTGTTTGGATTTTCAATTCTTGTTGATTAGCCAACACCCGTTTAGTGGAGGGAAAATGTTGTACGGTAGAGCTGTTTATTCGGGAGGAATACATATATAAGAGTTCCATCGAATTTGGTAAATTTGGTGAGACTCCGTACCAGACCAGTGAGCTGGACGTATTTATCATGATGATATCAGGGATGTTATTTGTGCAGCACAGAAATACAGTTGTACAACTGATAAACCGAGACCCCCTTGATTTTCAGATTTACAAAGGATTGTTGTTTGACTCTTGGACTATCATGTGACCAGACAAAATTTCTTTCTGCAGTTGAGAAGGGTTCTAAGTGGAATGTGTACATGGCAGGGCTCTGAAATAATATAGTATCTAGGTTAGATATTAATTATAATGGTATAATACAGCTTATCCAGGAAAGGACATTTATTCCAAGTCCTCTTGTATTTAGAGAAAAGTGGGCGGTATTTGGTTTTGTATAAGGGGAATGTGTAGATGTAATTTTGACTCAAGATAGTCAATATTTCCAGGTGAACTTAAAATGGGAAGCAAGTGCTGATAGGGATTGTAGGAATTTAGTATAGGGAGGGCCTGTGTTTTGTTTGCGTTTGATGGTAAATCCAGAGATCTATTGAAAGGATTTAAGGATGGCAAACAAGTTAGCGGGAGAATTAAGGAGGTCATACATATAACCGATATTACTACCTGACCAAGCGCTCATGCGACTTTCATTCGAGCCTGCCGGAACCGCTTCTCCCGATCTTCTATGCGACCGATATGGATCACAAAATGAATGGATTTTGCGATCGCATGTCGGTCGCATAGAAAATCGGGAGAAGCAGTTCCAGCAGGATCGAATGAACGTTGCGTGAGCACTCGGTCGGGTAAGTAATATCGGTTATATGGGCCACCTTGTCAGGTTGTGATGAAGAGAAAGATATCATCAGCACAAAGTGAAATTTTGTGCTGGTGTTAACTGATTGATTTGTGAGATGGCTGATAAGTTTTGTTCCATTTTTAGATTTAGGGATCTCAAGAAAAAATCGAAGATCCAAAAAATAAAACGTAATTTCGTGACTCTGGACCTCGTACATGATTATGAGGGTACGAGGTTATTTTTGGTAATCTTTGAAAAATACGATCAGAAACTATTTTCGAATTCTGAGTGTGTTTTCCGGGATTATCGAATGTTCAAGGTTATTTTCAGGGATTATCTAAAATAACCCGTACATTCAATAATCATTGAAAATGTGGTCCGAAATCCCAATGACTGCCTGGTTTCAGATGGAAGATTCAGATTTTGGAATTAAGGGGTTGGACACAGATCCCATCTCTAGTGGGACTACGCAATCCCTGAATGTTTTGGGACTGTCTAATATGTTCGGCTAAAGGTTCGATCTAAAGGGTGCATTATAAGGAGGGAAAGTATTCAGAGGAAATTCCCATATTTGTAATGTTGCTTGAGTTAGGGGTGCATTTTTTGTAGAGCAGATATGCAGGGGCGAGGTAATTACCACAATCCCAAAACTTACTAGATTTTACTTTATTAAAGGAACACATCACGCTAGGCATTGTGTATCTGCTATTTAAAGATGTCCCAATCAACCAAGCTTTTTCTAGCAAAATAGGCTGGAAAATAAATTGGATGCAGTGGAAATATTTACCCAATCTCATGGTTTTAAATAGGCTATGTGATTGGCAGTGCTGCTTTTATTCGCTCAAGACAGATAGATGTGAAGAGAGTCACATGATGCAATGTCAATAATGACAAAATTCCTGTAGGGCATGACCTAAGACTTAACCAGGATCATTAATGGTTACACTGGTTCTCCAAACTTAGGTTACATCCTATTCTTTGCTTCTGTCTCAATATTTGCCAGTGTTTTTTTTACATTTAACTTAAACATGAATCAAACATTTTGTAAAGAAGCACCTGGAAATTAAAACTGAGAAGAGTCCAGTGGTAGCTCAAACAGAATCATACCCAACAGAATCATATCTTCCAGCGTGAAGAAAATGGTCAGTATTCCCCTAGCAGGGCAGGTCTCCAGTGTATAAATAGATGAAGTCAGCCTTTACGATGACAGCTGCCACTCATATTACAGAGCAAGACAGCCTGCTTACATAGACATGGCGGTGCCAGGCACCTGGCTCCACACATTAACTAGAGAGCTTGGCTGTCTGCCTTTAAATACCTGCATCTAGCTAATCCCAGCCAGTACAATAGACGAACACAGCCCTTGTCAACAAAGATGTGAGCGTGTTCACCTCTTGGTCATCTGCACATGTGAACACTAATAAAATCAAACCAGCAACTACTGCACAAGGCCTGTCCTGATCCCAGTTCTATCATACATTTCATACTGTTCCCTGTTCAAGAAATACAAACATAAGAGGACAGATGGGAATAAAGCAGATTTTTGTCTTTCATTGGCTGAGCCAAGTGTATATTAGTTTATGTGTCTGTATGTAATATAAATGCTCATGGTCAGAGGGTTAGGATGCCCAGAAACATATTTTGAGGGGGCAGCAAGACAGAAAACATGAGCAAATCTTTCAAGATGGAGGCAACGATTTATTTGGAAACACAGCAGTGATGATTTCACTGATAATTTGTTTTAGAGTTCTCACTTAAACTAGTACACACAGTAACGATAAAGCCCCGTCTGCCTTGCGGTTTTTCGAAAAAGACAGAAATGTCCCTCGGCCTGGTAGTTTCCCTATAGGGAGTCAGCCGCGGTTGTAGGAAACATGCAGTCTGAACGTTTTTCCCTATACTGTGAATACGAGAAACTTCGGACTGGTGTATCCTGATCATTGAAAATGACAGACAGGATCTTGCAAATCCTGTCTGTCATCTTTCAATGGTCTGGCATGTGTGTACCAGCTTTAATCTAGCAGTTGAATGCTTGGGTGTCTGTGTTCTATTACTAATCACAAGGGTACTGTATATACTCGAATATAAGTCAATCTGAGTATAAGTCAAGGTACCTATTTTTACCTGAAAAATGAGTAAAAACATGATTGACTCGAGGGTGGTTAGAAATTATGAGCCGCTGCGCTTCTGATTCTGTATTGTTTGAGGCTTTAGTTGCCCTTTAAATGGACAGCAGATTTCCCATACAGTAGTCCATACAGTAATAGCCAATCCAGTACGGCTATACTGTATGGGACTACTGTTGGAATTCTGTGTTCATTTAAAGGGCAAATAAAGCCTCAAAACAATCAGAATAGAGGCAATCTTTAACATAGATACAATCCTCCTGATTCTGTATAGTTTTAAAGCATAGTTGCCCTTTAAATAAAGGGTAATCAACAACAGTAACCTCCAACTCCTCCTTGCTTTACTTGCTGGAATTGTGTTCCCAAACATCTGCAGTGGAAAGCACTGCACTCCAGTTCAGTGAACTTGCCTTTGATAATCTGCAATGAGGCTGTCTGGTGCTGCCATCTGGAACCATAATATGACTGCCGAATGTCAGGTACATAACACCACCTCTGGCAGGTAAGTGCTGGTTCAGCAAGGCCTGCGATTTGGCCTTGACTTGGGTCTTCCTCTCACCAGAGAGGTGCTCTGGCTCCGCTACTGCATCAACTCTCTTAGTGCCTGAAGTCGCATAATCGGCCGGCCATTCTTTCCGCATTAACTCCTCTGGTGTGTGACGTCACTACTCGGCGCCGAGTAGTGACGTCACCACACAGAGGAATTGATGCGGAAGCAAGTGGGCCGAGATACTGGACTACAATGTGAGTGACTCAAGTATAAGTTGAGGTTCGATTTTTAGGCTATTTTTATAGCCTAAAAACCTCGACTTTAGTTATACGGTAATTCAATAAAGTTCTTATCGTTAAAAAATTGCCCCAAACAATCAGATGTTAGCCTTCAGGTTTAAATACGATCTGATTGGTTGGGGCAAATTAGCACCATTTTAAAACAATAACAACTTTTAAAATCTCCCTGATAACTATGTGCTACTTTATTAATGGAGTGTTGGTTGCTAAGACTATCTAATGTGCCACAGGACAAAAGCTTAAAAAAGCCTGAATTATTAGGAATTTCTCTGTTATAAGTCTACCTCTCTTTCCCCAATATTCCATTAAATTACCAATTTCAAGGACAAACTTGATCTCTTGGGGTGTGCATCAATTGCAACTTAGCAGACATAAGCAGTCAATCCATCGCTATAGTAAGGATTATGCACTATATATTGACTCTATAGATCATTAGAAATAAATGCACAATTGAAAACTTTACCGTATCAGTCCTAAGCCACTTTAAACTCCGTTTTGGAGTTTAAGTCACGCCCACCGATGTTCTATCTGTTAGTGTGACTTAAACTCTTTCCTTGCAGCGGCTGCGTGGCTAACGTGAAAGTTAACTTGCAGCCAACCACAAGCGTTGTTATGTGACGAAATCGTTGTTTTATGCGGCACTTTAAACACCATCTAAAAGTACGGGAATAGAACATGCCAGGTAGCAATGTTCCGAGCGCCGCTATCGGCATAAAAATCGCCGGGCTGTTTGCACAGGGTTGCCAATAGCGCAGGCATTTGCGGGGGTACATACTGCATTTGTTTGGCATGACTTTTCCTATGACAGCTTTGAATCTCTTAGAATTACACTCTAAAGCAGCGTGTTTCTCAACTAGGGGTCCTGAGAGGTTGCATGTGGGGGTCCAGAGAGATTGTGACGAGAGAAATAAAAGTAATAATGTTTTTATGTAAGAGTTCCCTGAGATAAGGATGGAAAGGTTGAGAAACATGGTATAGACCCATCCCTGATGTGAATTGAGTGCATTTTTTAATAGAGATATATGAATATCTAATTATATAAAATCTATAATTTCTATTTGTAGGAATTTTGGTGATTTGATGGCAGAGAAAGAAAAGAGAATGAATAATATATAATCATTTTATGAAGGGTTTCCCTGAGACACAAAAATAGTTTCAAGGGGTCCCGAAAGGTGAAGAAACACTGATTAAAGACTATAAGTGAACTGCCAATGGTGTATTATTATTGCTGGAAAACACAACTGTCCACTTATTAAGGATTCAGTATAAAGAGATGTGCTTGAAGAAGAAATAAATGGTTTAAATCACGACAACTTATTTCTTGCGTATCTGGTGCATGTGCCGTGTGTTCTTGGTTGGTGATATGCCAGAATATAGTTTTATGTTTTTAAAAGGAAGTGCGGCCTCCTTCTATGTTCTTGTTTGTCTCACATGCGGAGTGGAAACCCGCCTGAGACATACGCATTCTGATTGATCGGGCCTTATTGCATGCGAGCGACCGACAATATGTATGGGCTGTCATTTATTACACTTTTGGAGGAGGGGCACTCTCCTTTAAAGCAAATGTTCTTTAGTCTATGGGGAAGGTAAATTTTGGTGATCTGTCTTGTTACTTATGCAAGAGACAAATCTTCTAAAGGGCACGGCAACACGTTGCAATTCCGGTGCATGGCCACAAGCTATTCCGTTGCAATACCGGTGCGTCTGGGCATGCGATTTCTCCTTTTAAAATACAAAATTGCTGTTATTGCGTTGAAAAATGGTGATCAGATGCACAATCGCATCCGAAAACACACGTTTTCAGTGTGTTGCAGCGATCCTGCAAACGCAGAAAAATCGCGCAAGGGTGGCCTAGCCTTAAAACTTGATTTAAATGATCCATCCCCAAAATAAAATTGGTATAGATGCAGACTCCCCAACCCCCAAAACTGTAATCATTTTAAAGTATATTTGTAATGATAAATAATGTTGAGGCATGTAAGAACATCATCTAGGTGGGTGACCATACACCCACCTCTAGTACTTACCAAACCCAGCCGCACGAGTCAAAGACACTCCCTACCTCTTCCATTCCGCATACCAGGGGTGGTGTAAAGGTAAAATCTTTGAAATTACTGAGGGCTTTTGTATACAAATTTTGTTTAGGGGTGAAGATGCCCTTGTTCATCATGAGTTGGCTGTGCAAAATGCACATGGGCACCAGTCTTCAGCTTTTTAATGTCTACAGTTAAAGACTGGGACGTTGGGGGCCCACCAGGAAATCTGAGACCAGGGGCCACCAGTAGTTTAGGGGCCACATAACATTTCATATCTCAATTATCACTTGTCATATCTCTACTGACTTCTATTGTTTATTAAATACATTTCTTAGGCTGGGAACACCAGCAAATTTCCCTTGTTAGAGGTCGGCTCCTTTACTGAGGTAAAGTAGTCGGCCACGATCATAGGGAGTATGGCAGTCACAAAAAGTTCTCACTATAATATATATGACTTATATAACTTTATATGTAAATGTATATACTTATATGTACTTTAATATACTTTATATGTAATTTAGTATACTTTATAGTACGTATATATATTATATAATATATATACTTTATATGCTTTATATAATATGTCTTAAGTATATCTTTATGTGTACTTTATATGTACTATGTATATACTTTATGAACTTTATATGTACTATATTATATTTTATATGTACTTTATATATACTTATATGACTATAATATTATTACTTATATGTACTTTATATATACTTATAGTACAGTTATATTTATGTGTACTTATATGTACATATATTATTTTATATGTACTTTATATATACATTATATGTATATTATATACTTTATATTATTATATTACTTTATATTTACTGTGTTATATACTTTAGTACTATGTATATACTTTATATAACTTTATATGTACTAATATATTAATTTACTTTGTATATACTTATATGTACTGTATATGTACTTGTATATATATACTTATATGTACTTTATATATACTTATAGTAGATACTATGATATACTTATATGTAATTTGTATCTACTTATATTACTTTATATGTACTGTATATGACTTATATGACTTGTTAATATACTTATATGTACTATATACAATTGTACTTATATGTACATGTATTTATCTTATAGTAATATTTATATTATATATATACTTTATATGTACTTACCGTATATATACCTATATTTATACTATATATGTATATTAATGTACTATGTAGTTACTATATATGTACTTATATGTACTATGTTGTACTATATATACTATATATATACTTTATGTACTATTATATATACACTTTAATTAACTTTTAATGTACTATATATGTACTATACATATATATACTTTATATGTATTTTTATGTATGTACTATATATGTACTTTATATGTACTATGTATGTACTTATATATACTATAATGTACTATGTATGTACTATATATAGTAATTATATACACTTTAATATACTATATATGACTTTACATGTAATGTATGTTCTATAATGTACTTTATATGTACTATTATAATACACACTTTTATATTACTTTATATGTCTATATATGTTACATACATATATAACTTATATGTGCTATATATATACAATATATGTACTATGTAAGTACTATATATGTACTTTATATGTACTATGTATATACTTTATATACTATAACACTTATATATACTATATATGTTCTTTATATGGACTATGTATATACTTTATATGTACTATGTATAAACTTAATGTATATATATATATACGTTATATGTACTATATATATAACTTTATATGAACTATATTACTATATATATACATTATAGTACTTTATGTACATGTATTATATATATATGGATATAATATACACTTATATATATTATATATGTACTTTATATGTACTATGTATGTACTATATATGTACTTTATATAAACTATGTATGTACTAGTGTGTACTATATATATATACTATATATACACTTTATATACTACATATGTATTTATATGTACTATGTATATACTTTAATGTGGCTATGTATGTACTATATATGTACTATGTGTGTACTATTATATATATTTATATAAATATATACACTTATATATACTATATATGTACTATATGTACTATATGTACTATATATGTACTATGTATATACTATAGGTACTATGTATCTACTTTATAAGTACTTTATATGTACTTTATATTTACTATGTAAACTAATATATACTTATAGTACTATGTATCACTTTATATGTATTTTATATGTACTATGTAATTATAGTACTATATTATAGTACTTTATAGTACTATATATATATATGGCCGCGATCGTAGGGAGTATGGCAGTCACAAACGGTTCACTATACTATATATGTACTTTATTATACTTATATGTAATAGTATAACTTTTATGTACTATATAAACTTTATATAACTTTATATGTACTATATAATTTATAGTACTTTATGTATATGTATATACTTATATGTACCATATATACTTTATATGTACTATATATACTTTATATGTTACTATTATACTATATATATATCCTTTATATGTACTATGTATATACTTTATATGTACTTTATATATATACACTTTATATATACTGCATATGTACTTTATATGTATAGTATGTACTTTATATGTACTATATATGTACACCATAAACAACTCTGTGTTAAGTGCATCTGTAATGCAAAAAGATTTGGTAGATAACGACTTAGTTGTAACAAACAATGCCAGACAGCCATGGCTAGAGCTAGCAAGATATTGTCTTGTATAAAGAGGGGAATGGATTCAAGAGAGAAAGATATTATTCTCCTCTTTACAAGGCACTGGTAAGGCCTCATTTGGAATATGCGGTGCAGTTTTGGAATCCCATATACATTAGGGACATCTTGGAAATGGAAGCAGTTCAGAGAAGGGCAACTAAATTAATAAGGGGAATGGAGGGGCTTGAATATTCCGGCAGGTTAGAAAGTTAGGGCTGTTTACACTGAAGAAGCGACATTTGCGTGGGGATATGATAATCTTATACAAATATATTAATGGGCCATACAATGAACTCTTGGTGCATTCTTCACTAATAGGTCATATCAGAGGACTCATGGACATCCTTTAAGGTTGGGAGAAAAGAAATTTCATCTTCAGGTTAGGAAAGGTTTCTTTACAGTGAGAACCGGTGATGAAACTGTCTCCCAGCAGATGTGGTAATAGCAAGTTCATTAAATAGCTTTAAAAAAGGCCTAGATAATTTCTAAAACTAAAAAATATTGAGAATTACTGGTATTATTAATATAGATCTGTTGATCCAGGGAACTTTCGGTTGCCGTTTGGAGTCAGGAGGGAATTTTTTCCCCTTTTTTTGCTGTTTTTTTTTTTATAATAATAATAATAATAATAAAAAAAAGAGGGTGAATAGGTTGGACTTGATGTCTTTATTCAACCTCAATCTATGTAACTATGTAATACTTTATATGTACTTTTATAAGTACTTATATGTACTATGTATATACTTTATATTGATATGTACTGTGTATACTTTATAGTACTAGTATGTACTTTATATGTACTATGTATGTACTAATATGTACTATGTATATACTTATATGTACTAGTATGTATTTAAGACTATGTATGTATATATATGTACTATGTATATACTTATAGTACTTGTAGTATTTCATATGTACTTATATGTACTATGTATATACTTATATGGCTGATATATGTATATATGTATGTACTTAATAGTGATATATAGTACTATGTATGATTATATGTGCTATATAGTACTAGATACTATATGATATATAGTACTATGTCTGTACTTTATATTGCTATTGTATTGTATATGTTATACTTTGGGCTATATTAATACTATGTATATACTTTATATGTTAATATTGTACTATGTATATACTTATATGATTATGTAGTATGTAACTTATATGTACTATATACTTTATATGTGCTATTATATCTACTGTGTATATATACTTATATTGTACTGTATGTACTTTTAATGTACTATGGATGACTATTATGTACTATGTACTACTTTATATGTACTGTATGTATTTCATATGTACTTTATAGTACTATGTATATACTTATATGTGATATATGTACTATGTATGTACTTTATGCGCTATGTATGTACTATGATGTACTTATATGTGCATTATGTACTATGATGTACTTTTATAAGTACTTATATGTTACTATGTATATACTTTATGATGTGCTAATATGTACTATATATAACTTTAATGTGCTTATATATGTACTATGTACATACTTTATATGTGCTATATTAATACTATGATTATACTTTATATGTACTATGTATGTACAATATGTACGTAGTATACTTATATGTAATATGTATGTACTTTATATGTACTATGTATATACTTTATATGTGCTATATATCTACTGTGTATATACTTTTATATGTACTATGTATGTACTTTAAATGTACTATGTATGTATCTATATATGTACTATGTATTATACTTATATGTACTATCTATGTATTTCATATGCACTTTATATGTACTATGTATACTTTATATGTGATATATGTACTATGTAGTACTTTATATGCGCTAGGTATGTACTAGTATGTACTTAATGTGCTATAATGTACTTTATGATTTTTATAAGTACTATATGTACTATTGTTATATACTTTATATGTGCTATTATGTACTATGTATACTGTTATGTGCTATATATGTACTATGTATATACTTTATAGTGCTATATATGTACTATGATTACTGTATATGTGTAATATGTATATGGTATATACTTTTAAGTGCTAATATGTCATGTATATACTTTATATGTACTATGTATGTATTCAATGTACTAATGTACTATGTATATACATTATATGTGCTATATATGTACATGTATGTACTTTATATGTGCTATATATGTACTATGTATGAATTATATGTGCTATATATTGTACTATGTATGTACTTTATATGTGCTATGTATGTACTAGTATATACTATATGTGCTATATATGTACTATGTATGTACTTTTATAAGTACTGTATATGTTACTATGTCTATACTTTATATGTGCTATATGTACTAGTATTTACTTTATAGTGCTATATATGGACTATGTATATTACTTATATGTGCTATATTATGTACTATGTATATGCTTTATATGTGCTATATATGTACTATGTATATAACTTTATATGTGTGTATATATGTACTTAGTGTATATGTGCTGTATAATGTGTTATATAGTGTTTTTTACTATGTACTTTAAATGTGATGTGCTATATATGTACTATGTATATACTTTATATGTGCTATATATGTACTGTGTATATACTTTATATAGGGAGAACGATGATGACTGTGTACTCACATCTGTGAAATAAGCATGCAGATTGTGTCTGCCATGGTAGACAGATTGACAGTGAGTTTCCACCTTAACCCTGGGCCAGTCCGACACTGAAAAACTTGTTGCTGCAAATCAGTATCCCAGGGTTACCGTTTGCCCCACTCATCCCTCATACACCTGCCCATGGACGGGATAAAACATTGTATAACACTCACTATAGAGGTGAAGAACCATTTGTGGGACTGGGACTTCCCTGCACTATAACTCGGTGTTGTCCCTCTCAATTGTCTGGCGGTTTCAAGCTCCCCTTCTCGTTTATCGGCCGTCGCGCTCCCCCCTAAAGCCGCCCTGCCGCACACCGCCGGGAGCCCCTGAGCCGCCTCTATCCGCCCGACTGACAGCTCCAGACGGCTCAGAGCTCGGAGCCTCCCCCGCCGGCGCATCGATCCGCTCGCTGGGGGTGGGGGGAGCCAGGCTTCCTGGAAGCAGCCCAGAGAGGGTCACAACCTTACCGGCCGCGGCGCTTCCAGGCATCTGAACGCCAATAGAATTAACCCGCGCGGTGCCGGAGACAGAGACAGTAAAGCAGATGTGAACTTAATGTGAATGGGGTGTAATGATAGGAATGGGGAGACGGAGATCTATGGACATTCCCAGGATCTGTCGGACTGGCCTATAGATTACAGGGGGGTCGGTGGATAAAATCAATGTAGATCTTGGGTTTACAGGACCTGCCACCCCCGCAACCAAGGTTTTATGTAGGAACATACAATATATAACAATCGGGGTTTTGTACATCCACATTAAAGTGCAGCTAGAGACCAACATTTTAATACATACAAACAATAGCATTTTAGTGCACACACAATTCTAATTGCATATTAACTATACCTCCAGTACTTTAAACTAGATAGTCAGCTTCAAGCATTCAGGCCACACAGGAGAAGCTGTCAGCTCATGTAGCCAAAAAGGCAAGTACCAGTAGGTTAGGACCCAGTTAAAGAAAGCAACCTTGACGTGGTGACTGGGCTTAAAATAATTTGGCCAATTTATTGAACTAATTGCTTTTATTTATCCAGGGTTTAGCAGGCTGTTTGTAGTAGCAACCATATGGAGGTAGCCAATATGCAATTAGAATTGTTTGTGCACTAGAATTCTATTTTTTGTATGTTTTATCTAGGAACCAAGAAATCCTTAGATCCCCACACACAGTTGGGCAGACAACCCTCCACTGCCCCTGACTGTGTGTAGACCATATACAGATGGGCACAAATCTCTTAATTTCTGCTTCCACACAAGGACATTTCTAGATAAGGACCCCAAACAGTACCTGGGTCGAAGGAGATACCTGAGTAGATAACTGGATCCTAATAATAAAATATAACATCTCATCTCCGCATGGCACCCTTGGGGCACTAACCTTTACAATATTGCTTACATAAAAGTATCTGTTAGGCTGAGGCCACAGTATGCTGGGCAGCAATGCGTGTGAAAAGCGTGTGCGCAACGGCGCAATCCGTGCAAAAGTCCACAATTGGAGTGCGTGATACGCAAAAAAAAGTGATCGCATGCGGTCCGAAAACGTATCACCGCACATGCAATGTGGCCACCCACATTGGCACGCACTGTTCTGCGATATAGGAAATATTTAATCATGCACCCATTCATTGCCTTTAAATATAAGGACATTAGAAGTGGGACTTACTGAGTACTGATCCTATAAAAGGATGAGACTATAAGATGATAGGCCAGTAAAAGGAAAAAGGCTGTTTACACCAAAATGTGACTTTTGATGCAATAAAGTTAAAGGGAATGCCACGCCAAAAATGAAAGGTATTATGTCACTTCTATCTGCCACTTTCAGCTGAGGGTAGATCATTCATTATTATTATTCTAGTACTGAGAAAATAACTAAGAATTTTAATTTAAAAAATTGCAAAGAATAAAATTGTAAAGGGTTATCCCATGTTTACTCAACAAATAAATGTGCAGGGCAAACTCAGCATGACGTTTCCAGGGCCTTTCTCAAGTGCTTGTTTGGATATTGCATATACACCAGCTAGGAGACGGCTGGTACACGGAATACATGCCCCATACCCTTTATTCGTTTTCTCACGAATAAAATTGTACCGGTCTGCGCAATTTAATAAATATATCCTATGACCAAGAAAAGTTTCATATGGAAAATAACATACAACACTGCCCCCTTTCTTATATATGAAGAAGTGTAGGCTGAGGAAACAAGGGAACTAAGACAGAGGCTGGACAAACATATCTGTGCAGCTGTTTGTGTGTTGCATATAAAAGCATATTTTGTCAAATTTAATCCTTTTCACTGAATATTTACATTGAGTTATGTAAAAATACACATAGATGCTTATTTACACAGAGCAACTGCTCTCTTTTCCTGGGTTAAACTCACCCTGCCCGATTCAATATTGGTTAGCGCAACTTTAACCCCTTCATTGCGCTGGCTTCATGGGTATTGCAAAAGGTCACGCAAGTGGGTTCAAGTGGTTGGCATGCTGGTAAATCACAATCAATTGGGCTGAAATATTATCAGTACCTTTTTATTTCCTGAACTACTGACTACCCTTCGTTTTATCAACTGGTAGGTCTGTCGGCGGGAATATCGGGTCCTTGTCAACCCATGTGTACCTGGCTTTAGGGCTGTTTTGGGTGTATCATTGTGCTAATCTATTGAAGATGAGCATAGCAGTATCCCTTTAAAAGAAAATTGTAGGTAACTTTACATATAGGCAAACAAGAAAGGCAATTAGGGTCTTGCTTTTTAAAATGTGGCCATTGAATCAGTCACAATAGGTTTAACTATAGACAAAGGGAAAACAAGCCATTCAATAATTCTATTGTTCTTTAAATGAAACATATGTAGGTGTTACTGGTACCGTGCTGCTTGGTTGTCAGGCATTGTTTCTATACCTGTGTAAGCAAAAGAAAGTATATTAAACATTTTTGTGCAGAGTGAATGCAAAAATTCTGAAAATAATGCACAGAAATGCATTCAGCCAATGATAATTCATTTTCTCAGTGCTGATCCTTTTTTAGAGGTGGGATTAAAAGATATTGGAGGTTATTTATGGAGATTTGTTATGGAAACGCACAAGTTTTGCGTGTTTGCGTATACCGGCGACATTGCGCTGCATGTAGTATATTGCACCAAAGTTTTTCTAGCAGTGAAAAATGCCTTTACAAATCTTTATCATCATTTTTCAGCAACATTGTGCTGCTTGTCATTAAAATATTTAATGTGTATTGTCGTCTATTCAATATCGTCTGCAAAGCCTTTGGTGAATATGGTTTTGAAGGGTAAAGCTAGGTACACACAGTCCAGATTTCTGAAAGATGACAGACAGGATCTGCAAGATCCTGTCTGTCATCTTTCAAAGATCTGCACGCACACAGTCCCGAGCGTTCTCCCTATGAACTTCATAATGAGAACGCTCGGGACTGTGTGTTTCCATCGGCCACGCTAGACTCCTCTATAGGGAGTCTAGCGCGGCCAATGGAAATTTTCGGCCTTTCCCGAACGAGCGTTCGGCCGACCTGATCGTTCGGCGGCCGCGTGCTCGTTCGGGAAACGAACGTACACACATAACGATAAAGCCCCGATACCGTCGGATCGGGGCTTTATCGTTACTGTTACTATCGTTACTGTGTGTATCCAGCTTAAGCCGGTGGCCACACTACAATAGAAATCGCATGCACATTTCCGGTGCACTATTTGCACAATCACACGCGTTCCGTTTGCTATCAGCTGATCATATGCGCATGGAAAAGCAGATTGCAGTGCAATGGACAGTAGTGCACCTAATGCAGGCAGACCATTTGGTTAACACTAGTGTGCACTTTTTAACATGCGATTAGATTGCACATTAAAACTTGGTATTGTGGCCTAGCCCTGACGCACGTGAAAAGTGCGATCACAATGAAGCATGATTCATGGGGATTACAGCGCATTTCCGCATTTTGCAATGGTGATCACATGAGCTCTGAAAACTAATCACAGCTCAGGACATACAGTGCCAGTTTCACAAGCTAACGGATTGCAAATCGCGATACAGAGAGGTGAGATTACAGCAGCTAGTTAGAAATTAATACAGAATCCATTCAGGTTCATTTATATTTTACATAAAATTTCTTTTTAACAACCAAAAATATAGGTAATTCTGTGCAAATAATGTGAAAGCTACAGCCAAAAAAATGTTTTGCTTTTAGTGTAGCAAAACTATTAGTTTTATCTGTGTGACTGTCCGCCAGCAATAGGAGGTCACTGATCTGTAGCAGTAACAAGGTTAAATAGTTGTAATAAGAATTATGATGCACCACTGAACAGTCATCTAATTTCTGTGATTAATCAGACACTAATTAATGACCTCTGGAAATGAGAAGCTGCAAAAAAAAAACTATTAAAGTCTGCCCAAGCAATTGCAACATAGCACAGTGCTATCTATACATATGAATCTAAAGAAATAAGAGTGATATAGTCTCGAATATCAGTAATGGTAATACAGGCTGGCCTGGTGCTTGGTCTTAGAAGATACATAGAGACAGGGCGACCTGTGCATTACATGGGGGGTGCCAGCAGGAAGTGTAAGTCAAAGTTGTGCACCAGTGCTACAGCTGTTAAGTCCTGCAGACCAAATGTATGTCACAGCACCACCCCACAGACAAATGCAGCACATATGTATGCTGTGCTGTTCTGTCTGTGCATTTAGTGCGTGTTACATAATGACATACGCACAATCAGGGTTATTCAATAAAAGTTTTTATCGTTTAAAATGGTTCTAATTTTGCCCCAACCAATCAGATGTTAGCTTTCAAATGTTAAATAAGTTCTGATTGGTTGGTGCAATATTAGCACCATTTTAAACGATAAGAACTTTTATTGAATCTCCCTGATAATATACAAGCATGCACTGCAAACACTTAAAGACAGGAATCGCAGGTGGCGGACTTGATTTGAAGCAGGCCAAGGCAAGCAGCATTCAGCAGCGTATTGTGTGTGCCCAGGGGTGTGTTTTGGAGAGGGTGCTAGGTGCTAGTAGCAAATCTTGCACAGGGTGCTATTAATCCTAAGGCCAGCCCTGCATAGAGAGATACATATTTTTGTTTGCTTGGTGAACACACTTCATAGACTTAGTTTGCTCCTGTTTATTTTTCTGGATTGTATACCTGTGAGTTAGTAAAATTGACCCCCAGCAAGCAGGGGGAGACTGGGACCTTTTGGACTGGGGGGCAAACACATTGAAGTGTCCCTTTCATGGTAGGCTGAACATGCAGGCTATTCTTGCAAGCAAATATGGCAATGTTACTGGAAACTATCAATAGTATCAATGGGCAGTTTGAATTTCTTACCCCCATCCCAGACATCCCACCCTGCCCTTTCAGACTTCCAGACAGGGTGGAGAAGGGGGCGTGGTGAGTGGGGGGTGATGTCACGTGGGGCAGGGCGGGGCGTCACGCGAAGGCAGGGCCACCATTCTAGGGGTGGTGGGAGGTGGGGTTAGGGAGGAGTTAGTGGTGTTCCCAGGGCACCCCAGAATGTGGGAGACTCCCGCAAGATGCGGGAGGGGTGGGATACCTGCCATCCAATAAATAGTCAGTGTTTTAAGGCCAAAGGCAGACAAAAAGGTTTGATTTTATGGGGTAATTATCAACCCAGCCACGTGGGGTAACATCAAACCAATGATGATGATCCAATTAGTGTAGCAAAGAGTGGCCCTGGGTGCATTTGTCCCTCTGAATACTGGCCCAGTCCTCACCTGCCAGCAAGGGAGAACTGGCTGGCCATCTTGAGAAGCCAATCAAGCCAATCAAAAATTGTAGTTCTGGTTATTGCCAAAAACTGCATTTGTGAATGGACTAGGGGAAGCTAATTATTTTCCATGCAAATCACTGCTTAGGAACTGATAGAACAATAACAGTATTAGGGAATGGGATAGGGTATGCTCATGAAAGATATAAAGCAGCTGACAGATTCCATTGGTTATAAAATAACTTTAATACATTCCTGATACATTCTTCCTGTACTTTGTATAGATGGATCATTTGTGTGGCCAGTAGCAACTACCACACTCTACACTAAGTATAGGGCCTGATAGAAATTTTCCTTGGTGGTATTTCCAACCAGATGGGATTGGCATATTATCCATAGTGTGTGTACATATTTGAAGTTGCACCGAACAATAAATAGGACACAGGATGGGAACCTAAGCCACAAAGTGAGCACCTAGCGGTGTAGGTCCCCATCGTGGTTATGCTGGCCATAAACTAAATACATGTTTAAATAGATTTGACTTTTGACCGTTGAGTCTATCAAACGACTAAATAGAGTGTTTTACCTTTCAACATTCCCACATTATTCCCTACCTGGCCTAGTCATTTTGCAATTGCGTGTTGATTGCAAATAAGATCGGGCCAGTTGGTTCTTAAGATGTTGTGTGGACATGGGGGAAACTTCACAGGAATGTCGAAAGGTAAGTTATAGTGTATGGGTACCTTCAGACAGATTTCAATATTTTAAAAAAAAAAGGTCCTGGGGTGATAATTTGCCTCAGAAACACCCACACTGTAGAAAATGGATTGACCCCGGAAGCTACAACAATGGCCAGTCACACTAGCTAAGGGGAGTGCTCAATAACACTGAGCTAGAAAACATTCCTGTTTGCAGGCAATTTCCTTAAAATGGAAAATGACTTTGTGATAAAATGTGCAACTTTTTCCCACCCACATTCACATTAGGGCTCACAATGGCAGTGGAACTCACTAAGCAGATACTGTTACTAAGTTTGAGAATTACGTCTCCTATGAAGGTAAAATTTACTAAGAGTAAAGGTTAGGACCCAGCACAATAAAGCAAACCGTGACGTGGTTGCTGGTCTTAATATAATTTGGCCAAGTTATTAAACTAATTGCTTTAAAATTACTGGCAGGTTTTTTAAGTTGCAATTCACTGGTAACGTTAAATGTAAGCAAATTAGTTGGATGTGCACTAGGCTTCTATTTTTTTAACTCACTAAGCAGTCAGGGGACTGCTTAAGTGTTTACATATATATATACAACAGTATCAAGCCCCCTTCCTCAGATTTTCCAGAAATATTGGAGCTCATTTAACCTATGCAGTCATTTTTAAAGTAAATGTGTTTAAACTTTAAAAAAATGTAATGAGATTGTCCTCTGGGCAATCATGAACCAAACGGGCTGCTTTACCCGACCAAGATCCCATGATGCTGTGAACTTCTTTGCAAGACTTTCTGCATCGCGGGATCCCGGTCAGGTAAGACGTGTGCTATACGCCTCTATAGAAAAGGTGTTAAGATCTGCACAAACTCTTTGAGCAAATTTTAATTTAGTCGTTTCTACATAGGCTAAGTAACACTAGCATGGGTTTTACACTAATTTGGATGGATAGTGCCCATTATAACATTGCCCCAAAATGCATAATTGTATAATTACCCATCTGTACACTTACAGCAACATTTTTGGCAAATTTGTCTATGAAAAGTTTTACCTGAAACGTTGCCATAAGTGTGTACAGATAAGTGAATTAACAATTAAGCACTATGGGGTAGTACAATATTTTTGTGCTGCAAAACTTGTAATGCACAAAGACATTTCGTTAGTCATTGACTGGATCTCTCAATTCAGAATGACAATCCAGGACATTTATTGCCAACAGCTTCTTGTACAAGTCTCTGAATTGAGAAAGCCAGACATATGACTAGCGAAATGTCTTTGTGCATTACAAGCACAAAAGGTAAGTAATGCGGCTTACTTACCTTCAAGAACTAAACTTTAAGTCCAGTTGATATAACTGAATACCACGGATATTTATTTACTTAAAGGGCATGTCCACCCCTTTCTGAAAAATCTTTTATAGTGGTTGGGACTGGGGGAAGGAGAGCTATTATGTGGCAAAGGGATTTGAAGCTAGGGTGAGGGATTGAAAATCGGGAGGGAGAGGGAGGGGGGAGATGGACTCTGCAATACCCCTGGTGGGCAGTTTTTGGGACTTTGTCCCTTTGGGTAGGGGGTATGCGGGAACTGGGAAGTACAGAAAGAAAAACTAATGTCAGATTAGAGGAACATGGGAGAGAATTTTTGGTTTTGTCTTTTCAAGCACTAACTTAGAAAATATGGACATATAATATCTTGGGCATTAGCTAGGTACATCGGATGCCTTGTGGGTTATGTAGCTAAGAACAGTAGGAAAACTTGTCTAAAATATTTTATTAAAGTCAAATATGTTTGCTGCTGCTAGGTCAAAGTCTTGGCTTGCAGTACAAAATGTCGGGACCGCTCCAGGCACCACTCCAGGCCCCACTATGACCAGGCCACAGGTTCGCCCCTGTCTCGGAGCTCGACAGATTTCCCAAATCCTCTGAGTGATAGTCCAGAAGTGCTGGAATCCACCGGGGCTCATGTCAAACCCCGGTCCTTCTGGGCTTAAGATCACAAATCTTTATTTAAAGCATCTAAAAGAGAAACTCTCAGGCTATAGCTGCTTGACACGTTTCAAGCATACGCCCTTCCTAATAGGCACTGTCTTGGCTACTTGTACCTGTATGCTTTGCAGTTATATGGGGCTCACAAACATTGACACCAAACAAGGCCTGAGCAAGGTCTATGGTGGTCAATTGGCTAAACATTCACCCCCAGGGTCAAACAGGGCCACCAGGAAGGATAGAGGGGAATCCCCTGGTGACCCACAGACTATTCAATCATAAAAATAATTGTTAAATGTAGATACAGAGGCAAGAGGATAATAAGAAACACAAAAAGACACAAGGAGTGAGGCAGCTCTCGTAGATATGCAAAATAAACAACTTTTAAACAAGATAATCCACCTTCCAACATGCATTATTCATGTTATATTTTACTGTTCCTCAAAAATGACTGAGGAGCTGATGTCACACAGCCCCTTATACATGTCCTCTCTTCAATGTCTTCGATGGGGGGGGAGGTGGCACAAGCACAGAACAGCTTCCCCACGTGGTCTGCGATATCTTAATAAAGGTCACTGCAGTAGATTGTAATACAGATGAAGCTTTATAAAAAAAATAAATTGGAAAAGTTGCCATCCACAAATTTTAGAATATGCTAAAGATACATGTCTCCTTTAATACATTACTTGGGGAGGTATTTTTTCAGCCTCAGTTTTGGATATGTGACCAGCCTGGAAACCATTTACCTCACTGTGTAACCCAGGTCAGGCTGATCCAAGCTACAGTATTTCACAGCAGGATCTGTTCTTTTGCTGCTGTGTTAATAGCTGTGCATTTAGTACATTGACCCTTTCAAATTCAACTCCTTTACTATGCACACATTAGTAAGCTGGAACTAATTGCAAACAGAATTGTGCCCCCTGTACCCTGTGCAATATGGGCTGTAACACAGACTATTAACAGTGACATGTTGGTCAGATAAAATCCTTTCCGTGCAGGCCTTTCACTGGGGACACACACGTTCATGATGGATATTATGCTGTAAATTACCCTAATTCATCTTTATTTAATTAAGTACACATCTATAGTCACTCTTGCCTCTTCCACAGATGCATGTGTGAATTCAAAGCTGAGATCATTACATTCTTTGTCTTTTGAACTTTGGAGCTAACAAGTACAAGAAAGAAATGATTCCAGTCCTCCAGAGTAAAGGAGGGTTAATAGAGCAAGACAGACTTGTAGGGATCTCCTGATCTTGCTATCCCTTCTTTAGGTCAACAGCTGCATAGTCTGTGAATAGCATTCCAAAGCTTTATGCAACTTTTCAAATCCTGGCATAATTAGACAATAGGCAAGGAGGATGAAAGTGCAGTGCCTCCTGAATGATGGAGCAGGGTCAGAGAATTATATATTTACTAAATTCCCAGATCTATTTTTACTGTGCAACCCACTGGTTAAAGGGTCCTCGGGCCAGTTCACAGTCATTCAAACTTGAGAAATACCAAGAAGATGGGCATATGAATTGCCAGTTTCATTTTTTTAAAATATGTGTTTATGAAGAACAGAAAACAAATAGTTACCTTATTCGTTACAATAATCAGTGGTACAAGAAACACAATTTCAAGTTTAAATTTGCTCTCTGTAATCATTTTTCTTTTCAACATTTATGTGGTATAGAAAGTTAGTAAGAGGGGGGTAGTTATTAAGGGGAGGGTAGTGAGTAAGGGGAAGGTAGTGAGTAAGGTAAGGGTAGTTAGTAAAGGGAAGGTAATAAGTAAGGGAAAGGTAGTTAGTAAGGGGAAGTTAGTTAGTAATGGGAAGGTAGTTAGTAAAGGGAAGGTATTTAGTAAGGGGAAGGTAGTTAGTAAGGGGAAGGTAATTAGTAAGGGGAGGGTAGTTAGTCAGGGAGGGTATTTAGTCAGGGGAGGGTAGTTAGTAAGGGGAGGGTAGTTATTAAGGGGAGGGTAGTTATTAAGGGGAGGGTAGTGAGTAAGGGGAAGGTAGTTAGTAAGGGGAGGGTAGTTAGTAAGGGGAAGGTAGTGAGTAAGGGGAGGGTAGTTAGTCAGGGGAGGGTAGTTAGTTAGGGGAGGGTAGTTAGTAAGGGGAGGGTAGTTATTAAGGGGAGGGTAGTGAGTAAGGGGAGGGTATTTAGTAAGAGGAGGTTAGTTAGAAAGGGGAGGGTAGTTAGTAAGGGGAGGGTAGTTAGTAAGGGGAGGGTATTTAGTAAGAGGAGGGTAGTTAGTAAGGGGAGGGTATTAGTAAGGGTAGTGTTAGTTAGAAAGAGGATGGTATTTAGTAAGGGGAGGGTAGTTAGTAAGGGGAGGGTATTTAGTAAGAGGAGGGTGTTATGTTAGTAAGGGGAGGGTAGTTAGTAAGGGGGGGGGAGTGAGTAAGGGGAAGGTAGTTAGTAAAGGGAGGGTAGTTAGTAAGGGGAAGGTGGGAGTAAGGTGAAGGTAGTTAGTCAGGGGAGGGTAGTAAGTAACATTAGGGTATTTAGTTAGTGGAGGGTATTTAGTAAGGGGAGGGTAGTTAGTAAGGGGAGGGTAGTTAGTAAGGGGAGGGTAGTGAGTAAGGGAGGGAAGGTAGTAGTATAGTAAGGGGAAGGTAGTAAGGGGAGGATAGTTAGTAAGGGGAGGTAGTGGTAGTTAGTAAGAGTAGGTATTTAGTTAGGGGAGGGTAGTTAGTAAGGGGAGGGTAGTTAGTATGGGGAGGGTATTTAGTAATGGGAGGTTAGTTAGAAAGGGGAGGGTATTTAGTAATAGGAGGGTAGTTAGTAAGGGGAGGGTATTTAGTAAGAATAAGGGTAGCTAGAACGGGGAGGGTAGTTAGTAAGGGGAAGGTAGTCATGGGAGGGTAGTTAGAAAAGGGAGGGTAGTTAGTATGGGGAGGGTAGTTAGAAAGGGGAGGGTAGTTAGTAAGGGGAGGGTGGGTGAAAAAAAGAATAAAAAGAGGTAGAAGGGGGGTCAAGGTAGATAATAAAAAACATGCATTCTTATATTCTATAGTATTCATGGCAATAGGTTACACGGTGGAATTCAGTCCTGATGTTGTGGGTGTAGGACCCAGCATCAGAAATTTAATTTCTAATATTGTTGGCAAAAGGAAACCAGGTCAAGGCAAATTTGATAAAGAAGGTTGTTAAATAGGAGTCCAAGTAGGAAGGTCAGGGGTTCCAGAGGTAATAGAGTGTGAAGAAGAGAGTAGTTGTTGGGTTTCTTTCCATAGATTTGCAACTGTGGGACAGGACCACTACATGTGCATATACGTTCCTAGTTGTTGGCAGCCCCTGAAATACAAGTGAGATATTAAGAGAGAGGTGTTATGTACTGTACTATCTGTACATTGTTTTGTATGCTCTTTCCACATAATTTACACATATTGATTTTCTTTTAGCTAGTTCCCAGATTGAGTTCAATTGGGTGTTCTTTATAGGGGTAGTAAGATCTTTGTCCCACATAAGCATATATTACTCTTAGATTATGAGAAATTCTGTCTCTGCAGGAGATGACAGGCATGTATATATCTTGGATATATATTTTTGGGGGGATGTTGTTGAAGACATGATTTTGTTAAAAGCAGGATAATTACTTGTATTCTCAGTGGTTCTCTGAAGCGAGTAATAGTGGCGTAGTTCAAGATATGCGGAAAATGTAGGATTTGATTCTGAAAGAGTCCCATGGGAGGATTGTATTGTCTGTGTGGAGTAGTTGAGCACAGCTGATGATGTGGAACTGCCACTTTTATTAATCAGTGGGCCTTGGGGTGGCAATACACATTACAATATTATTGGCCTATTTTGATTATCGAATATAAAAGTGTATGGCCATGTACATTTAGATTGTTACGACTGATCTTAGACCATCGATCCAACATTTTTAATTTAAAAACTGGCTGCTGTAACTAAGCGGACTGTGTTGATCTATGGAGAAGGGGAGCATCTGGGAGACCCCTTTTCAAAACACCCCCAATGTTGTTTATTGATCTGGGGTGCATACTGAAGGCTAATGTGTGTACAATGCTTTAGGGAGGGGTGATTCATGAATAGATGAAAGTAGATGAAAGATGTCTATGCGACTCCCAAATCTTTGCAATTTATAGTAACATGGACCAGCATCTTCTCCTAGAGAACCACATGCTCCTCACAAATCTCAAGAGGCTGTGTATGTGTAATGAAATCAGACCCCTGTGGTCCAGGAAGGAATTCTCGGGCTGCTTTAGGGATGAGGCTTGCTTGTCTTAAGGGGAAGTTCCTGTAGACAAAAAAAGTGGATCACAACATGATCATCTCAATTGGTTGCTTAGGAAGAGTGATATATAGTTTCAATAATGGGTTTTGAGGTTTAAAATCTGTTTTAAATTTGGTTAAATTATAGTTCACCTTAAAAAAAACTTAATCAAAAAAGTGCCTTATCTCTCCAAATTCTACTTTTTTAAGTTTCTCTTTAAAAGAAGGTGGACATTCCCTAGATAGAGAGCAGGTGGACATCCCCTAGATAGAGAGCAGATGGACATCCCCTAGATAGAGAGCAGGTGGACATCCCCTAGATAGAGAGGAGGTGGACACCCCCTAGATAGAGAGGAAGTGGACATCCAGTAGATAGAGAGAAGGTGGACATCCCATAGATAGAGAATAGGTGGACATCCCCTAGATAGAGAAAAGTTGGATATCGCGTAGATAGAGAAAAGGTTGACATCTCCTAGATAGGAAGGAGGTGGACATCCCATAGATAGAGAAAATGTGGGCATCAGGAATCACAAATAGGCATGGGTGGCACTCCAAATTGTAAATTTTATTTAATACAGACCAAACATCTCACAACGTTTCGGGGGGTACGTGCCCCCTTCCTCAGGTGTGGGCATCCCCTAGATAGAGAGCAGGTGGACATCCCCTAGATAGAGAGCAGGTGGACATCCCCTAGATAGAGCGAAGGTGGAGATCCCACAGATAGAGAGAAGGTGGACATCCCATAGATAGAGAGCAGGTAGACATCCCCTAGATAGAGAGGAGGTGGACATCCCCTAGATAGAGAGAAGTGAAAATCCAGTAGATAGAGTGAAGGTGGACATCCCATAGATAGAGGAGGAGAGAAGGTGGACATCCCATAGATAGAGAGAAGGTGGACATCCCATAGATAGAGAGCAGGAAGACATCCACTACATAGAGAGGAGGTGGACATACCCTAGATAGAGAGAAGGTGGACATCCCATAGATAGAGAGAAGGTTGACATCCCATAGATAGAGAGCAGGTAGACATCCCCTAGATAGAGAGAAGGTGGACATCCAGTAGATAGAGAGAAGGTGGACATCCCATAGATAGAGAGCAGGTAGACATCCTCTAGATAGAGAGAAGGTGGACATCCCCTAGATAGAGAAAATGTGGGCATCCCCTAGATAGAGAGCAGGTGGACATCCCCTAGATAGAGAGCAGGTAGACATCCACTAGACAGAGAGGAGGTGGACATCCCCTAGATAGAGAGAAGGTGGACATCCCACAGATAGAGAGAAGGTTGACATCCCGTAGATAGAGAGAAGTTGGACATCCAGTAGATAGAGAGAAGGTGGACATCCCATAGATAGAGAACATTAACAATTAAGCACTATGGGGTAGTACAATATTTTTGTGCTGCAAAACTTGTAATGCACAAAGACATTTCGTTAGTATTGACTGGATATCTCAATTCAGAATGACAATCAGGACATTTATTGCCAACAGCTTCTTGTACAAGTCTCTGAATTGAGAAAGCCAGACTATGACTAGCGAAATGTCTTTGTGCATTACAAGCACAAAAGGTAGTAATGCGGCTTACTTACCTTCAAGAACTAAACTTTAAGTCCAGTTGATATAACTGAATACCACGGATATTTATTTACTTAAAGGGCATGTCCACCCCTTTCTGAAAAATCTTTTATAGTGGTTGGGACTGGGGGAAGGAGAGCTATTATGTGGCAAAGGGATTTGAAGCTAGGGTGAGGGATTGAAATCGGGAGGGAGAGGGAGGGGGGAGATGGACTCTGCAATACCCCTGGTGGGCAGTTTTTGGGACTTTGTCCCTTTGGGTAGGGGGTATGCGGGAACTGGGAAGTACAGAAAGAAAAACTAATGTCAGATTAGAGGAACATGGGAGAGAATTTTTGGTTTTGTCTTTTCAAGCACTAACTTAGAAAATATGGACATATAATATTTGGGCATTAGCTAGGTACATCGGATGCCTTGTGGGTTATGTAGCTAAGAACAGTAGGAAAACTTGTCTAAAATATTTTATTAAAGTCAAATATGTTTGCTGCTGCTAGGTCAAGTCTTGGCTTGCAGTACAAAAAGTCGGGACCGCTCCAGGCACCACTCCAGGCCCCACTATGACCAGGCCACAGGTTCGCCCCTGTCTCGGAGCTCGACAGATTTCCCAAATCCTCTGAGTGATAGTCCAGAAGTGCTGGAATCCACCGCGGGCTCATGTCAAACCCCGGTCCTTCTGGGCTTAAGATCACAAATCTTTATTTAAAGCATCTAAAAGAGAAACTCTCAGGCTATAGCTGCTTGACACGTTTCAAGCATACGCCCTTCCTAATAGGCACTGTCTTGGCTACTTGTACCTGTATGCTTTGCAGTTATATGGGGCTCACAAACATTGACACCAAACAAGGCCTGAGCAAGGTCTATGGTGGTCAATTGGCTAACATTCACCCCCAGGGTAAACAGGGCCACCAGGAAGGATAGAGGGGAATCCCCTGGTGACCCACAGACATTCAATCATAAAAATAATTGTTAAATGTAGATACAGAGGCAAGAGGATAATAAGAAAACACCAAAAGACACAAGGAGTGAGGCAGCTCTCGTAGATATGCAAAATAAACAACTTTTAAACAAGATAATCCACCTTCCAACTGCATTATTCATGTTATATTTTACTGTTCCTCAAAAAGACTGAGGAGCTGATGTCACACAGCCCCTTATACATGTCCTCTCTTCAATGTCTTCGATGGGGGGGAGGTGGCACAAGCACAGAACAGCTTCCCCAGTGGTCTGCGATATCTTAATAAAGGTCACTGCAGTAGATTGTAATACAATGAAGTTATAAAAAAAAATAATTGGAAAAGTTGCCATCCACAAATTTTAGAATATGCTAAAGATACATGTCTCCTTTAATACATTACTTGGGGAGGTATTTTTTCAGCCTCAGTTTTTGGATATGTGACCAGCCTGGAAACCATTTACCTCATGTGTAACCCAGGTCAGGCTGATCCAAGCTACAGTATTTCACAGCAGGATCTGTTCTTTGCTGCTGTGTTAATAGCTGTGCATTTAGTACATTGACCCTTTCAAATTCAACTCCTTTACTATGCACACATGTAAGCTGGAACTAATTGCAAACAGAATTGTGCCCTGTACCCTGTGCAATATGGGCTTGTAACACAGACTATTAACAGTGACATGTGGTCAGATAAAATCCTTTCCGTGCAGGCCTTTCACTGGGGACACACACGTTCATGATGGTATTATGCTGTAAATTACCCTAATTCATCTTTATTAATTAAGTACACATCTATAGTCACTCTTGCCTCTTCCACAGATGCATGTGTGTTCAAAGCTGAGATCATTACATTCTTTGTCTTTTGAACTTTGGAGCTAACAAGTACAAGAAAGAAATGATTCCAGTCCTCCAGAGTAAAGGAGGGTTAATAGAGCAAGACAGACTTGTAGGGATTCTGATCTTGCTATCCCTTCTTTAGGTCAACAGCTGCATAGTCTGTGAATAGCATTCCAAAGCTTTATGCAACTTTTCAAATCCTGGCATAATTAGACAATAGGCAAGGAGGATGAAAGTGCAGTGCCTCCTGAATGATGGAGCAGGGTCAGAGAATTATATATTTACTAAATTCCCAGATCTATTTTTACTGTGCAACCACTGTTAAAGGGTCCTCGGCCAGTTCACAGTCATTCAAACTTGAGAAATACCAAGAAGATGGGCATATGAATTGCCAGTTTCATTTTTTTTAAATATGTGTTTATGAAGAACAGAAAACAAATAGTTACCTTATTCGTTACAATAATCAGTGGTACAAGAAACACAATTTCAAGTTTAAATTTGCTCTCTGTAATCATTTTTCTTTTCAACATTTATGTGGTATAGAAAGTTAGAAGAGGGGGGTAGTTATTAAGGGGAGGGTAGTGAGTAAGGGGAAGGTAGTGAGTAAGGTAAGGGTAGTAGTAAAGGGAAGGTAATAAGTAGGGAAAGGTAGTTATGTAAGGGGAAGTTAGTTTAGTAATGGGAAGGTAGTTGTAGTAAGGGAGGATTTGTAGGGGAGAGTTTGTTGGGGAAGGTAATAGTAAGGGGAGGGTAGTTAGTCAGGGAGGGTATTTAGTCAGGGGAGGGTAGTTAGTAAGGGGAGGGTAGTTATTAAGGGGAGGGTAGTTATAAGGGGAGGGTAGTGAGTAAGGGGAAGGTAGTTAGTAAGGGGAAGGTAGTTAGTAAGGGGAAGGTAGTAGTAGGGGAAGGTAGTTAGTCAGGGGAGGGTAGTTAGTCAGGGGAGGGTAGTTAGTTAGGGGAGGGTAGTTAGTAAGGGAGGGTAGTTATTAGGGGAGGGTAGTGAGTAAGGGGAAGGTAGTAGGTAAGGTGAGTAGGGTATTAGTTAGGGGAGGGTAATTAGTAAGGGGAGGATTTAGTAAGAGGAGGTTAGTTAGAAAGGGGATGTATTTAGTAAGGGGAGGGTAGTTAGTAAGGGGAGGTGTTAGTTTAGTAGAGGAGGGTAGTGTAAGGGGAGGGTAGTTTTAGTTATTAAGGGGAGGGTAGTGAGTAAGGGGAAGGTGTTAGTAAGGGAGGGTAGTTAGTAGGGGAGGTGGGGTGTGGTAACGGTGAGGTAGTAAGGGGAGGGCTAGTAGAACATTAGGGTTTTAGTTAGGGGAGGGTAGTTAGTAAGGGGAGGGTATTTAGTAAGGGTAGGTGTTAGTTAGAAAGAGGATGGTATTTAGAAGGGGAGGGTAGTTAGTAAGGGGAGGGTATTTAGTAAGAGGAGGGTAGTTAGTAAGGGGAGGGTAGTTTTAAGGGGCGGGGTTGTGAGTAAGGGGAAGGTAGTTCAGTAAGGGAGGGTAGTTAGTAAGGGGAAGGTAGTGAGTAAGGTGAAGGTAGTTAGTCAGGGGAGGGAGTAGTTAGTCAGGGCAGGGTATTTAGTTAGTGGAGGGTATTTAGTAAGGGGAGGGTAGTTAGTAAGGGGAGGGTAGTTAGTAAGGGGAGGGTAGTGAGTAAGGGGAAGGTAGTAGTTACGTAGAGGGGGCAGGGGGTAGTAGGGGAGGATGTTGAGGAGGAGGGTAGTTAGTAAGAGTAGAGTATTTAGTTAGGGGAGGGTAGTTAGTAAGGGGAGAGTAGTTAGTATGGGGAGGGTATTTAGTAATGGAGGTAGGAGAAAGGGAGGGTATTGTAGTATAGGAGGGTAGTTAGTAAGGGGAGGGTTATTAGTAAGAATAAGGGTAGCTAGAACGGGAGGGTAGTTAGTAGGGGAAGGTAGTCATGGGAGGGTAGTTAGAAAAGGGGAGGGTAGTTATATGGGAGGGTAGTTAGAAAGGGGAGGGTAGTAGTAGTAAGGGGAGGGGGTGGTGAAAAAGAAAAAAAAGAGGTAGAAGGGGGGTCAAGGTAATAATAAAAACATGCATTCTTATATTCTATAGTATTCATGGCAATAGGTTACACGGTGGAATCAGTTCTGATGTTGTGGGTGTAGGACCAGCATCAGAAATTTAATTTCTAATTGTTGGCAAAAGGAAACCGGTCAAGGCAAATTTGATAAAGAAGGTTGTAAATAGGAGTCCAAGTAGGAAGGTCAGGGGTTCCAGAGGTAATAGAGTGTGAAGAAGAGAGTAGTTGTTGGGTTTCTTTCCATAGATTTGCAACTGTGGGACAGGACCACTACATGTGCATATACGTTCCTAGTTGTTGGCAGCCCCTGAAATACAAGTGAGATATTAAGAGAGAGGTGTTATGTACTGTACTATCTTGTACATTGTTTTGTATGCTCTTTCCACATAATTTACACATATTGATTTTCTTTTAGCTAGTTCCCAGATTGAGTTCAATTGGGTGTTCTTATAGGGGGTAGTAAGATCTTTGTCCCACTAAAGCATATTACTCTTAGATTATGAGAAATTCTGTCTCTGCAGGAGATGACAGGCATGTATATATCTTGGATATATATTTTTGGGGGGATGTTGTTGAAGACATGATTTTGTTAAAAGCAGGATAATTACTTGTATTCTCAGTGGTTCTCTGAAGCGAGTAATAGTGGCGTAGTTCAAGATATGCGGAAAATGTAGGATTTGATTCTGAAAGAGTCCCATGGGAGGATGTTTATGTCGTGTGGAGTAGTTGAGCACAGCTGATGATGTGGAACTGCCACTTTTATAATCAGTGGGCCTTGGGGTGGCAATAACATTACAATATTATTGGCCTATTTTGATTATCGAATAAAAAAGTGTATGGCCATGTACATTTAGATTGTTACGACTGATCTAGACCATCGATCCAACATTTTTAATTTAAAAACTGGCTGCTGTAACTAAGCGGACTGTGTTGATCTATGGAGAAGGGGAGCATCTGGGAGACACCCTTTTCAAAAACACCCCCAATGTTGTTATTGATCTGGGGTGCATACTGAAGGTAATGTGTGTACAATGCTTTAGGGAGGGGTGATTCGAATAGATGAAAGTAGATGAAAGATGTCTATGCGACTCCCAAATCTTTGCAATTTATAGTAACATGGACCAGCATCTTCTCCTAGAGAACCACATGCTCCTACAAATCTCAAGAGGCTGTGTATGTGTAATGAAATCAGACCCCTGTGGTCCAGGAAGGAATTCTCGGGCGCTTTAGGGATGAGGCTTGCTTGTCTTAAGGGAAGTTCCTGTAGACAAAAAAAGTGGATCACAACATGATCATCTCAATGTGTTGCTTGGAAGAGTGATATATAGTTCAATAATGGGTTTTGAGGTTTAAAATCTGTTTTAAATTTGGTTAAATTATAGTTCACCTTAAAAAAACTAATCAAAAAAGTGCCTTATCTCTCCAAATTCTACTTTTTAAGTTTCTCTTTAAAAGAAGGTGGACATTCCTAGATAGAGAGCAGGTGGACATCCCCTAGATAGAGAGCAGATGGACATCCCCTAGATAGAGAGCAGGTGGACATCCCCTAGATAGAGAGGAGGTGGACACCCCCTAGATAGAGAGGAAGTGGACATCCAGTAGATAGAGAGAAGGTGGACATCCCATAGATAGAGAATAGGTGGACATCCCCTAGATAGAGAAAAGTTGGATTCGCGTAGATAGAGAAAAGGTTGACATCTCCTAGTAGGAAGGAGGTGGACATCCCATAGATAGAGAAAATGTGGGCATCAGGAATCACAAATAGGCATGGGTGGCATCCAAAATGTAAATTTTATTAATACAGACCAAACATCTCACAACGTTCGGGGGGTACGTGCCCCCTTCCTCAGGTGTGGGCATCCCCTAGATAGAGAGCAGGTGGACATCCCCTAGATAGAGAGCAGGTGGACATCCCCTAGATAGAGAGCAGGTAGACATCCACTAGACAGAGAGGAGGTGGACATCCCCTAGATAGAGAGAAGGTGGACATCCCACAGATAGAGAGAAGGTTGACATCCGTAGATAGAGAGAAGTTGGACATCCAGTAGATAGAGAGAAGGTGGACATCCCATAGATAGAGAGAAGGTGGACATCCCATAGATAGAGAGAAGGTGGACATCCCATAGATAGAGAGCAGGTAGACATCCCCTAGATAGAGAGGAGGTGGACATCCCCTAGATAGAGAGAAGGTGAACATCCAGTAGATAGAGTGAAGGTGGACATCCCATAGATAGAGAGAAGGTGGACATCCCATAGATAGAGAGAAGGTGGACATCCCATAGATAGAGAGCAGGAAGACATCCACTACATAGAGAGGAGGTGGACATACCCTAGATAGAGAGAAGGTGGACATCCCATAGATAGAGAGAAGGTTGACATCCCATAGATAGAGAGCAGGTAGACATCCTAGATAGAGAGAAGGTGGACATCCAGTAGATAGAGAGAAGGTGGACATCCCATAGATAGAGAGCAGGTAGACATCCTCTAGATAGAGAGAAGGTGGACATCCCCTAGATAGAGAAAATGTGGGCATCCCCTAGATAGAGAGCGGTGGACACCCCTAGATAGAGAGCAGGTAGACATCCACTAGACAGAGAGGAGGTGGACATCCCCTAGTAGATAGAGAGAAGGTGGACATCCCACAGATAGAGAGAAGGTTGACATCCCGTAGATAGAGAGAAGTTGGACATCCAGTAGATAGAGAGAAGGTGGACATCCCATAGATAGAGAGAAGGTGGACATCCCATAGATAGAGAGAAGGTGGAATCCCATAGATAGGAGCAGGTAGACATCCCTAGTAGAGAGGAGGTGGACATCCCCTAGATAGAGAGAAGGTGAACATCCAGTAGATAGAGTGAAGGTGGACATCCCATAGATAGAGAGAAGGTGGACATCCCATAGATAGAGAGAAGGTGGACATCCCATAGATAGAGAGCAGGAAGACATCCACTAGATAGAGAGAAGGTGGACATCCAGTAGATAGAGAGATGGTGGACATCCCATAGATAGAGAGCAGGTAGACATCCTCTAGATAGAGAGAAGGTGGACATCCCATAGACAGAGAGAAGGCGAACATCCAGTAGATAGAGAAAAGGTGGACATCCCCTATTTCTATGTTTTCTCTTGTGTTAGATCACTCCTGTTAGGCCCCAAGCTGTCCTGCATTGCCAGGGGTCCCTTTGTGTAAAGTTCTCTCCTTCACAGCTGCTGGGGAAAAATTTCATATACCTGTCATATAATTTAAAGTGCTTAAATGAGATAATGACCTCTGAGGAAACGTGTACACTTGCCAGTGTGGATACTTAGAGGATAATAGCACAAGTGTTGTTCAGAATGACTGTGTTTATGTGCTGGTATGTAAAAGGACATGTATAGTCCTTTATTATAGAATTATTAGAGAAATCACTACACACCCTTGTGTGCGTGTAAATATAAGATGAGGAGGCTGTCACTAGATTTGGAACTGGGAGAGGAACAGCTGTTTGGCCCATCAGCCGCTGTTGAGCAGGGCTCTAAGCCAAGCCGTATGAGCTGGAATCCTCTGTGCGCACTTGGAACGGAGGTACACAGATGAAACAGCCGCCTGTGAGTCAGCTCCGGCTCACCAGGGACTAGGGCTGAGCCCCACTCATAGTTGCAGGGTCAGACTAAAAGGCTCACATTACCCACTGTGTGACTACAGATGTTGCGATTGAGAGGGACGAGTCACATTGGGGTGGAGGAAGATGAGATTTGTATAAGAAAACACTGATCACATTATAACCTTTTAGCACAGTGAAGTTATTTTGTAATATTAAACTATAAACCAAACAGAATCCTAGTGCACATCCAGTTTAATTCCAATTGCTTGCACACTACATGCCCATTGTGTTGCTGCCTGTTACCTTCTCTTGGATACATGAGAGCAAATAAGTTGGCCAAAGTTTTCTAACTAAACTTTTACCCCATGGTTGTTTTTGTCAGCTGGGTCCTAAGCTTCTGCAACTTGTCCTTTATGAACTAAAAGCCTCTGCTATGTGCTTAAGCAGCACATACACCTTAGATGGATGCACTATGGTTCAGCAGATTGTTGTATTTCTTAATTGAAACTCGGTTGGAAGTACTGATTAGTTTGAAATTCATTCAAGTGGTGTGGCCGCTGATGGGATCCCAGATTGTTTTCCAACAGGTCAGATCAGCTTTTGTTCATTAGACTTCCCGATACAGCTGGACAGTCTTTGAATAGGATGGCAAAATGGTCCATTTCTTACAGCCAATTTGATCAAGCCAATCAAATTAGATGAAAAAATTGACCCACATATGCTAGGCTTTAGAGGCTTACTCTTCTGCTTTAAACCACGTAGTGACCATAACAATAAGTAAAAATATGGCTGCCAACTATATTGGAACTCAAGCCCAAAATAACTTGTACACAAAAGAATTATTCATGAGAAGATTGAAACTGTGTTCTGTTGATTTACTATTGCCTCCATGTTAGCAGCACTGTGTCCTGATTGTCAATGTAACAAAATGTTCTTGTGTTTCGAACATTTCAGAACACAAAGGTCATGTTTTAAAGTTAATATAATTTAGTCTGGCTGGGAACACTTGGTTTTAACGACATCATATTTTGGAGGCTACTAGGCTTATGTAAGGAAATGGGCAAAGTTCATCCCAGTCTAGCAAGTAATAGCAACCATTCAGACACTGTTCTAAACCAGTTAGAACTTACTGGCGATGTGTGATATGGTTATATGGAGAGCAATGACAAATTAGACAGGCTGGTTCCAGGCAGAGTTAGCTAACATTAGTCATGGTTGTAGGGAATGTGTCAGTCACATACAGGGAGAACATTCGGGACTGTGTGTAGCAACATCTTTGAAAAATGATGCTTTAGACCTGGTACATGTGTCGATTCTTCCCCAATATTTACCAGTATAACCAATCAATCTAAACAACAAAGTATGATGAAAATTTAGTTAATTGGATAATGTATTCTGAGCCAATGCCTTTTTTAGAACACACTGCTGCACTCATTTCTGTCTACAAACGCACTCAATGAAAGTCTATGGAAAATGAAAAAAACATGTACATGCACAGTACAAACACAGTTCCAAATATCTATTGCATGATGATTGCAAATGATTCAATCATAAATGTCCATCTGGTTAGAAGGGAAATGGACCATTCATAAAATGTTATGACCTCTTAGAGCTGCAATCTTGATATTAAATTTAGGGGAGACAAGTGCATGTGGCTTTCTATAAATCTCTGTAACTATCTGTAGGTACGGAGTTTACCTCATTACTGTAAATTGTTTAAAAAGTAATAAATGAAATAATATATCCACGAGAGACTTTCATTTTTGGAGATAAGAAGTTACATAGTTGTTTTGGGGTGAAAAAAAGACATTAGTCCCTCAAGATGAACTCCTCCTAAACGCAGCTTTCCCAGCCCAACTAAAAAGTACAGTTTCCTTCACCCCACTAGTCCATCCCGCTAGTAGCCCTACTACAACAAACAACGGTTGAGATGTTATTTGATGTTGGGGATTGATAAAATAAATACATTTGTCTTTTTTTATTTTGTGCAGAGCTCAGCTGAAATCATTGCAGCTTTGCCCAATAACATGTCTTATTCATGTCACATGGTAGTTTTGATTCATGCATGGGATGCATAAAACCCTTGACATTCTATTGGTTTGCTCTGATCTTTATGCTAGTAAATACTGGGCATGCCACAGCCTATTGTTGAGGATGGTATGACTATAAGTGTCTTTAGATACTCTAGCAGAGGGGGTTTAAACAGTTTTGATTGCGCCTTATTTCCTTTCTTTACATTCCTATTGGCTTGCTGCCTTACCAGTAGGGTTGCTGCTTGCTCACATTAAATCTGGACACATGTAAAATCAGCATGCTGAAGCTAGAGAAGCTTGATGCAGGCTGTGTAATTTGATTAACGCATGTTTGACCGTGTGTTTTAAAGTAGAAATGTTGAAATCCATAATAACCAATGAAATATTAACCTTGATGCAGTGTTCTCCCTAGGGTCTTTTAGCCGGGCGGCCCACCCGGCTACTTTTTCATGCCACCCGGCTGGAAAAAATTTCTAGAGGGAACACTTGTGATTTGAAAGAATTTAGATGTAGGTTTAATAGGTGTACCAATACACTTGCAAGATTATTTTAGCACATGTTAACTATTTAGCTTAACATGTTAGCTTTTCCAAGATCCCTAAGGCCACAAAAGGGTGGTACTTGTGCTTGTGCTGCTATATCCCATCTGGGTTACCTTCAGATTTTGCCTAACGACAACCCCCTGCGGATGTTGCCGAACGGCAACCCCCTGCATTCTACAACCATGGAATGCTGGGAGTTATAGTTTTTAAACATCTAGTGGGACTAAAGTTAGACATCCCTGACCTATATAATGAGCATAATGCAGTGCACATTTTTCCCCACCACCAAATTTCCCATCCCACCCGGCTACTTTTTCATGCAACCCGGCTGCAAAAACATTCTGGGGAGAACACTGCTTGATGGGTCCATGGCAGTAACTATGATTCCTACAGTGATGTCAAATTGGACCTATACAGTAAGTAGTTAACTACGATGTGGGAAAGCAGAGATTGACCATCCCCACTATTTTAAATTCAGCAGATATTGCAGTGCACATGTAATGCAAGCTTTATTGTCACCTACTGCAGTTTAATCTCTGAACTACATTCATGCATTCGTATGTTGAGACAGGTGGGTGCCCTATATTTGTCACATGACTGGTCAAAAATCTAATTAAATGGAAGGTTGGCAATGTTAGTCCTAGTGGGCAATATCCAGGAACTCAAAAACACTCTCAAAAGGCCTAGGGATTTCTCTTCACATATTCCAGTAACTAGAAAAAATGCAAAGCGATATCCCCAGTGAGAGCTATCTACGCCCCACGCCGAGAAAGGAAAATGCTCCATAATGGGATAGCAATTTTATCTTCCATTCAACAACCGCATCTGTAATGAATTTTAACCCAGGCAGACACAGAGAAGTTTATGGAAAGTGATGTGTTGGACTCAGCAAGAAATATACGCCACCATTACATACTTACTGTGGAGACAATCTTTTTAGGTCTTTCTACATTTTGTATAATGAGAAAAAATAAGCAAGCTGTGAACAGGTATTCTCTACTAAAATGCTTGTTTAAATTCCTGTTCAGATGTAGTCTCTATACCGTAGATGTGATAATGATTTCTAAATAAAAGCAAGGCTAGCTCAAACTGTAAACCCCAGCAAACAGATGGTTATATGGGCAGGTCCCCCTCTGTAACTGATCCTTGCATCAGCCAATTACAGGAAGGCGTTCTTTCCTGTCAATAGGAACCTCTTGTTTGCCCTACTTCAACTTTTTTACACCTTTAGCTGGTCAACCCTCTGTGCAGAAATCTCAGACAGGAAATAAATCTTGACTTTTTTGTCTTGGTTGTTAGAGCAGCTAATAGTTGAGTATCACCAATCCTTATGTGGCCACGGTCGTACATTATGGCCAAGCCCTTACTGTCCAGAAGTAGCAGCCAATTCACATTTAATTGCTGCAGTAGTACTGAAATACTAATTGAACCACCAGCTTTTTACAATGATAAACCCACAATAAAGATATTTATTGAAACATTTGATGAGATGAGCCATAAGAAGGTTACCGATCCACCACTGACACTATCAAAGGGCTCTAAAGAATCACACAGTGTATGAAATCCTTGTTCATTGCACATAATATTATTGCCTTTAGCTGGCGTTAAAAGTGACCCTGCTAGTGTCTTTAAATGCCTTGTATTGTAGCAATGTTTAGAAAGAGGGATAGGGCACTATGCAATGGATGATGTATATCTCATGTTGAGCAGAGGTGCAAGAAAGCCAAGGTAGAGAAAGTTCCCTACACTTGAGAGGAGGAGCGAAACGTGTCCCACCTGCTCCGTTTTTACAGGGTCCACCTACCTTACACCACATGGATGGCACTAACTGATAGGACTAAAGACTGGTAGCTATACCAAAACAGTTTACTTACTGTAGATAATATGTCTCAATATCTGTGTAACTGCATACTATGACTATTGTAGAGCTTTAATAGTGAGGTGTTAACTCTTTGTGTTTTTAGATGCTATCCCTTCTGATAATAAAAAGGACTTTTAGTTACACACAATATATAGAATGTTGCAGCCTATATCTTTTTAATCTCTGGTGTTCCTTCTTGTATTGTAGCAATGGTATTCTTATGTAAGCAGCACATTCATTGATAAAATGCATTATCAACGAGATCTAATGATTAAAATGATGTAGACAGCCATACACCTAAAGATAATGCTTGTTTCCCAGCTATCATCCTGATACCTTTCATTCCCCATCACATACAATGAGACATCCATTGGCAAAGCACTATATCTCCGAGGCAGTTCTATTAGGAAGACAGGCTATTAAAGGAATGTAATGAACAAAGTGTCATTCGTTCTGCTAACAGGCAATTCCCATTTAAAAACCTCCACCCCCATTTCAGAAGTCTGTTGGAAATTTTCAAACATGCCCAATGGAACAAAAGATGATTCCTATAGGATGTTTCCATATGGGATTGGTCATATGGTCTTCACGCATGCACCAATGGTCATCAAAGCTTTGTGCAAAGCATGGTTGGAAAAGTTAAAGGAAAGATCCTTTAAAAGGGCATGTTTACCCTTAAAACAAAAAACTGGGTGACTTTTTATTTATACTTACTGCCCGCAACTCCAACTGCTTTTTTTCACCAATTTATTGCATGCAATTTTAACAAAATAATTTAAGGATTATTCTGGCAGAGTAAAGCTGTTTCCTCACTCCATGCAGTCAATCAAGGCTGTCACCGCTGACATCACAGCCAATTATTGTGTCTGCAGTTTCCTTTGCTGCCCCCTCTGCACATGCTCAAGCTAATTAAAAGCTCACAGATGGAGGAGGCAGATACCTTTGCCAGAGCATAAGACAACTTAAATTCTTAAAGGGTATGTCCACCCTAAAATAAAACTTTTTTCCGTAGTGTAGGGATCCCCCTCCCAAGTCTCAACCGCCATATTTATATTGTAAAAAATTTTATTTACCTGCCTTTGTTTACATAGCCTATGACTGTAATATTACATTGGGGGCCGGACCAGCAGTGGTGTCTGTAATTGGCTGGCAGCCAATCACAGACTCGGCTGCCAACTATTGAGAACGCCGATGGAACATGCTCTGGTAATTAATAAATATGGCGGTTAGGGTTGGGAGAGGGGTCCCTACACTAAGGAAAACGTTTTATTTGTAAGAGTAGACACTGCTGCATGGAGGGAACCCAGAGGGTAGGGGGAAGGGGGGGAGGACTCCCCTGCACATGGCAGAAACCACAACAAGGACAAGGAAGATGTAGGCATCCGGATGAATCACAGACAGCTCCTACTCTTCACTTTCTGGAAATTTGGACAGGCACTGCAGGAGAACTGCTTTGAGCAGAGGAGTATGGTAAGTATTTTTTTAGCACTATACAGTGGGGCCTTTAGTGGGTTAAATTTTAGTTTTGGGGTAGACATGCCCTTTAAATATCTGGTTACAAAAGCATGTAATAAACTGATATAAATTGGGTTTGCGGGCAGATAACTGACAAATCATGTTTTTTTTTGTTGTTGTTTTAAGGGTGGACATGCCCTTTAAGATAAGGCAAAACAATGAGAAATATAGGGATTATAGGGATAAAGCATGGTTAACTACTTCTACTAAGCATTATATATGCAGTGCAGCAGTAGGGTAATTTATTATATATATAAACTCCACCCACATGGAAGTAAAGTGGGCCACAGATTATAAGAAGGAAGTAGTAAATTAACAGCCGGGCCACACACACCCTACCTTCCCTCAAACCCACCCCACCCACCCACAGCTTATCACCTACTGTGACACTAGTAATGTGTTATGCCTCTGATGCATTATGCGCGCAATTCCCCTACCCAGCCAGAAGATCTATCCAAAAAATGCAGCAGGGGAGGTGTGCAATTGTTGTTCCCCTTAAAGGGCATGTCCACCCTTAAAATAAATGTTTGCACTATAATAGAATGCCTTCCCCCAGCCCCAACCGCTAATAAAAAGTACCCAGATCTTTACTTCCCTCTCTCCTCTGACACCCGGCCCGGCCTTCTGCTTGCAAGACACTCCAAGCAGGGGGCCAAGGCACTGAAAGGCAGCCAATCACAGACGCAGCTGCCGGCTTCTCAGAATGCCGGAGGAGAGAGGGAAGGTAAGAAGGGTTCGGGGGACTTTCTTAAAATTATTTTTTAGCGGTTGGGGCTGGGGGAAGAAATACTATTAAATGGACAAGGGTTTTTAGGGGGAGGGATCGCAAAACGGGAGGGAGAGGGAGGGGGGGGGAGAAGGGCTGCAGTACGCATGCCAAACTTCTCCCGGAGGCGAGACAGGAGGCAGAGTCCTATATGGACTCTGCTATCCTCCTGGTGGGCAGTTTTTGGGAATTTGGGGGGGGACTACAGGAGAACCATATGGAGCTTGGATGTGAGGTAAGGATTTTATTACACTACATGATGGGGCCATTACTGGGGGGGGATTATAGTTTTGGGGGTGGACATGCCCTTTAAGTAATGTACAGTGTACCTGCCTAGTCCTAGTGTTCTCTGCTTCCTGTGAACTTTGTAGTGCTGTCCTGGCTGTTGGATGGGAGAGGGGGCCGGGAGGGTATGGTGCCTGTGTTTGGCTTGTTTTGTCTGTTGGAATTGGGGGATGTTGTGTTAGCTTGGTGTTGTGCTGTACTGTGATGAACTATAATGGATAATGTAACCCCTAGTGAAAATTATATGGATACTAGAAGTCACCTAGCAGTTCCATGCCCTCTATACAAGTAGGAGGCCACAGGCCAAGGAACTCCTCTGTGACTTCTAATATCCTTATCATTTACAGTACGGGGCCCTTTGATCACTAGGTCTCTTCCTTCCTTATCTGGCATTGAGAGAAGCAATAGGGGATTTGTATACCAACATAATCAAACCAGTAAAACTTTCCATAGATAGAAATATTATACATATCTACATATGTTATGTCAGGCCAACATGTAGCACATAACTAGAAGAAATTTATTGTTATTCCAGTCTAAATAACTTTTAGATAGTAAGTGACTTTTGTAAACAGGCTCATACACTAATAAACTGTGGCATGTTCTTTGTCTGTGCTTAAGGGGTTAAACATTGGCCTGACAAATTGTTCTGCTTGGCGGTTCCCCAGGACTGGTGCCATCTGCGGAGAGAACCCAGTGTGAAGCTCTTCCCTTGTGGTTTATTCACATCAACATGATCGGCAGAGACACCTATTCAACCGTGGGTGAAGGAGGGGGAACCCAACACAGAATGTGTCACAAATATCATTTTTCCATTGCAGCTTATTTTGTCTCTCCAGCTAGAGCGCCTTTCACATTGGCATCTCATAACTGAATGTTAGAGCACCCTGGAAATTCTATTTTTAAATCTTTACAGCTCTTCATTAGAGTGACTCATTTATAAGCAGAGAGTGCAGATTGGCAGCTGGAGGACATTTTGTCAGGGTTCAAGAATTCCTAGAAAACAAAAAAAAATGGTGCCAGTCTAGTTTTGTAGTTAACCCATGTCTGTGGCTCAAAGTTGGAACTGTGATCCAGAAACTTGTGGCAACTGTGATTTCTAAAGAAGGTGAAATTACACACAGGCAGATATAAAGACGATTTCCTGTGTCCAGAACACCCCCCCCATCCTTTCTGCTGTCACATATTTACCTGCTGTTTCAGAACTTCAGATATTGCTACGTTAATTATCTTCGCACTCCGCCGTGATTCTTCCTGTCAGCAAGGACAAATTTATTTATTTATGTATTTTCTCCCCTAGGCTAGATAGCTTGTTGCTGCCCTCCCATACCCTCCAACATTCCCCTTTAAATAGGTACACTACAGAAACCTCACCCTGGTCCCTGCTTTTGGGACATTCCCCAGGACCGACCCCCTGGACAACCCAACTCCACCCTCATTGGTTTTTAATGCGAAGCCCCAGAATTAATAACTTTGCAATCAGTACAGCCCTTAATATTTATTATTTATGATCAGACAACCCAGTTGTCACCTTTCCCTTTAAGACAAACACAAATAAAATCTACATGAAGAAAGTCTAGTTAATTGGCATTTGCATCAGACTAGATTATTCAATGTAACCAAACATCATGTCATAATTAACTGCTATATAGCCTTGTAATATGTAGATTCACAAGTGTTTAGACTCTTTCATTTCACTCTTACAAACCTTTTCATAGTTTAAGTCTGTCTCTTAGATATTGCGTTCAATCTGCCCATATCTATTCAAAATTGCTTTAAATCTGCCCAGGGTCGATTTACTATTAGGCACAGTAGGCATGTGCCTATGGGCGTCTGAGGTTGGAGGGGCGGCTGTCAGTCTCCTCTCACCAATCCAACCCCTTTATAGTCTTTTTTCCACCTCAAAAAAGAGAGAATGGGTGTGGTTTAGGGGTGTGGTCTGTGTTTAGGGGTGGGGCTAAGGACACCAGGCTCTTTGGGCCTACAGGCTCCTGAGCTGTAAATCCGGCCCTGAATCTGCCACAGATTGTATTCCACCTTCACCACATGGAAGGGCCAATGGATGGGACCATGTACCATCAATTCTTGGGTGAGCACCTTCTTCCCTCAGCCTGGGATTGAAAACAGGTTGTGGATGGGTATTCTAGCATGACATTAACCTTAAATACACAGCCAGGGCAACAAATAGTTTCTCAAGAAAGTTGCCAAACATCAGCCTCAAAACCTTACAGACTTGGAGAGGATTTGCAAAGAGGAGTGGGACAAAATCCGTCCTGAAGTCCTGAAATTTGTGCAAACCTGGTGGCTAACTACACGATAGCCCATAAAATACCATTGCGGTTGTATACTAAGCACTGGTGGCAACATGATTCTGTAGCTTGCTGCATGGGCATTTAAGGGGGGGAGGAGGGTACAGGTGCCCATATTCTCCCTGTTCTGCTGACTTAACTGAAATTCTGGCACCTTAAATTAGATTAGACTGCTGCGTCTGAAAGGGGTTTAAATCAATGGGAGTTACTATTTCCTGTTTGAGCATAGGTGTAAAACTAATCACATAAACAGTAAGAGAGTCACACAGTAGCAAAAACTAAAAATTATCTTCATGCTTAAAGGGCATGTCAACCCCTTTTTAAAAAAAAAAATTCTGTAGTGTAGTGCTCCCTCCCTCAACCCCAACTGCCATAGTTATTTGAAGGAAAACTCCCCCGATCATTACATACTTTGCCTCTCTCCTCCGACGTTCTGTCATGGCCCTCTGCCTACAGGAAAATGCAAGCAGGGGGCCGGACCAGCAGTCATGTCCGTGATTGGCTGAGAGGCAGCCAATCACGAACGCGGCTTCCGGCTGTTCAGGGGAAACAGGTAATGTAAGTCTAGATCGGGGGAGTTTTTAGATAAATTACTATAGCAGTTGGGGTTGGGGAAAGGGAGCCCTACACTACAGAAAAGGGCTTTGCACTAGGGGGAGGGAGAGAGAAACAGGAGGGAGAGGGAGGGGAGGGAGAGGGAGGGGGGAGGGCTGCAGTGCGCATGGCAAAATTCTCCCGGAGGAGAGACAAGAGGCAGAGTCCTTTATGGACTCGGCGTGGCTCCTGGTGGTCAGTTTTTGGGACTTTGGAGGGACATTACAGGAGAACCATTTGGAGCAGGGATGAAAGGTAAGGATTTTTATACATCACACAGTGGGGCCAGCAGTGGGTTAAATTATAGTTTTGGGGGTGGACATGCCCTTTAATGTCTTGGTACCAGAATTAGCATGAATTGAGCTACTAAATATCACAGAATAAATAAAATTTCCTCCTTAGTACAGGTACTGACTGTCATGAACCCTCTGGACCCACGACGACTATCCACCTATCAGTTACCAGAAAACGCGCATTTGACAGGCGGATGAAACAGAACGTACCAGGAGGGTTTAGTTAACAAAGCAATATCGCACACAACTAATATTACTTAATATCTATATATGTGCTGCCACCACCTTCCTAAAAATAGGGGAAGGACCTACTAAATATATCTATGGGGTTATCCACACCTATTATTGTATACAGTTATATATATATACACCTAAACAATACTTCTTATATAGTAGCGTAACTCAAGAGACACGGGTTCGTTTTGGGATATACAAACAAGAATATATAGTTAGGAACCGAAAAAGCAGGTACTCCTGAGTCTCCCACTCAGGGACACAGCAGCAAACTCACTGAAGAGAAAGTTGCTAAGGAATATAACACTAAAAACAGTACCCCCCAGGTATACTCAGAATAAGACAATTAGCCTATAAATGATTTTATATCGTTTATTAAAAGTAACAAAAGAGTGCATAACAAAATATACAGAAAAAACTAAATTAAAAATGATAACACACAAGTGAGGATAGAATTGGGTAAAAGAAAGAATACTTAGGGATAAATGGCATCTGAAATCCGTGAGCAGAGTCTTGTAAAGCCAAATATGTAAAAAGTCCAAATAATATTTCTTGAAGAAATGTATGGTCCGTCCGGTTGGCTAGATATTTCTTAAGATGTTATGACAAACTCCTTTCCATTGTTGTGCATCTCCTTATCTACCCCTGACCCAAGCTTTCTTAGCCAATCACCTACAAGTGTAGGTTGGGCTCAGGGTATGTCCAAAACTTTATTACACTCAGTATGGGCCACTCAAAAAACTAACAATGCTGTCAGTATCCATACCTTGGATAATAAACATCTTCAAATTTTTATGCCCTAATATTAATCACCCTCATGAATTTACACAACTAACAAGACCAAACATGACATATGTACCATATTTACATTTGTATAACGGTTTAAAGTGGGTTTCTGGGAGACCCTAAGGCCTGGAGTTATGGTTCCCACGGGATTCTCTCATCTACCAGAAGCCATTTTGGGTGATACCGCTATGGTATCTGCCCCACAAACCAAGTTATGGCAATCATTGAAAACCTGGTGTTATAATCCCCATTAGAGTTGAAACAAGGGTCAAATACTCATAGTGGACACAAGGGTCAAATTGTCCACTTTATCAGAGCATCTGCTGGCTTTACGATATGTAAGGAGGGAAGTACATTGTCCTATTGAGTTTATGGCACTTGAACCATATGGCAAAGCAAATACAGGAGGAAGGGAGAAAACAGAAGGTACCAATACAATAAAACCAATGGAATTTGCTATTACAGACACCAAACAATCATTAACTTCATTAGAACTGCTTAAGGGGAAGGAAGCTCAAAATGTTCAAGCAGGAATTTTAACACTGTGACTGCCAGATAAACAACGTGGGAGCTGCCATACTGCTTGTCTTGCCGGTAAAGTGAGGTAATTCAAAAATCAAGAGTGCAATTCCAGATAGTGTCTATAGGGTTTTACATTGCACTCCTGTTTGTCACACTGACCACTGTGCTAAAGTCTGCAGTAGAGAAGACAACCTCTGAAATGTAAGTTAGGAAGGTGTGCTCTCTTTTATTGTTTTAACAAACAAACAACTGCAGTTTAGCAAAGTGTAATAACCTTTTACATCTGCTAAGAATCATATCACACAGGTATTTATGATTGTGGAAGGAAACCCACATAATATACAAAGGGTGAAATTTTATATATACATGGTATCAGAAATATCCGGTACCACGGGTTTTCACGGTAAGGCCACATATTTACGACTGTATGACAATACCACTATTGTATTATATTGGACAGGGATGTCAAACTTGCGACCCTCCAGATGTTTGAAACCTACAACTCCCAACATTCCCTGGGAGTGCTGGAAGTTGTTGTTTTCATACATCTGGAGGGCTACAAGTTTGACACCTGTGGTATAGGTGATCATACAATTATTATTGCAATCATAAGTGTACGATCGTCATCATATTTAAATAGTGATCATTAAAGGTGCCGTATTGTGGTATAGCGATACCGTGCCTTTATAAATACCGGCTAAAGGGAAAACATAAACTTCTGATGTAGTCAAGGTTGGAATTAAGCCCTAGACTGCATCAGTGTTAAAAATCATGCTGCACCATTGCATTATGAGCTGACTACATGCAGGGGTGTTCCTGTGTTTTTTGGCACCTGAAACAACTTTTGAATGGCGCCTATAGGTAGACGGATGCGGCACGCAAAGTGCACCATAGTAAAGTGGGCGTGGCTTCATTGTAAAGATGGGTGAGGCTTGTGGATGTGGACTTAACACTGGCATATGGATGGAGGGCTGGCTTTACACTAGCTGGTGAATTGGAGGGCTGGTGAATTAGTAAATATGCCCACAATACAGACTGATTAATATAAGATGCCAACGCATACAGCATGGCACATGCATACATAATGCCACACACACATACAGATACATTTGCATGCATAGATAAACGCATACAGACAGGCACAAACATGCATATATACAGATATACACGATACACACAGAGACACCCACACACACAGGGGCGTAGCTACCAGGGGTGCAGGGGATGCAACTGCACCAGGGCCCTTGGCCAAGAAGGGGCCCCATTTTGTGCTAAGGTTCCAAAACTACCAGTCTGTGTGCCAACTGTTTTACCAGTGGTCTGTATTCAAAGCATTTTTACCATTGTCTGTGTGCCAAGCATTTAACCAGTGCCTGGCTGTGTGCAGTGCCAGTTTCCCAACCAGTTTATCAGTGTCTGCATGCCAAGCATTTAACCAGTCCTTGTGCCAACTATTTTACCAGTGGTTATATACAAAGCCTTTTACCAATGATTATTTGGTTTGCAGTGCCGATTTGTGTTCGCGGTGGTGTTGGGGGGCCCATGCCCAAATTTGGGGGGCCCATGCCCAAATTTTGCATCAGGCCCCATAAGTCGGTAGCTACGCCACTGCACACACAGATACAGAAACACACACCCATACAAACACACACGCATGCATACATAAGAGTAACTAAATATCTGTTGTATTTAGTTAGATCAACTGGACATAAAGTATAGTTCTTGAAGACATTTTGCTAGTCATCTGAATGACCTGTACAAGAATCTGTTGGCAATTACGTAAGAAAAAGGACATACCATTAAGGATTGTAATGTCAACATATTGGCAAAGGAACATGACTGGTTCAAGAGAGGTGTCAAGGAGGCCATTTATGTGAAAATAAAGAAACCAAACCTAAATAGAGGTGGGGAGGTTTCAACACCAACTGTCTACCATGTACAATGCTGTTTTGGCACCTTACCCTGGGCAGTTTCGATAACACCTCTTAGCCACAATGCAGTCACACCTTGTATTTAGAAGGTCCCTAACACCTGGATGCCATATGATAATTGGGACTTTCCAGGGTACACAATTTCCAACAGATTCTTGTACAAGTCATTCTGAATTAAGAAAACCAGTTGGATGACTAGCGAAACATCTTCAAGAACTAAACATTATGTCCAGTTGATCTAACTGAATACAACAGATATACCATGACCTGGATGAATGAGAACCCCCTCAAGCATAAGAGTAACTAAACTTAACATATGTTTCCCCTGACTACAGTTCCCATTATTCTCCTTACCACACTATAATCCAGGGCCCAGGTAGCTCATAAAATGGGCTCAACCCAGCACCCCAGACAGTGTCTGTCAGCACGATGTGTTTAACCCCAACCACGAGGAACATCCCATCCACTGCCAGTGTGGAGATAGTATGAGTGGAAATCTGTCCCTTGTACTTTCTATTACTATTTACAACTGCAACTTACTGTCCATTCTGCTCCATTTCCTGGTTCAGGCACTGTAAGCTAAAACACCCCCCCTATCTCTTCTCCAACTATGAACTGAACCCCCATATTGTGCAGAAATGTAGTATTGCAGGGAGGAGGATTTTTTTTTAACTGCCACCTTCCTAGGTGACCACAGTGGGCGCCATGAGGGAATGTTTCAGTTTTCTTCATGGTAGGGTTGCCCCTGACTACATGTCCAAAAAAAAAATTTAGATTTTTCTTCCCCACCCACCAAACCCCAAGACAGAAATACATACACAGTTAATGTGTGTTCCTCAAGTCAAATCTTTGCTACACTGTCTGCCACCTCTTTTTGTTATATTCTACTTTGTTCTGGACAGCAGCAGTCAGTCACAGCTGACATCACAGCCAGAGATGGATTAAAATCAAATTGGGCCCCGGGCAGGGCTGACAATTGGCCCCCTTGTTCTTGTATTGTATGGCTGTGGTACTGAAGTGAGCCCCTGATGTTTACTGGGCCCTAGGCACCTGCTTAGGTTGCCTTAATTGATATTCCTGCTCTGGTCACAGCCAATGACTGACAGCTGCTGTCTGAACTGCCTTCTCTAACCATAATCATGCTCATTACAAGCTTGTACAGCTTTAAGAGAAGGTGGAAGAAGAAGAAAAGGGTGTCTAACATTGCAGTGAAGATCTGGCTTCAGGAACATCCATGAGCATTAGGGTCTTGGGGTGTAGGGGGTGGGAAAGAAAAATATAAATGTGCCTGGAGGTGAACATGCCCTTTAAGAGGAATACAGTAGAGACAGCATTGCCTCCTTTTCCCTTCAAAACTGAACATGAAATGTACAACTTGCAAGGCTTAGTACAAGTTCATTAAACACATGATGTATAGATACACTGATACCAATACAGTCTGCATCTTGTAATGGACTTCTGACCAGCTTTTCAGCATGCTGATTTTATGTGGGTTTTTTTAAAGGGAAGAGACAGAAAGTAGCGAGCCTTTAATATTTCATGCATATTCAGTTTACTTTAGCGTTCAATTCCCCTTATATATATTCCAGCACGTACACCTACCCATTCAAACAGTCCATATATTGCTGTGTATAGAATGTCTGTGTCCAATGGTAAACACTTATGGAAGCCTCCATAGCACACAATGAGACTGGATAAACGCACACTGAGCAGGAAATTACGAATCGTGGAATGGAAAATAACTGAGAAAACAGAAGAATGAAGAGTGAAAGGAAAGCTGAGGATTCAGTAAACACAATGTCCCTAGAGGGTAAATGAAGCTTTAACAAGTAATGCAGTGACTCCAGTAACAATCAGAATGGTGTTCTGCTCCAACCCAGTTGCTACTAACTCAGTACACCCCTCCAGCATTGTTCATATCCTGCAGCTACCTCCAGGCCCTGCCCATCAATATCTCATGCACATCAGCACAGAGAGAACTCAGGTGGGATTAACCCATGGCAGCTCAGGTTGAGAAATCTATAAGCCACCAGAGTACTGTGAATATTCCTCAGGTATCATATAAAATGTAAACGGTGATAGATTCTTAAAGCTTTGTTGCTAGAGGGATTAGCAGTTTTTTCGTAACCGTCTGCTAGCCCGGTGCTCTCTGTAACGCTGAATGGTACATGTTGTACAGATGTAGCCTGCAGTAACTTCTAATATAAGGGCTGCGGGTATTTATCAACCATAACACCTCTATACTGATTTCCATGGCGTAAATGGGCCCTGTGTACAAGCATCATATTTTGCTTTTAGTCTGTAACTAAAAATCAGCACATTAAGCCCTGTATTAATGTGGTATAATAAAGACCTTAGTGCAATTAGTTACAAAATGACGTATGGCCTGACCCTCCGAACTGACGTGGATATAAAGAGAGTTTAGAATGGGTCTGCTGAGTGGTCGATGTTGGTTAAGAACACTGGCAGTTAAAGCTTTAGTGAACCTCAGAATGAAAACTCTTTATCCTTCCCATACCTTTATTTATTATACTTTTGGCAAATGTGTTACATATATAAGGGATAATACGCTACCTACAGTGTAATATAAGGAGATTACACCACCGAGGAGTTCCCTGACCATAGAAAAGCATGAGGTCATCAGGCCAAGTGCTTTTATAGAGGTCAGGGAACTGCAAGGTGAAGTAATATCCGTATACTATTCTGTAGGTAGCGTATTATTCCATATTATGCATAAGGTAAAGAAGATAAATCCAGCACAGGCTCTGTCTCCCCCCTCCCTCTACCCTCTCCCTCCCTCTCCCTCCCTGTATTAGTGATGTAGATAACAAGCCTGTTTTTGTACATACAAATATTTAACTGCAGTTTTTATCTGAAAATAAAAGAAGACAATAAACATCGGCTCTCACCCGGTGCAGTTCCAGTTTGTTACACTGACTGACTGAATTACTGTGCTGATAAGGAGGAGCAAGCACAGTTGTGAGGTAAGGATTAAACTACACTACATGGTGGGGCCAGTAGTTGGGGGGATTAGTTTTGGGGGTGGACATGCCCTTTAATGTAAATGGCTGTGGGACCTGGGAAATGGTCTGGGGAACATATTTGAATATCCAGGACTTTAGAAAAAACAATTTTACTCTCACGCGCGCTATTTTCGACCTCTTGCGTTCGAAAATTCAATAATTATCCCATGAACGACTTGCAGATTCGATTATTCAATATTTACTCACTTATTGGTATAATAGACATTTTACTCGCATATTTGTGCACCTCGAATGTTCGAACATTCGATAATTATCGAAATTATCGAAAGTCCGAGACCGTTTGGACTCGAATAGTTCGGCTTGAACTCGGTTTCGAGTTCTAGTCCATCTTTACAGTATATCAGGTTTTACATCTGATCTACATTTATAGCTTAAGTTATTTTTACACTGGACTTGCCCTTCAAAATGTGTTAATTTATCCTTCTTTGTCCTCTAAATTCATTGCTGTATGCCTGCTATGCTTCTGGATGCCTCATGGAAATTAAAGGGCATCTATACCGAAAAATAGGTTATTTTTTAATTCCATAATTGGAAACTATAATTCTTCCCAACCACCACTGTATCATTTTTTTTTTGATCTGCCCCCTATGTCTTTAGATATCCAATTTAAAACTTCTTATATTCCAGCTGTCAATCAAATTCCTTGCTCTCAAAAACTATTCTTCTGTGAGTAGTTTTGCTGTAGCTGGAATGGTGACAGAGTTTAAACAGTTGGAATGCTGTATGCTGTGTGCAGCCTTGACAGTTGGTTTGTGGGGGAAAAAGTCAGGTCGGATGGAAGTGGGAGTGGTTAAAAGAGGGAAGGGGGATACTGCTCCTAAACAAAATGTGTGCTGGATTGAAGGCATGCAGCAACACACACAAATCAGAGTAAGTGCTACTTACATGTATTCAATTATAGATTAAGATGAGGCAAAGTAATTTTTTTCAGTATAGTGTCCCTTTAAGCAATTTAGTCACCTGGAACTGAGCCTGAGCATGCTCAGAAAAGGCAGCTCAGGGATTAGCATTCAGTCATTGGCTGTGATGTCAACTGTCAAATCCGTAACTGACTGTTGCTCACTGGAACAGGAAGCAGAAACAGGGGAAACCTGATATTATGCAGGATTTCAGGTTAGACTTATATATTCAGATTTCAAACTATCACAGTTTAGGGTTTTGGGGGTGATTAACCTGTATATAAGTTTTCATTTGGGGGCTGGAATAGCCCTTTAAATTTGCACTGTGGGTAAATCCCTTTCCTTATCTTTAGGGGTGTCAGATGAAACAGTAAGTACAGTGAAAGTTAGCTTTGGGGGGATTCCTGATTGTGAATACAAATTCTTGTTTTAAGGGTAGAGGTACCCTTTAAATAAATAAATATCATCTACTGTATGCATCACAGGACTTTTAAGCATTATAATTATTTTATTTTATTTGAATGTCTGACAGGACATCCTACTTCTACTGTATTAAAAAAAAAATGATCATATATAAGCATGTACTTGTAATGAAAAGCTTTTCGTAATTTTTTTCAAGTGCTTCTTGAAAGCTGAGTAACTAGAATTTCAATTAAATTAGGTTTATAAACTGCAAAATCAATTTGATTCAAGTCATTTGTCTAATGGTAATAACCACAGATAATTCAGTGGTATTTCAACCATGGGTTGAGAGTTTCTTTTTCTGGCAGAACCTCAGCAGTGAAAACAACAAATTAACAGTAGCTTAACTTTCTGGTGAAAAGGAGAATTAACTTTAAAAAAAAAATAAATTAATAATAACTGCAATCATTTCAAATTGTCTTTGCATTCATGAGTAACTAAAATGGTACAATTCTCTACTGTTTCTTTTATATCTAAAGCTAGCACAGTAAAGATTTTTGAAAGATGACAGACAGGATCATCTCCTAAAAGGAGAATGCTCGGGTCTGTGTATACTCCTTATAGGGGAGTCTGCCGCAGGTGAGGGAAATGTACAATTTTTTTCCGAGCAAGCAATTGGTCGCGCATTCGGTTGGAAAAGCGGCCACACACAATGCAGATAAAGCCCTGATACTGTCGCATCTGACAGTATTGGGGCTTTATCGGTACTGTGTGTACCTGGGCTTAAGGGAGTATCAAATATTGTATCTTTAGGGCATTTTGCAAAAGATCTTAACTGTATGAGTAGAGATGAACAAAACTTTCCACGTTCATTCAGCCGCCAGTTTTGCAGAACTAATTGAAGTTCCAAAAATACAAAAATTAAATTCAAACCCAATTGTAGCAGATTTTTAAATTTTTTTAAACACAATTTTTTTATCTTAATTTTTAATTTTTCGATCAACTTTTTTGACTTTCGGCTTGGTATTCAACTTTTTGATTTCCATTTTCTAATTTTGGTTTAGGCGGTCAAAAATATTTGTACCAAGTCTCAAATACAAAACCAGTAAGCAGCAAAAGTTGTCAGTGTGTTTTAGTCTTCTGCCTAAAACACAAAATTATGTGCCATTTCCATTTTTTTTTAGAGAATCCGTATACAGCCAGGAGTAGGGTTGATAAAATTCTGTTTTCTGTTGTCTCTGTTCAATATATTTTTAAATAATTTACCAAATGATGTATATATTAAACTAGGTACACACATTTGGAACCTTTGTCCTGAACCACCGGTCGCCAGGATAAAACAATGCCAGGCCGCTGCGGCTAAAGCTAGAACATTATTGCATTGTATAAAGAGGGGAATAGATTCAAGGGAGATTCAAGGCCCCATTTGAGATATGAGGTGCAGTTAAGAGAAGGGCAACTAAACTTATAAGGGGAATGGAGAGGCTTGACTATGCAGGCAGATTAGACTGGTTTATTGCTGTTTACATTGGAGAAGCTTTAGACATGGGCCATATAATAAACTCTCTGGTGCAATGTTCAATAATAGGTTATATCTGAGAACTTGTGGACATCTTTTTAGTTTCATCTTCTGATTAGGAAAGGTTTCTTTACAATGGTGGAACTGTCTTCCAGCAAATGTGGTAATGGCAAGTTCATTGAAATGACTTCACAAATGGCCTGGTTACATTTTTAAAACTAAAATATATTGGTATTAATACATATACTGTAGTTCTGTATCCAGGAATATTTTCTGATTACCATTTGGAGTCAGGAAGGAATTATTTCCCCCTTGTTTTTTTGCCTTTCTCTGGATTGTTAGGTCAGGTCAAAGCAGTATGATTTTATAAGAACATTTCCAATGGCTTCATACATACAAGAAGTCATGATCCACAAAAAAACTTTCAAAATATAAAAGAGATCTTATCTTTGAAAAATATCAATCTGGAAAGAGATACAAAATAGTATCTAAAGCATTATATAATCCATGGGACAAGGTGAAGACAACCATCAACAAGTGGAGAAAATAGGGACAATTGGAGAAAATAAAGACTTCCCTTCAATAGTTACAAAAGAACTACACTGGGAAGCTACTATGAGGCCTACAGCAACATCCAATAAGTTGCAGAATTCCTTGGCAAGTACTGGTTGTTCCCTACACGTGACAAAAATCAGCCATATTCTTTGTCTTTATGTCTTTGATATGGATTAGGGTAGCTACAAAATATTCAAACATCCAAGCATAGCTAAACTTTTCAAAAATATATCTAATCTCTCAGTTCCATGTGGAAAAAAAAATTATGGTCTGATAAGACAACAGTTGTACTTGGCCAAATTTTTAAACCAACATGCATGCAGCATGCTCTTTAGGTGCTCTTCTTCGGCTGGAATTAATAGTTTTGTCAAGGAGGATGGAATCTTAAATAGCAAAAGTCTATTAAGCTACAAAATTTAGGTTCATATTTATAAAAGGTATTCAACGTTTCGCTTTTTCTGCTATGGCCAGGGCTTTTACCAAATTCTTATTTAGCGCAATTTATAAAGAGGCAATAACCGGTGGTGAAAAGTCATTACCACAGCTTAGCACCATTTTGCTTATTGCCTTGGTAACCACTCGATCAAGTTTATAAAACAGCGTTTTATCAAGTTTGGCCATTAAAAATCACCAAGTCACAGGTGGAGAAATCACTACCATTTCAGAGATGGAGAAAAGTGCCAGTACATTGTGGAGTGCTTATTAATACTAATAAGTGTCCAGGGGGAGTGATATACTATTTTCATGCATTTACAGTGATACGATGGACAATATTCCTGTTTTACTAAAAACACTTTTTTAACTTCGCTCGCATCCATTTTCTCTTTTTGCAGTTATACCTGACTCAATGCAATAGCACTGTGGCAATAATTTTCATAGAATTTCACAGAATTTTCTTTAGAATTACATTTTTTTTTTTTTAGAAATACAAAAATAACAATCTTTGCAATTGCAATGTCTTGCGATAGCAAAATGGCGAAAATAGCGATTGTTTATAAATATGCCCCTTAGCATCTGCCAGGAAGCTGAAAGTTTACAGAAACTTTTCCTTTCTACATAACAATAAGCATACATCCAAAACAATAAAAAGAAAATGACCTGAGGAAGGATAAGATATATCCGAAACATGTCACGCTGAGGTCTGGAATAAAGTCTATTTGTGAGGCAGTTGTCTGAGTATATTCTGAATTGTGGTTTAAGTGGAGGGAGCAGTACCACTGACATCAGGTGAGAGCCTTTAACTGTGCTAGTTCATGATCCTTGTGTTTTTGGATGCAATAAAAAGAAATGGCTCAAACAAATGATGTAGAGGGTCAGTGTTCTGAAATGTCCCAGCCATATTTTTTTCCAATTTAATTGGAAATCTGTGGGGTTATCTGAAGAGAGCTATAAACAGGAAGTTCCCTTGGAATTTAAACTTTTTGCAGCAAAGAGTGGACAAATATTGTCAGGTCCAAATTTGTCAAACTTATAATCTGTCTAAGGATACATGAACCCACTGGGATTTGTTTCACCAGCTGGTTTATACAGAACATACCCAGGTTTCAGAATTTCAGCTGTCAAAGGTAAAATTCCATGTTGGAAACATAAAATGTTGACACTTGGGTTCTATGTTCGACATTTCAGTTGTTTAGCATTGAAATATCATTGTTAGTTTCTTCTGTCAAATTTCAACATTGGAACTAACAGGATTATTCAATAAAAGTTCTTAATGTTTAAAATGGTGCTTATTTTGCCCCAACCAATCAGATGTTAGCTTTCAAATGTTAAATAAAATCTGATTGGTTGGGGCAAAATTAGCACCATTTTAAACGATAAGAACTTTTATTGAATCTCCCTGTAAGAGTTTTGACCCGAGACCAGGTTCAGGTCGGAACACCAGTACATCCCTAGTGCTGTCATAAAATCAATAGGTGCTTCATTCAAGTATTAGTTTGAATCGAGAAATTGGGGTGATTTAACTTATTTGTATTAATGTCAATTTTGCAAAAAATGTTGAATATGTTGAGACAGGCTTTGTCTTAGTTTCTTTTTTCCAATTTTGTAGGTGTGTGTGTATCCACTTTTTCAACACATTGACAAACATACATGCAAATAAAATTCCTCTGTGCGCCAACAGGTACACTTTTTGCTTACATATATTGTTATAAACTACAGGCTAAACTACAAACTGAAACTGAAATGTTTAAAAGCAGATTTGTTACAAATTAAACTAAAGAAATATTAGAGAGATACAATTAATTATCAAGTTTACCACATTTGCACATGGACTGGAAAGAGTAGATGGAGTAGCACTAACACCTGTCATACAGAGTGCAGGGTTGGTTGCAAGCTCAATAGTGAACCCAAACCCATAGGGTCCCCCAGGTGTCCTTGTGTGTGAGCCTAAACAATACAGGAAGGAGGATGGCCTGTGAAACATGGCAGCCACAATTCTGTTAACATACATTTCTGAAGAAGACAGCTTACTAAATAACACATCTAACATCTAAACAAAGCTCTCAAATTAACAAGGTTCCTTGGAAAGAAAAACCCATGACAATACTTTCAACTTACTAAAGTAAAAATGATAAAATATCATTGAACATTTAAGCAAACTAGTATAAAGAGTGCAATTTCCGGAGTAAGTATCTACACTCTATACTGTATGTATGTGTGCATATAAACAAGACAACCTTTTTATCTTTTAGTTTGCAGCTTGCTTTGCTGAACTCCTCTATACATCTTGCAATAAATAAAACTAAAATGATATTTAAAAATAACTGTTTTTATACCTAATAAGCACAGTGATATAGGTGGGGAAATATAAGTTATAATTAGAATAGAAATGATAAGGCAGGAAAGCTCAGCACAGCAACAGTTCATATTTCTGCCACCTGGATTTAAGCCCCAACGTACGTGAAGTCGGATAAATTAACCTCAGACAGATGACAGCCATCTGTATAGAGTTTCAGTTAGCTTGTATGGACAATGCTCAAGGGTCAAAAATGAAATGCATTTTGATTTTAAAATACAGCTGTAAGCATCAATGCCCTTCGTGTTAAACACTGGCATCGGTCTGTGCAATAGATGAATTTGTGAGCCAGATTACATTTTGTGACCAAATTTACAGATCTCTCTAGTCAGAAATTGCTATTAAGCAGGAGGAAACATTGCAATTAAAGCATTATTCATGCTTGCTTGTGTTTGCTGTGTGCCAATATTATGGTTGATTATGATAGCAGATATTTTACAAGCATAAATTATTGTCTTTTCGTCCTATAATACAAGCTAGGGCAATATGTAGAGGTAAAAGTGGATAGGACTTTGGATCCTAATTTCCTAATTGTGTTAGCAGAACTAGAATATACTGTATATTTGAAAAGCAGTAGTTGTCTGGTGCGTTGAGGAAAGATTTAGAGGATAAGTGCACTGTAAAATGAAGTTATGCTCAATTGGAAGCTGCAGCTTTAAAAATACATTTGGCATCCCCCCTTAAGGCCCCCAGAGCCTACCTTTGTAGATTCAAAGTTGCTGACATATTGTTTGTCCTTAGGTGCATGTTTAGGTCCTCCCCTAAGAGATTATCATCTACCTCCTGATTGGTAAGCCTCAATAGATAAGGTTTGTCTGCTCCATGCGCTCCATGTCATCACGGCGCACGCAACGTCACGCATGCATATGTTGATGCGCACACTGACCTCATGTTGTGTGTGCTGTGACATGTGCGTGCATGGTGAATGCACCACGCATGGAGCACATTGACCTGCCCACAAGACTCAGGTTTGAGCATGCCCACTTGTATCCTACTGCTGGGACAGAGCATCATCATATGCATAATAAGCCCCACCCCCAATCTGCTTATTAATTTTTAAATCTGGCCACAAGCCTTAAAAAGGATAGAGGAAAGGACAGACAATGGGCCCTATTTATAAAAGTTTGTTATCGTTATCGAAAAAATAACGATCGGTATTGTACGATATTGATCGTTATTTTTTGATATCGATCGTAATCCTACGATATCGCTATCGTAAATCTACAAAGACGATAGAATAACAATTGCTATCGTAAAGTAATGATCGCTATCGTAAAATACAAATCATTATCATAGAATAACGGTCGATATTGTCGAATTCTGTTCGTTATCGACGATATTGAGTAAGTTATTCTACGATAATGATCGGAATTTTACAATAACGTTATTCTACGATATTGGCATCGTAGAGTTACAATAGCGATATCGTAGGATTACGATCGATATCGTAAAATAATGATTGATATTGTACAATAACGATCGTTATTTTTTCGATAACGATAATGAACTTTTATAAATAGGGCCCAATGATTGCTGGTCTGAAACTAGCATCAGAAAAGATTGATTTTTTTTGAAGGTGGGGCATTTTACACAGCTTGTGTGCCAGTCATAGATACGCAGAGAGTCAAGCAGACTAACTAAGAGAGAGAGACAGAGAGTCAAGCCTGTAACTAAAGATCCAGAGAAACTATTAACATCTTCCCACGTTTGTTTGAATGGCATGAGAGAACTTTTTTCAATAGAGGGAATTTGTATGAAGACAACAGTTATTCTTAAATTTGCTGAAAAGCGCCAACATCTTCCGCAGCGCCTTACAATTGCATGTATACATTCACATCAGAGGCAAAGGAGTAGGAGACTTGGGTCAATTTCATGCTACTCTCTCTAGACCTAATGCCGTACAGACAATGGTTGGTAACTGAGCAAGTAGTTATATAAGTAATGGTCAGCAACTGAGTGGGTAAACATAAAGGCAATGGTTAGCAAAAGAACATGGTTGAGTATCAGAATACAGGAAATGGATTGGGCAGGCCTAAAGGAAGTGAGGGTTGCAATTAGCAAAAAAAAAAATCAGGAAAATTTGATTTCGAAAATCCAATAAAAAAATCGGGGAAGTTCCATATTCTAAAAAAACCAGAAAATCCATGAGTGTCATTGAAATTTCGGAACCTTAGTTTCTGAGTCAGATGATTAAAACCAAAGTATCATCAAAGTAATTTGTATTTACCATCTTAAAATGTGCAATTTTTTTACATTGCAGATGTAACAGAAGAACAATTTCTGTAAGGCCCAGCCTCTTAGGATTGCAATATAAACAAAACATAACTTTCCTCCCAATACTGTCACATCATAGAGTGATCCCCATAAAATCACCCAGTGGCTAGATATCCTGTTTTAGTTCAAATACAGTCTACTACTTTGTCTGATTATAAGCACAGCCCCTAATTTATGCATTAGCTCACTTTTGATTTTCTTTGCTTGCAGTGTCTTGGCGGGCATTTATCAAAGTGGAATTCTTTTTTATCCAGAACATGTGGGATGTAAATATTTAGTGAGTTTTTATATTTGTACTGGGGGGGGGGGGGGGGGGATGAAGAATTCTAATTTTGAATCTGCTTTTTTTTTTAAAGAAAATATATAGAAAATCACCAGACGGCTTTATACATTTTTTTACTCAAAACATTTCTTTTTTTAATTTGTATTTCTTCCAAAAATCCAGTATAATCTTTGGAAAAGTTACAAAAGTCTGTAATCTTGTTAAAGGTAAAGTTCACCCCTAAAATAAAAATGTATATTTAGGTAAATTAAACCCCAAAACTGCAATAGTTAGAAATGCTGAGAGATGTAAGTCTAAAATGAAATGCTAATTTTCTGGTCATTCTCTTTTTGCTTCCTGCTTCTTCCAGTTATAGATGTATCAGATGACAACACTATGACTTAATGCTATTCCCCTAGCCCGTAAAAGCTTGTGAAAAGGTTGGAGGCAAAATTAGCACCATTTCTAACTATAAGAACTTTTATTGAATAACCCTGATAATGTTTAAATGAGGCTTTACATATCAACACTATATGTAGTGCAACTAATGACCAAACATTGCGCATACAAAATAGATTATTAATGTACATTCATATTTACAATCAATATTACCATTGTATTGCTCTAATAGCCTGTCCTTCCCTGTGGATAAGCAGTTTATAAAATGGCCATATTATGTATAACACTGGTGCTACAAAACGTTTTACTGATTTTTTCATAACCACTATAGAATATGTAAAATGCTTTTAGTTGCCAAAATGTGATGTTATTCAGAGTGTTGCTAATCTTCTTTTCCCCAGCTTTCTTTAAGCCAAACTTTAACTACACAAGACCACAAAAAAGATGAAAAAGGGCAATGTCAATAATTGGATGTTTTTTTTAATTTATAGTTGGTTGCTGTGACTTTAACCCCTAGGTTGTAGTGCCTGCACAAGTATTAGAAGAGATACTCACGCTGCCACCACAAGCCTATTTACCAGTGTCAGCGCAGCTGTGTGCATGTTTTTAATGTTAGCTGTTTATTGGTGTTAAATACTTACCTGCGGGGGAAATTCACCCAAAGCCTCTCAGCCCCTAGTAAATCCCTTCTGGGAGGTTTGCCAGTGCGTGTAGGGCTCTGGGTGAATCTCCCTGTTAGTGTTTAAAAATACGGCTATTGTGATAATTACACATGAATATAAAGCATGTATGTATGTATTTCATTTCTTATGTGTAGTGTTACATATTCTGCAGCAATTTACAATTATTTCCACATATTTAACCTATTCCTTGAAAGCCCTGAAAGAGGTTAACATTTAATTAATTTGTATTACACACAAAAGATTTCATAATGTCTCTATGATTATGGGGGAAACAGGCAAACCTAGAGAAAACCAGTGCAAACACATAGAGAACATGACAATTTCTTGCAGATGTGTCCAAGGAAGGACCTAGGACTTCAGTGCTGCAAGGCATCAGTGCTAACCACTGAAAGACAAAGTGCTAGTACACTTCTTGATAGTACACATACTACAATATTAGCTTAGCTTATCACCTAAGTTTACTGTTTATATTGGGACAGGACAGTTCAAAGGGCCCTGTTTCACTGTACCTTTAAACTGTGACTATATGGCCCATTATAAAATATAAACTTTATAAATATATAAAGATGTTTCTTATAATATGATGAATGAATATGCCAATCAACCAATTTCACAATCCCCACCCTTTGTGAAGCCAGATTTTCTGTAGTTCAACAATTAACAGTACAACATTTTTAATATTATGTTGGTGTTTGATGTTTTAATTTTAATTAGCAGAAAGAGAAAAAGTAAAACAATGCACTACATGTTGGGAATTTAGTATTGCATAGATAGGTACACACATACACTTTGTTTTGTTTTTTTACTTAGGATAATACAAAATTCCTTAAATGTTTTCAAGGCCATCAAGGGTTATCCAATACAATCTTCTTTTTATTCATCAGGTCAGTGATTTTCTGACTGACTCTGCTGTCAAGAAAAATATACATCATACTAAGAAAATGTTCTATTGTTTCCCTTTTTAGGGCAAAAAAAAGTGTTTGGGAAAAATGTTTACATTGTTACTCTCTATTGCCATCTAATGTTTATATATCATAACATGCAAATGCAAATGTTATATTTGGTTGTATTGGGCAATCCAGTGCATAACCCAAGATATGCAGTAATGTTGTCTTAGCGTGGGTTATGCACTGGTTCTGCAGTGCATGCTGAGACTAACCATTGCTGAAATTATGGAATTTATAAAACTCCCATAATCCACCAATTTGTTTAACTGGAGTACAATCAAAGTATATGCAGTAAACTTTACATGCTTTCTAGTGCACATCAGATCAAAACAAGGATAAGCCTGTAATGCCTCCTAGAAGCTAAAAACAAAACTTGTCACAACTCAGAGATCCTGACCCTCCCTGCTACAGAATAGTTATGTAATACCCATATTGGGTTTAACTTTTATTGTGGGCTGTGGCACTTCCAAATATTTTTTGTTTTGAATAACTCAGCACTCCCGATACAATACCCCTTGAGTTACGTTTTGTGCTATCGATTAGAGCAAAACTGGGTATTCTAAGGGCCGTAAGGATGCGTAAAGATGCGCTTTTTACCTTTCAATTATCCCGCAATCGGACATAATCGCATTTTGCATTGCAGGTTTTGCGTAAGCATATATGCGATATTGTTTTTCCCTATTTATCTTTTCTTAGCAAGGGACTGGAAACAAAAAAGGCAGTTTATTCATCTGACTACTTAGTATTGCTCCTGGTTGGCTGTTCTTTGTGACACTTGTGCTCACTGGTGTCACTGATATGGAATATAACACTTCCATATTAGTGTAGAGACATCTGTATAGAAAATACTTTCAGGGAGATTCAATAAAAGTTCTTATCGTTTAAAATGGTGCTAATTTTTCCCCAACCAATCAGATCTTATTTAACATTTGAAAGCTAACATCTAATTGGTTGAGGTAAAATTAGCACCATTTTAAACAATAAGAACTTTTATTGAGTCTCCCTTTTTGTGAATAAAGGCAGTGAATTCTAGGCCAGGGGGCATACACAATACGTGCACATGCTCACAAGACTATATGAACAGAGACATTACCTTGCAAAAACATAGAAGCCTTCTTAGTTACAAAATCTAAATCTTACATGTGCTTAAATGCAATTTACTGGAATAATTTTGTTTTACCAAAGGAAAGCTTTTACATTAAAGGTAAAAAAAAAAAGGGGTTAGAATAATGTATTATTTGCACATAGTTATAAGCTCCAGCTCTCCAGCTCCCCAAAATAGGTCTTTTGCTAAACAGACTTGTGGCTAGTTTATAAATTGATTAATACTTTTTTTGGGTGAGACTTGTAATGCAGCTAATAATGTGACATTTTCCCGCTTTCCATGCAGTAGGGTACAAGTGGGCATGTATAAGACACTTGTGAAGTGGCAGAGCAATGGGTGCATGTCATGGCACAGCTCATAGTGAAAGCAGGAAGCACCATCTAAATTCATTTTAAATATAGAAGTGTGTTCTTTTCATTAGAGGAAACTTGTATGGAGACACCCTTTATTGGTACAACTAATAAGTGTTTTCTCTTTTGTAAAACAAGTGGAATGAGTAAAACATTTTCTTTTCTTAGGGTATGTGCTTTTGAGGGTTATGGTATGTGCTTTTCAGGGTTCTCATTCATCCAGGGATAACTAGAAATAAATGGTGCTCACACAACTCACAATATAACCATATACTTTTCTGTTACACGGTGAGTATTAGTATTGTATATACAAACTCACTTATATAGTATAGTGGTTCGGGTGCCCATGGCCCGAACCCTTCATAGGAACCATATCTTAAGTCCCAATTGAACAGTTTGCAAATAAAAGAATCAACTCTCCGTTGATAGAGGGTGGCCCGGATGCAAATAGCCCCAGGCCCGTCACTCGACCAAAAGCGTGCAAGACAGGGTATGTTGATCAGGAAAAAGCACTGCTGGACCACACAGGAACTCTCTCGTAAAATGAAAATATTCTTTATTCGCTTAACGAATTTCAGACAGAAAATAGTCCTTAATCATAAGCAAGAGAAAGACATACACTGACATGCGCGAAAATATATGGTTAAGCAATGTCATATCCTGACTAAGTGAAAGAAACACCCACAAAAAAATCCAATGAGCGAAGAGGTGAGTAATAAACAGAACTGATAGCAATTAAACAATCATATCATTTAGTGATTAATATAACATCCCTTATGTGCCCACAAATAACGCCAATTACTGGCTTGCTGACCAAGCTGTTTATTAAAATCAGTGAATAAATATGTGTATTATAAATATGTGTATCATAAACACGTGTGTAAACATACAGGGAGATTCAATAAAAGGTCTTATCGTTTCAAATGGTGCTAATTTTGCCCCAACCAATCAGATCTTATTTAATATTTGAAAGCTAACATCTGATTGGTTGGGGCAAAATTAGCACCATTTTAAATGATAAGAACTTTTATTGAATCTCCCTGTATGTGTAAACTAATAAAAACTATTGTGTTGCTGATAGTGTGATCTAATATATTGATGGTGAAGGTAAACGACACACTAGATGTCCAATACGTGTTTAAATTATAAAGTGCAGATAAGTGCCATACAAATAATTCATATGGATAATCAGATGCTTAAATTACTCATGTCTGAGCGTATATACAATTAATAGGAGACACCATTTAATGGTACAACTAATGAGTGTTTTCTCTTTTGTAAAACAAGTGGATTGCGTAAAACATTTTTGTTATAAGGTCTTCGTTCTTTAAGTGCATTTGAGGGTTCTCATTCATCCTGGTCACATTATATCTGTTGTATTCAGTTAGATCAACTGGACTTGAAGATCTGAATTGAGCAAACCAGTTGGATGACTAGCGAACCTTCTTCAAGAACTAAACTTCAAGTCCAGTTGATCTAACTGAATTCATCAGATATTTATGGTATGTGCTGTAATTTCTGCTTCAAAATTAGGTGATTTAGACCAGACTCATTTTTCTTTTCTAAAATGCTTAAGGCCCCACAGTTCATGCAAATCAATAAGACCAATTAACATGTCAGTAAAGAATATAAATAGTAAGGACCCAGGTTTTACAAATATCTGGTCTTATATTGATCTTAACGTTATTAAATACAGTTTGTTAATGTTGTGTAAAATGCAAAGGTTTAGACTTGTTTGTTTCCTTAAAGCTAATGCTGACAACAACACAAACTTTGTCAGTGGTAGCATGTGTTAGCATTTCTTAAATGGATTACACTGTGTTTGCTTTTGTCCCTCCTTCATTCTCTGTTTGAAGCATTTTTCATGAAAAGGAATATTTCATTCCTAGTATGCAATTAATTAATCTTTGGTCTCAACTGAAAGCAGTAATTAGTCAAAGAATGTCAGATGAAGAGACAATTGCAATTAGTCATATGCAAGCACAGAAATCTTAGTTACAGAACTGATAGAACCAACTACCACACGTAACTAAAAGTATGGTGGTCTTTAACTAAACTAGATATTCAGTCAATTCATACAGAACAAAAAGAGCTCTTTGTGATACAATGTTAAACTATGTTGAGATGAATATCTCAAAGCTGCTGACCCTAGCACCTGACTTTAATGCAGAAGACAGTTATAAAGGTCTTTCAAATGTAGACCTAATATGTCAATAAAATCTATTTTAGATCCAATTTCCCTAACTTCTTATCAGTTGCATGTGGAGATTTATACAGTTTAATCTGTGTGCTACATACTGCATTACCTACTGTATGTTCACTAGTGATGGGTTTTAGGTTTGTTTTGAACTCAGTTCTGATTAGAAACTGCTGGTTGCATAATATTGATTATTGATCCCGAACTTCAAATATTCGATACCAAACGCAGAAAAATCAAACTTTGACTTTCATAAACTTTTATTTTGTTAGTTTTTGAATCAGTTTTAAACATCTCTAATGTCCACCCAGATGTTTGTTAGCAATCTATTTTACCCTGTGTGCAAGACTGCTGAGTTATATGCACCTGCATGCTGATTTTCACAGTGTTCCGTTATCAGACCGCATGCCCCATTCATAATTGTTGTGTTAAAGGGATAACTAAAGTAGAAGAAACTATGTTGACATTTGTACTAACTTTTAAAAACATTTTTAAATGTTAGAAGTACTGTAGCAGTCCATATTCTATCAAAGGGTCAACGTTTACCTGAATAAAATAAACAAATCTGTACTATATTACGTTATGACAGGGAACCTCGAGAGGTTGCATTGTAATGTGAAATAATGAGTGAGAGTGAAGTCAAAATATTTGATGCATTGCAAGAAATGTGAGAAAATTGAAACACACTTACTGCGGGGAGCTACACCTGTTGCCTGTCCACACTGCCAAAATGGTTGTGGCGTCTCCTCCAGCCCAGCCTCCCGAAAGTAACTTAACAGAAACAAATACACAAGGGGGCGAGAAGTCAAGCCGACAGCAGCCGCTGTTACTTCACAAGACTTCTTTATTTAGTATCTGAAAAGCCATACATATGGCTGAATACATCGGACATATCTCGAAAGGGAACAGGAAGGGGGAAGGAGGGGGGTAGTGGCCTGACACTTTTTGCGGAACTTCTGCTTCCTCCGAGAAGAGGAAGCAGAAACGTGGGCTAAACTTCATGGATGTCTGACTTTATCCAACATTGCCAGCTATGTAACTATGCAGCATGGGAGAAAAGTCAACAGAAGAGTGCTCCTTTCCTTTTGTAAACTATACAAACATACATGCATTTAGTAAAAAAAAGGCAGAATTGGGTTATGGGTGAAAAAGATAGGGAGAAATAAGCAATGTACTGAAAGTTTCTATCACCAAAATTTCCTATTTTAAACCCAGGCTAACCAATGTTTTTTAATGGTGTGTATGTTGTGTGTATGAGAGTCGGGGGTTATTAACTTTTAACATGGCTTTAACTATTTTTGTGCCTGCCTAGCTTAGTGTATGCAGTACATCTCAGATGAAGCTGCAGTCTTGCCCCTAGAAGTTGACAGGCAATCATATAACAATACAAAAACCTGCCTCTGTTAGTCACAGATCAAATGTCAGCAGATCTTGCCTCTCAAACACAGAACAGAGATTTAACAGTGTTGAAAACAGTATTTAAATGTTCTCTACTTCTTTCAAATGCAACTTACTAGAGAATAATCTTAAAATGTATAAGTAATCTGGGGGGAAAAAAATTCATGTAAGGATTAAAAAATATACAAAACAATACCAAAATCAGGACCTCTCAAAGCAACTCAAGTCCCCAGTCTGGCTAGGCCTAAACTACACCCCAATCCCACCACTCGCGAGAGTCTCTTCATCCTAAGGAAATAGATCCAGAAGTGCTTGAACCAAAAGGAGGTTTGTGTCCGCACCCGCACATATCCAGGACTAAAAAAAGAAAGAGTTCTGCACCTTCCATTCTAAAAAGAAATGTCTTTAAAAAGAACAGATCAAGCTATAGCTGCCTTACACATCTTGGGCATTAGTCCTTCCTTATAGGCAAAAAATATATACATAGTTTTCCTTTAAAATATTTAAAGTGAAAATAACATAAGAAATAAAAGCAGTTCAGTTATTAGTGCAATGTATTCATATAATAAATTAAATGATTTGACTTTCTGTGTGTCTGGCTGGCTGCCACTACTCTGTTGGGTACCCTTTTAATCCTTAATACATAATAAATAGTAATTCTTTGGAATGGTACCAATAACAATTTAAACTATGACCTGCATCTACTATACACACAAACAAGCATGTTGGAAGATGTATTGTGTCTCAGCCATTTATGAATAGTAATGTTATACTAATGAATTATGCAGAATTTAGACAAATAAGCAAGAAAAAAAACGTGTTGCCATTTAAAAATGAGACACTAAATAGTAAAGAACAGCAAAAGCAACTAGAAATTTTCAAAGCCTTAAGACAAGTCATCACAATCTTGGATGGAGCTATAGTTATAGATACAGATTATTATATTATTGCCGCTAGTGGATAAGGCAGCTAAATAAAGAATATGCACTTTCTATGCCAGAGGATTTGCTACTTCTAGAAAGGCTCATACTGCCAGAAGTACCAAATTTAAATGTATTACTTGTCAGACTAGAAGAATCAGATTTACATTTCGGCTTCATCCACTGGTGTTAAAGTAAATCTGAACATTGCTTCTCACTTGCTGAATTCATGTTCTACATAAATTACTTTTACTGGAAATGGAAAATGATTTTATTTAAAGTAATAGAATCATATTGAAGAAATGGTTTTGCCAGATTTTCTAGTGATGTGGCATAGCAGTTTCTAGTATTATTTCCTGCAAAAGTAATACCAGTAAGAAATCACTAAAGCAGAATTTTATGTATCCGTAAAATAAACTAAATTTAATTTATAAGAGTAAAGGCGGAAAACTGAAGACGTTTTTTGGATATTTGCCCTGTTTTGGAGTTATTTCTAATGGGCATTTAGTTTACTTCCTGAGATTAATAGGTTTCTGACATACATATCTGTTGTATTTAGTTATATCAACTGGACATGAAATTTAGTTCTTAAAGATGTTTCTTAATTCAGTATGAATCTTATGTCAAATACATTGAAATGTGTCTCAATAACCATATAACAGCAAGTTGTCTGAGATATCCTATATCCAACAAGCTCCCTGACAACTTGCTGTTATATGTGGATTAGGACAACTTCCAGGGTATTTATTGTCAATAGATTCTTACACAAATCATTCTGAATTAAGAATAGCAGTCAAATAACTAGCAAAACATCTTCAAGAACAGGTACCTGGCAGGTACTAGTAAAAGAAGCTTAGTACCACGTCACCCTCATTGGTTTTACATTTTCTGTGGAAACGAGGGTGGGCTATTGCCTCATATTTCTATTTCTAACTGCATTAAAGGGCAATTCCAGCCCCAAAATGAAAACGTACATACAGGTAAATCACCCCCCAAAACCCTAAATCTAAGCCTAAAAACCCCAGATCCCCATAACCCTAAGTCTAACCTGAAATCCTGCACAATGTCCTGTTGCCCCTGTTTCTGCTTCCTGGTTCTTCCAGCTATCAACTGTCAGTTATGGATTTGACAGTTGACATCACAGCCAATGACTGAATGTTAATCCTCTGTCTGCCTCTTCTGAGCATGCCCAGGCTCAGTACAGGCTCGGTACAGGTTTCTAAATTGTTCAGTTTCCATGAGGCATCCAGTAATAAATTCATAGGATAAACTATGATATCAACATATTTGATCTTTCTAAAAGATGTTCTTATGAGGGTGGAGTCCTAATTCTCTATCTGAAAGCCTTTCAACTCTCTGCATTGCCATATGTTAAAGCATCTCACTAAAGGAATGTATATGATCACAGTCAATATTCCACTCAACCATCTGCAGTAAGGAAATTCACAGATACATTTCATCCTAGTGTCTTTTAGTAATATATTTTGACAAAGCAACACAATGTTTTGGTTTAAAATCTATTCTATTTCCATGCCTGCCATACATGGGTATTTTTTTATTAAAAAGAGCAAAACAGTCCAAAATCATTATAGTTTACACTTCTGTTTTTGAGCAGTTTTTTTAGAACTGAAGCAAACTCTGAAAATTTGTGGACACAATATCTTAAATCTTAATTAGAAATGGTCGAACTATATAAAGTTCGGTCTGTTTTCCTACTTTCGAACTTCAAAGAAAGTTCGAAAGTTTGAATCCGGACTCATTCAAGTCTATGGGGGAGGGATAGTTTGAAAAGTCCGAGTGAATTACAGTAAAACTAACTGTGCTTACTTACTGTAACTGGCTGTGGCACCTGGAAAATGGTCTGGGGAACATGTTGCTGTCACCAAAACTTCTTAAAACCAGTCAGGCAGGCAATTGTCGGGGATTATCGAATGTACGAACAAACAGACAATCCTTCCCGTTATAGCATACAGTGCTTCCTAGGCTTAGCAAACAGTTCATTCGAACAGTTGAGGGATGGATAGTGTAGTGGGTAAAGGAACCGCCTTTGATGTGGGAGACCAGGGTTCGAATCCTGGCTAGGGCAGCTATCCAAATGTTTGGATTATTATAATACCCTAGATATATAATAACCATATAATAACCTAGTAATATTATAACCATATGAAAGTTGCTGACATCTTGTTACTGGTTTGCTGAATGTTAAGCTGCGCCCCTCTGAGATTTCCTCTGCTTTCTCCTGCTTGAGCCTCAAACAGTAATGCTTGTGATTTCTGTGCACACGCACATGCACGGAACTCACAGGCATTACTGTTTGAGGCTCAAGCAGGAGAAAGCAGAGGAAATCTCAGAGGGGCGGACCTTTACATTCAGCAAACCAGTAACAAGATGCCAGCAACTTCCAAGGCACAAAGCTAGGCTCTGGAGGGGCACAGGTAAAAAAAAAATATGGCAAAGGTATTTTTAAAGCGGCAGCTTCCAAATGAATATAACTTGATTTTACAGTGCACTTATCCTTTAACATATATTTTAACATTTTACTTTTTACTAAATACTTTATAGTTCTTTTTAGTATTTTTAGTTCACTTGATTAAGTGATAAAGGATCAAGCGGTAAAGGATCATTAGAGATCCGAAAACATGTTGTGTGAATAGCACAATAAACAGCACTTTGGCAATTCTTTGTTGTCTTGTAGTCCATCAGTTTCTTCCCATTCTTGGTTGTATGTGAGAAAAGCTGGAAGAATAATTAGAAGTATTTTATGCTTTTTTTTAGGCTCTGGAGGGGCATAGGTAAAAAAAAATATGGCAACGGTATTTTTAAAGCTGCAGCTTCCAAATGAACATAACTTGATTTTACGGTGTACTTATCCTTTAAAACATGTGTTAATATTATCACTAAGATATTTAAATATCACAAATAATATAAATTACTTTAAATAAGTGCTATCATCATATATCACATATAAATATATTATTAGTTAAAATATGTAAAAATATCTTTAAATAATGAACCATTGATCTCATCTATATGATTCTATGGGCCCTATTTATAAAAGATCGGTATCGTTATCGTAAAATACCGATCGTTATCGTAAAACAACGACCGTTATTTACCGATAACGACCGGTATTTACCGATAACGACCAATTTTTACCGATAACGACCGGTATTTAACGATAACGACCGGTATTTAACGATAACGACCGGTATTTAACTTGAGTCTGATATCAATAAGTATGTCCCTTTTCCGTGTGTGTCCCTATTATCTCTTATACAAATAATCCTGAGGTATAATCCCTGCTCATCCCTTTTGGCCAAATGGTATCTAAGCGATTGATCCATTTCATTTCAAGCTCATGTAACTTCTTCACTCTATTACCTCCTCTCCTTAGGTTACATATTTGGTCTATTACTTGAAATTTCAATTGGCTTACACTATGTCTTTCTGTACAAAAGTGTTGTGGTACTGGTAAGTGGGTGGCAGCTGTTCTTATTGTTGATTTATGTTGTGCTATTATTATTATTGCTTGAGTTGTTTCCCCAATGTCTTTAGATTTATTCCAGTCTGACCCTCCTCTGAGGCAACGTGTGTCTCCCTGTTTCTTTGTAGTAATGGTTCCTCGTTCCATATTGTCGGTCTCTCACCATTTCTGGGCTTTTCATTCGGCCCCTCTGTTTGGTAGGGCTGAACTCTAAAAAAGAAGAGGATGATGAAATTGAGGAAATGGAGGTCTGCTCAATAGTATCCTCTGTATTGCTTTCTCCGGTAGAGTTATATGTCTCTCTCCTCCGGTACGGAGCTCCCTTGTTGGACCGCATGTACCGTCTGGCCGGGATGTCCTGGTCTCGCAATACATTGCAGCCTTTGATGACGTCACTCTCATGTGCGACGGTCCGCTTCCGGTGTTCTCGTGGGACTTCCCTGTTCCTACCTTCGGTCTCGCTGGTCCATCTGTACACCCTTCCGGTCCAGTAATCCTCCTCATCTCCTCCACTACTTTACGTTGTTTAATAGCAACCTGCTCAGTTCTGGTAAGTAACTGGTTAGCTTCCTCTTTCGTCACAGATTTTAGGAGAGGAGGCAATAGAGTGAAGAAGTTACTTGAAATTAAATGGATCAATCGCTTAGATACCATTTGGCCAAAATGGATGAACAGGGATTATACCCCAGGATTATTTGTATAGGAGATAATAGGGACACACATGGAAAAGGGACATACTTATTGATATCAGACTCAAGTCATATAGAATCATATAGACAAGATCAATGGTTCATTATTTAAAGATATTCTTACACATTTTAACTAATACTATGTTTATATGTGATACATGATGATAGCACTTATTTTAAGTAATTTATATTATTTGTGATATTTAAATATCTTAGTGATAATATTAAAACTTGTTTTAAAGATTAGCAATTTAAAATGATTACAAGCACTTTATTAAAGATTTGATTATATGACCCTTTGCGGTCATGAGCACTTTATTATAGTTGTACTAGGACACAATGGCACTAAATCACTTTAAATGTTGGTGTTCAAGTCAATGTATTCAAATGTTTAATTGTTTAATTGATCACTGCTGTTGGGGGTGTTCCCCTATGCACTTGTGTGTTTAAAAACTGGAGGAGATGTGTCACTTGTTAGAGGCTTGAGAAAGGGCAAAGGTGTGCCCGAAACGTTGCTCTTGTGTGTGTTATGGGTGAAGAGACACTTTTTTATATATTGCAACATTACGCTCCGGCTGATTTTTTTGGGAATTTAGATTTATTAAACTTATTTAATGTGAAATAATGATATAACTGCAATAAGGATACAATTGTTATTTTACATGATTACTAATAATTATTACATATTATTGTGGATTTATATAGCGCCAAGATCTTCCGTAGCGCTTTACAATTACATCTATACATTCACATCAGGCCCTGCCCTGAAGAGCTTACAATCTAAGCACATTTATTTACACATACAACCTATCAGAATGTCTTTATTATTGTGGGGGAAACTGGAGTGCCCGGAGGAAACCCACGCAAGCACGGGGAGAACATACAAACTCCTTGCAGATGTGTCCAAGGATGAAATCAAACTCAGGACTTCAGCGCTGCAAGGTATCAATGCTAACCACTGAGCCACCATGCTTAGTGTTTAGCAATCACGTTGATTGCGTCGTGATTGCAGCAATATTGTTATTTTAGATTAGTGAAGTTTTATAAATACCGTCCTTTCTGCATTGTAACATTATTATTTAAATATTTTTTTTAAAAATAGGTCACACTTATAAATAAGAATCCAGATAATGCAAATGACTTACAAATCTACAAACAGACATTAGTTTCATTACTCATTAGTACAGTTTTCAGAACATAATTTACAGTCTCGAAAATATGTAAATATTTCATCTTTTCAGAATAATTTTGCAAAGGCTGTAAGTTAAATTTAATTAAAAGCTTCAGATATACAATGGTGGATTTAATTATATTTTTCCATTTCTAAAAACTCTGTTCTCATCATTAACAGGCAACATATTATGTATTTCAGCTAACCTCTGAGGTAACAGGGTCTTTCGTTGATTTTTCAATAGAGGTACTTAGCAAATGAAAGATAATATTTCCCTCAGGGACTTTCATGTCTCAAAGGAAATTAGCTTTGAATTAAATGAGAAAAAATGTTTTAACAAGTCTGGAAGATAATAGAATGATTAAGACAAAAGCAACCTACTTAGGATAAACCAAAGTAAAAAGGTAAATTATTTAAGCTTTAAAATTAATAAATAAATACAAGATGTAAAATATAAAGGGCAACGAATAAAATGTAATCTTGCAACCAACAGAGTACATGGAAATATTTCCAACTAGACACAAAGTTCAGGTGTGCCAAATCCTACAGCAGGGGATTTTGTTAAGCAGCAATAAACACGTTGATTTGCAAACATTGATTTGCTTGTGCCTCCCTGCATTTCTGCTTTTGTTCCTGTTGGATTACATGGAAATATTTTTTATTATAATTTTATAAAAGTTATGCCCTGTATGAAGTTTAATGCTATAAATATGTCAGACTTTCAACCTAGGCCTCGGTTATTTTGATAATCACAATTTTTAATGTGTTTACCTTGATGAAGCCATGAATTTTGTTTGCAAATCTGCAAACCACTGTGCCACCGTGGGCAGCACGGTGGCTTAGTGGTTAGCACTGATGCCTTGCAGCGCTGAAGTCCTGAGTTCGATTCCATCCTTGGACACAAATGCAATGAGTTTGTATGTTCTCCCTGTGTTTGCGTGGGTTTCCTCTGGGCACTGCAGTTTCCCCCAAATTCATAAAGACATACTGATAGGTTGTATTTGTACATAAAGTGATTAGATTGTAAGCTCTTCGGGGCAGGGACTAATGTGAATATATATGTAAATATAAAGCGCTACGGAAGATGCTAGTGCTATATAAATCCACAATAATAATAAAATAAACTGAAGGAAATGACACTTCTTTAGATCACACACACATGAACCACGTATTGTAAACAGTCCCAGTGTTTCTTGAAAAAAAGTAATTTACTCTCACTTCTTCACAGACAGACAAGTGCTGGAGACACGTAAGTGTTTTCAATGCTTTTCTGCTTCAGGGTAGGCAACTGACTACAAAACTAATTTCAAGAGACTATTCTGCTGTTTATTAGCCAACAGGACAGACCTCACTTCAGTACCAGAATCTAAAAAAATATTTGCCTAAGTAAGCTGGCTAAGGTTAATGAAACACTGCCTATCCAGTTTATATTTTATCTACACATTATATGACATTTGTATTCATTTTTGTAGCACTTAATTGCAATTTACTTTTCTATCCCCCTATCCGAAAGATGGAGTGATACAGGGACAGGAGAGACTGTAACCAAGATGCTCAAATGCCAGACCAAGAGTGGAACCACTCAAAACATTAGTCAATGTGTTATGAATATGGGTCAAAGGAGGTCTGGTCCAGTAGGCAAAGTGGCAATTTCCCTGCAGGACACTCTTTGCTGCTCCATTGTGGGCAGAAACATGTTAACAATGGTTGAATAAACCAGCAACTTATTTGCAAGACCCGTGAGTGCAACCCTTTTTTACTGATTATATATTACTTTGTATGTATGTATGTATGTATAATTTTATTTATAAAGCGACACTTTATACGCTATACACAATATAATGTACGCAGCGCTGTACATTATAAAATACAGAGTATACAAACAAGGGGATAAGTGCAAGTCATTATACAGATAGATGAAAATTAAATTAAATACAATTTCATACATCGATTAAGAAAGCATATATATAAATTATGTATAAATGGATATAAGTGCAACAAGCCTCGACAAATTAGGAGTGAGATCCCTGCCCCGAAGAGCTTACAGTCTAAGTAAGCTAAGCTAAGTAAGAACTTTGTGGGTATTGCACTCACGCAACTGTTATCGAATGCCTACCATTCACTGGACTCATATATAATAGAGCGAAAAAACAGGTTTAACCTGTCGGGTCTTGTTTCACCAGCAGATTTGCAGAATAACGCCAATTCATCAACAAAATTTACCAATGTACTTTGATGACGACAAACAGAAATTTTGTAATGGAATTTCCATTTTGCATAATTTTAGCACTGAAACCAGTGATTTCTTTGTGAATCCAGTTTTGTGCCAAACGTATAGCCATCTCCCACTCTCTCTATATCTATATTCTCTCTCTTTTATTTATCATCCAATCCACATAAGAAGAAAATAAAAAGAGACTCAAATGTTAGACATGTGTCTCCAGGATTAGGGAAATAAAATAGTGTAGCATGTCCGCTTACTTCAAGCCCAGCATCAAGGTCTCAGTAATTTCCTGTTATAAAGTGAAGCTGACTAGAAATGCATGGGAAGACTATCTAATTTATTTGAAATAGAATTGCATTGTGCTTTATGACCTTGTGAACATAATGAGTTTTTACCATTAGGAATCTCTTGGCTACAACATCGCTATTTTCTTCAGCACTAAGCAGTGAAATTTGACATATTCCCACAAGTATAGTTGATCATTTAATGTTCCATATGTTTTAAGATATAATACCGTGTCATAAGCGATTTTCAGCATTACCTGTTAAATGACACAGGCTTTTTTGAAAATGCTTCCAAATCATTTTCCACATCACCATGTCAGTTACTAGATTACAAATGCCATTATGGGATTTCAGATCTGTGAATGAGCAAAACATGTCTTGAAATTCATACCAATGGCTTTGCAATTCAATTACTAGGAATTTAATGTTCACCACTTTATCAGGTAACAAAAGGTCAATATTTAAGATTTCTAGGTTACTTGTCCCAGACCAGTTTTTACTATCAGGATTGCTATTTTAAATTTTTCTTTTCTGTTGTGAGTTTGAAGCAATACAGTTTAAAACTCCAATTTAATAAAAACCTTGTATTAATACTGGTGATGGGCTTACAAAAACCTAAATATAATTTAAAAAATATAAACCCCCCCTACACAAAACACATTTAGGCTCATTTACCCAGAACCGCTTAATCAGATGCGCGGGTGATTTTTGCGTAACCCGTGCATCCATCGCTAATATGGAGTTAAAGTCGTGCTAACCGGTAGCGAACCATTTAGCATGACTTTATCTTCATATATTTGCCCAGCGAGTCTGGGCAAATGAGGCCCATTCTTTTTTTCCCACACCAATGTAAAATTATTGTGGATGAAATGTTGTCTGCACGTCAATCCAGTGAGTAACTATAGGTTTCCTACTTTCTTACTTCTCTTTTGTGCCATACTTGTAATGCTTGTTAAAGATTTTATTGTGATGGAGGTGCTACAATCTTCAGCAATGGGGTGCACTGAGCACGCTTAGCTCCCTGCGACTACTTCCAAAACCCAACTGAGAGTTGTCCGTCACTTATATATATATATTAACCATAAACCTTCAGTAACTGCCACTGTGTGTGTGTTACCCAGCATGCACAGCTGTACAACTAAACTAATATGTCTGTTCATTCACTACTACATACAGGTAGGAATATAACAGAATACAATAGAATATAATATACTGGTAAATATAGGGTTCCTATGAGGAACAGTGGCAGGGTTCCTTAGGCCTAGATAGAGCATTTTTAAAGGAAAACTTTTTAAATCATAATTGAAAGCTTTTTTTCTCCCGAACACCAATGCATGCTGGTGTTCATCCTGTGGACGTCTCGTGCTGGAGACGCAATGCATAGTTTTTGCATTTTTAAATGTTTAAAATAAATTCTAAGTTTTATTCAAGAACTGTGAGTGCCTCCATTTGGAGTCCTTTCTTTGTGCAATTATGGAGTGCACCCAGGCAACTGTTGCACTGGAAATGTGCTAATGTTCTAATCAGATATGTACTGTACACTTATCTGTTTCCTCAGAGCTTGTATCCAATACGGTAAATTGTCTGTCCAATAATCTGTCCTCCCAACAGGTGGTAACAGGATCTTATACACAGGATCTTATAAACAGGATCTTGTGTTCATTTAATATCTCTCCAAAGCACACACCACAATCTACTTTCACTTTCTATCCTCCTAGCCATAGAGAGCAGGAATGTCTTGTCTTTTATCACTCACTGACACCGCCTGCAGGCTGGAGGTGGTATATAAGGAGCCTTGGTGTATATGTCCATTACAATATAAATCACATCCTGTGTAGCAGACAGAAACTTGTTTTGGATTACACTTCCTTTCACATGGAGCAGACCCAGGGGGGTGGTTTAAGCTGCCATTTGACCATTCCATGTTCAAATAGAGATCTCAGCTCTGTAAGTAAGTTTATGTATTTTGTATATTTTGTGTTGTACCTAATATAAGTCAGTGCTATACTTTATATACATTTTCTGATGGTCATTTAAATGGTAATAGTGAGATAGTACACACATACATAGACACCTTTCCAGAGCCGCTCCTACCATGAAGCAACTTGAAAAAGTTCGGATACACCCGCCTGCCTCTTTCTTGATTGGACAGGGTTCGGTGTGTGTGTGTGTGTGTGTGTGTCCAGACGACTGACCAGTAAGTGTTGGCTAACTGAAGCTTCTTTATTCTGATAATATGAATGATCATGAAATGACAGTTTTACATTGATAGATAGATAGATAAAGATAGATAGATGATTGATAGATTATAGATAGAGGATAGATAGATCGATATAGATAGATGATTGATTGATTGATAGATCTATAGATAGATAGATAGATGATTGATAGATAGATAGATGATTGATAGATATAGGATAGATGATAGATAGATAGATAGATAGATAGATAGATAGATAGATAGATAGATGATAGAGAGATAGAGAGAGAGAGAGAGAGAGAGATAGATAAATAGATAGATAGATGATAGATAGAGATTGATAGATAGATAGATAGATGATAGATGATAGATAGATAGATAGATAGATAGATAGATAGATAGATAGATGATAGATAGATAGATGATAGATATAGATAGATAGATGATAGATAGATGATACATAGATAGATAGATAGACAGATAGCTGATAGATAGAGGATAGATAGATGATAGATAGATGATAGATAGATGATAGATAGATAGATATAGATGATAGATAGATAGATAGATGATAGATAGATAGATAGATAGATGGATGGATAGATTGATAGATAGATGATAGATGATTGAGCTGCCGCGAGTGCGCTTGTGTTGCAAGCGGCGGGACCCTGCAGCTGCAGTAGAAGAAGTAGTGTTAAAAGTAGCTCACTGTCACCCACCCACTTATCCCCCAGGGTCACATTCCCACTTACCCCCCAGGGTCACATTCCCACTCATCCCCCAGGGTCACATTCCCACTTATCCCCCAGTGTCACATTCCCACTTATCCCCCAGGGTCACATTCCCACTTATCCCCCAGGGTCACATTCCCACTTATCCCCCAGGGTCACATTCCCACTTATCCCCCAGGGTCACATTCCCACTTATCCCACAGGGGGGGGGGGGGGGGGGGGGGATTCCTTCCTGACTCCAAACGGCAATTGGAAAGTATCCCTGGATCAACCAGATCTATATGCATTAATACCAGTAATTCTCAATATTTTTTAGTTTTAGAAACTTCTCCAGGCCTTTTTTAAAGATATTCAATGAACTTACCATTACCACGTCTGCTGGAAGACAGATCCACAATTTCACCGTTCTCACTGTAAAGAAACCTTTCCTAACCTGAAGATGAAACTTCTTTTCTTCCAACCTTAAAGGATGTCCACGTGTCCACTGATATGACCTATTAGTGAACAATGCACCAGAGAGTTAATTGTATGGCCCATTAATATATTTGTACAAGGTTATCATGTCCCCACACAAACTTCGCTTCTCCAATGTAAACAGCCCTAACTTGTCTAATCTGCCTGAATATTCAAGCCCCTCCATTCCCCTTATTAATTTAGTTGCCCTTCTCTGAACTGCTTCAATTTCCAAGATGTCCCTTTTGTATATGGGATTCCAAAACAGCACCGCATATTCCAAATGAGGCCTTACCAGTGCCTTGTAAAGAGGGAGAATAATATTTTTCTCTCTTGAATCTATTCCCCTCTTTATACCAGACAATATCTTGCTAGCTCTAGCCGTGGCTACCTGGCATTGTTTGCTATAGCCAGAGTCAGACATATTCATGATATTCAGCAAATTCTGTTGGATCCACCGTCAGTGTCACAGTTAGCACTGTAGGTCACATGGTCATACAATAGTACGTACTTTTAAGCTATCTTGCGGTATGGGACATTTCAGATGCCGCAGGTTAATAAATATGTTCCTCAGTGATTGAAACCAGCCACGGTTCCAGTTTCCATAATCAGTCACAATCAGGTTTCATTCACTGAGTACTGCAGGTAAGCAAACGTTTTCGATCATTATTTTTATGAAATTGCCGGCGGAAAACTACGCCAGCGTTAATGTAAAATGCCGATCAGTATTGATCAGTAAAATATAAATAGATATTTTATATAAATTTCACCCAATATTCTTATTTAAAGATCAGCATTTAGGTATCATTATTTAGAAATGAATAGTTTACCGTAATTTACCTAACAACACTGTTTATAGATACGTTCCTATATATTAATTATATCTTATTAATAGTATAATCCTATCAGTAATATCACACTGGCAAAAAATCCTCAGGTGAGAAATGGAAGGTGTGGCATAGGGCACTGACAGCTATAAATGCTGCCCAACCAGTTGTCTTTCATCCTTGGGATGGTCAGTCATACAGGAATTCAGTTGAATGTGCAGGGCCATTTCTAGCCATAACGTCAGATTGCAATCCCATCACGCTTAAAATCGCAGTAGTGTGGCCTAGCTCTCCAAGAGTATTGGCATTAACACTTTCAGTGCCAACACTTTCCCAGAGTATTGCCATTAACCCTTCAGTGCCAGTACTTTCCCAGAGTATTATTAGAGTATTATTATTAATACTTTCAGTGTCAGCAGAGAATTACCTTTAAACCTTTCAGATGCCAGCTTTTGATATACAGTATGATATACAGTATGTACCTGCTTTACATTTCTCCGCCATTAAATTGTTCACTCCTCACCTACCCTAAGTTATAATTGTAGAGTTGGGTGGAAGGAAGAAAGAGGCAGGGATAGTGATCTCATGGCTGTTAGCTACAGGGGCCAATGTTATTATAGGCGTTTTTAAGGGGGATTACAGGTGCCCAGATACCCCCTTTCTCTTGGTTTATAATTATTTAAAGTCATCAGGAAAAAAAAGGAATGTCAGTGTGAAAGGGGATTAAATCAATAGGAGCCAGAATACAAACATGACTATGCAATTACTATGTTACTATGAAAAGCCCCTGGTTATAAAGTCTGCAGCAGCGTTTAACTGACATTTTTAAAGGGTATCTCCATTGGTAAAAAAAAATTTGGTATTCAGTTTTATTGAAGAAGAGAAGGTAAAGAAGCTGTGTCCTACCTCCCGTTCTTTAATAAAACATTTAGAAGCCAGTAACGAATGTAAGGTACCGCCTCTGACAAGTGCAATGCGCATGTGCATAGAATACAGAGTCCTTTGGAACCTGTTAGAAGATGCCACGGAGGAGCGAGTGATGAGGTAAGTACATTACCTTTGTTCCCAAATGTAAGGTACCAAAATATTTTTTACCAGTGGAGATACCCTTAAAACTGCTCTCCTCAGTCCTCCCCCCTCCTTCCTTCACCTTCAGTTCATTTGTAACATTGTTTCCAAGTAGAGGGAGCTGAGTTCAGGCTCTACTCTTTACAATGTTACAAATTACAGAAGAACAAGGGGCCATATTTATAAAGCCGTGGTATCGCTTTTTAGCGTTACCGCGACTTTAACGATCAGTATCGTAAATTTATGATCATTAAAGGGCATGTCCACCCTTCAAGAAATTTTTTTATATTATATTCCCCCTGTCCCCCCAGCCCCAACCGCTATAGTTTTATTATTAGAACGTGCCCCAAACTTTACTTCCTCCACCGCACTGCCAGGCCCTCTGCTTGCGAGAAAATGCAAGCAGAGGGCAGAAAAAGACCGGCAGTCACGTCTGTGATTGGCTGAGCGGCAGCCAATCACGGTCGCGGCTGCTGGGAGTTCAGTGCGGCGGAGGAAAGAGGGAAGGTAAGTAATGTTTGGGGCACTTTTTAATAATAAATCTATATCGGTTGGGGCTGGGGGGACAGGGGGAATATTATATGGAAAGGTTTTTATGCTAGGGGGAGGGAATCCTAATCGGGAGGGAGAGGGAAGGGGAGGGAGGGTGAGAATGGCTGCAGTACGCATGCCAAACTTCTCCCGGAGGCCAGATAGGAGGCAGAGTCCTATATTGACTCTGCTATCCTCCTGGTGGGCAGTTTTTGGGATTTTGGGGGGGACTACAGGAGAACCATATGGAGCTGGTAAGGATTTTATTACACTACATGATGGGGCCATTGCTGGGGGGGATTATAGTTTTGGGGGTGGACATGCCCTTTAAACCGATCAGAGATTAACGATTGGTTTAACGGTCGTAAATTTACGATACCGATCGTAAATCTACAATAACGAAATTTGTAGATTTACAATCCCCATAGAATACCATTGCGGTAGTTTACTACCGCATGGTATTCTACGATCGAACATTTGTTAATTAACGAACATTGTGTCATAAATGTAAGAACACGATCGTAAATTAACTAACTCGCAGTAACGCTATAAAGCGATACTGCGGATTTATAAATATGGCCCAAGGAGAACAGTTCTAACACACAAGTAAAATCTGACAGGGAGATGTTAGGGAGAACACTGGGCACCCTGGTTTAACATGGCCCTAGTTCTCTGCCTAGCGAGCCTATGCCTAAAAATGGCCCACCATACACAGAGCTTACGTAACTTTATTACTTTTATCTTTCAATACCAATTTGCTGTTTTTTGTTGTTTTTTTTTTATATTCATTTTAAAAACTGACAAACTCAAATCGAACCTGCCATGTGAGCCTGGTTTTCCTACCATTTTCCCCATTGCCTCCCAGTATCAATGTCACTGCACAGCACATCATCTTCTTATTTCTCTGTTACCTGCTCTACCCTTCTCCACCCATTCCTCTTGCTGTTTCCACTTGTTTTTCTCCCTCTTTTCTTCCTTGTGGGAATGTGAGATTCTCCTTGCTCTCTGTTACTCCTCTGACTTCTCCAAATTCCTCTCCCCACTCTCTGCTCTGCTGAGGGCACAGGTTTCCTTTGGCTTCCCTGCTTTCCATCTGCAGCAACACCCTGACACTGACAGATGGTGCCTGTCACTCCCAGCTCCATCCTCCCTCCCAGCACTGCTCATAGCTGCCCCTGATGGCTGCCTCCTGGCACAGAGCAGAGTGGCTGTCAGAGGAGGGGGGGTCTCTAGGGAAGCTGTTGGCAGGAGGAGGTGTTTAGCAGCGGCAGAGGGAGGGAGAAAGGTTCCTCCGTATTTAATTAGCAGAGAGATTAACGCAAAGCCCCCCAGGGCTGCGGATGTCCTGTGCCAATGGCTGTGTTACAAACTGGATTGCACTGAGCTCCTGTCTGGGAACGAACAAATTAAAATATTCTTAATGTCTTAATGCAAAGTAGGAACTTCAGTTATAACATTTAATGCTCCGCTGGCACTGAACAGGTTAAATTACCATAATCCCATGATAATGATAAAGAAATGCCCCTTTTTACCCTGGATTCTGGAAAGAAAAAGGAAAAAGAAATTAGGATATCAAAGAAAAGAGGCACCACATGGTTACGGCTACACAGTGCTTATTTATAAACCTGCAGTATCAGTTATTACCTATAGCACAGGTTGTAACCTGTCATGTTATTGGTAGTTTACGTCTGTGGCCACAAACTGCAAACCACTGATGTAAAATAGTGGTGCGGTTGGTAAACACCCTAATGTGCTACTGAGCAGTCACATAACCATAAGGGATCAGTAGGCTGCACCGCTATCGGTATTCTGGGGGGAATTTTTAATGCCAGCTATGGTTAAATGGTGCATCGCAATGCATTGAAAGCCGATATATGTATACAACATCAACTAAAATGTAATTTTCCCCATGTGCACCAGTGTAAATATGATGTCAGGTTAGTACAGGTTAAATTAAACAGGGGGCCGCATGAGAAACTTGGATTGACATGAAGGGCCAGACCAATTGGTTCAGCAATTCTCATTATGCGTAGAGATTACAAAAATGGGTTTTCTGAAAAGATTAAAATAATATCCCTGGTTGATTGGGTGTTCAAATTTAATAGAAGGGGTGTAATATTTTTCGATCCATTCCATCAAATTCAATTAAAGGGAATGTCCAACCTAAAAATATGTTGCCTTTAAAATGCTTATTACCCCCCCAAACCTCACTTTCGCAAGGTTCATGTATTTCAAAGATCCCCCAGAACTTACTTACCTGACCCGGTCCCTCTCTGCTTTTAATCCGTGGCTGGTGATAACAGCCGCTCCACTTCCTGGTTGCGGCTGTCAGTTAAAGCGCTACATGACATGACGTCCAATTGCCTGACAGCCATGACTAGGAAGTAGAGCAGCTGTCAGAGCTGTTTCTACTAGCAACAAGCTCAAAACAGGAGCAGGGGGCGGCGCCTAGACCGAGAGGGACCGGGTCAGGTAAGCAAGTTCTAGGGGAATCTTTGAAATATATGAACCTTGCGAAAGTGAGGTTTGGGGGGGTAATAAGCATTTTAAAGGCAACTTATTTTTACTCTTGACTTGCCCTTTAATCAATTGATCCGGTTATCTTTTTTTTTTTAATACAATAAACTTAATAAGAATAAAGACATTTTCCAGGCTGAGACAATCAATTAATATTGAGATTTTTTTGGGTACTGGGCCAACCAGGGGAATCCAACAGGCCACATGAGGCCTTCGGGCCTATATTTGTCCAGGTGTGGGTTAGTAGCTCATCACAAATGTAGAAAAATGAGCCTATACTGGTAAATCAATGATATAACTGATGATATTACAGCATTACAGATTATTAATTTTTTATGTAGCACATCATCTACAGTATTAGATAGAGCAGTAACATAGGCAGATTAAAATAAATAGATGGACTATATCTTTATTCAACATTCCTTTCTGGCAATTGTAAAGAAACCTGGATCCACTTACTTTATCTTTATTTCTAAAGCCAATTAACAGTTGCCATCAATATTTTATGACATGGTCGTAAATTAACACACAGTAGTAAAATATCGATTGGCATTTGTATTTTATGACCACATAGTTACGTTATGGCGTGTTTAATAACGCTGCATTGGTTCAATGCAGAATACATGCTGGGGTAATAAAATAAGGCCCATTACATATTAATACCAGTAACATTCCATTTTATTTGATTCCAAAATTGCATCCAGCCCTTTCTTAAAACTATCCAATAAACTGTCCAGTAACGTCTTCTGGGGGACAGTTTCAGTTTTACTGTTCTTACTGTAACAATCCTTTGTGCACCTGAAGAGGAAACATCTTTTTTTCTAATATTAATAAGGATGGCCACATGTTTAGACACAGTCCAGAATGTGTGGAAAAAAAATCAGTTGTTGGTAAAGTATGTCATAATAGAGAAAACTATTATCTGACTGGCAATTCACTATAGACATGTTAGTGAGCACCTAACTTATATCTATAAGGTGTTGGACAGGACTGTTGGGGGCCACCAGCACTAGCTAAACAGCAGGCGCTCAGGGCCCCCAACAAGTTTCTGGGCAGGCACCTGACACAAGCACCAGGTATTGCAATTTTAACCGTGTATTGCGCGTAAGTTACTAAAGGTGCATGCAATCAGCTATTTAAAACATGGGTACCAGACCGGCAGGAGTCAGTGGGAGGATGTAGCAGTTTAGGTCCTAACCCATTGCACTTTTATTGTGAGGGGTTGGTTACAACAGATTAGTTGCCTGATTATTTATAACTGATGACGGAGCCGGAAATTCATGGATAAGCAAAGGTTACTGTAAGCTTAACAGCTGATTTACACTGAACACAGGGCTCACCCTGTGATTCAGATTTAGCGGCTGGGTACTTTCAGTGTTAAGAAGTCTAGGGAAGCGGGTAAGGTAAGTATTTTCATTCAATTATCAAACCCCATTCACCACCATCAGCCAATCTAACCAGCCCTATCGAAAGTCACACATGACACTGACACATCTTACCTTTCATCATTATCAAAGCTACCCCTGCAATAGGACCAATGGAAACAGAAAATAAATTAATATTTTTTTGTTTCCAAAAGTTACACCATGATTAACTCCATGATTAACTCTTGTAGCCTCTGTTTATATAGCTACCGTAATGAAGTACAGTCAGGTCCACAAGACTGTCAGCTTTAATTTGAGGTTATTTACATTCAAATCTGGTGAACGGTGTAGGAATTTCAACATATTTTTGCATATGTGCCTCCCACTTGTTAAAGGATAAGTACACTCTAAAAATAAGTTCAATGTAATTTGAAGCAACAGCTTAAATTAATCGTCCCCCCCCCTTTTTTTTCTAGCTCCCTCCTGAGCCTCGTGCGTGTGTGTGACATCACAGCGCATGCGACGGCACGCGTGATATCAATGGGCCACGCCATGCTTGTACATTGTATTATATATCTATAATGCAGTAGTACAGGCACTCAGTTCACCACCCTCTTTAGAAGCCTAGGTGCTGTTGAGGTTATCAAAGATCATAAACATTAGCTATAGGATTCAACACACTCTCAGGTCTTATTCATCCAAACCTTTATTGTGTTCAATACATGTATTGAACACAATAAAGGTTTGGATGAATAAGACCCGAGAGTGCGTTGAATCCTATAGCTAATGTTTATATATATATATATATATATATATATATATATACACAGGAACAATGGTTCCAGATATTCTTTATACAGAACAATCATTTGATGTACCCATACATGGTCTTAAGTTATAGGCTTTCATCTACTGTAGTAATGGGAGCCAGTAATAGATATTTTCCATCTTGCGATAGTGCTATAGTAAACTACCGCTATGGTATTCAATGAGAATCGTAAATCTACATTTTTGTTATCGTAGATTTACAATCGGTATCGGCTATTTATTATAACGATTCTAAATTAACGATAGTTAAACCGATCGGAAATTAACGATCGGTTTAACAATCGTTTTACTGATCATTAAAGACATGGTATCACTAAAAAGCGATCCCACACCCGATCGCTGACAGCAGGAGAGGCCTTGGACCTTTTGGCCTGGGGGGCAAATACAACCAAGTGGCCCTTTCACGGTAGATCACAAAATGTTTGACCACACCCACTTTGCTAAGGTTACACACACTTTATTTAAGTTACGCCCATTTTTAAAGACTACTTTTCTCATTTTATATGGTTGCCATACAACAAGTTTATGATGTGGTTAAGATAACTAACAGACTAATAAACTGGAGGACTGACTGGCTAATGAACTGGAGGGCTGATAACACTGGCTAATGATCTGGAGGGCTGAAAACACTGGGTAACCATTAGGAGGGCTAATAATATTGGCTAATCATCTGAAAGTCTGATTCTGTTCCATGCCCATGTTAGAGCTAGAGGCATGTATTGTGCATTTGCCCCTCAGCCTACTGGGCCAGTCCTCCCCTGCAGTCCGGACCCTTCTGAATTGTGAATTAAAGAGTTCTTGAATACATTTGAAACTTGTTTACAAAGCCACAGTATGAATATATAGCAACACCGTACAGGTAGGTACAGATGTGAAGATGAAGTTTAGCATTCCTTTAAGGTACAATTATAGATAAGAACACTATACTAAAAAGTATTGAGTGAAAAAATTATTTCTGCATAGACTTTAGGAATTAAGGTTAAATATTATTACCACAGTTATAAAGGATATTACACTTATCTACAGGGCAAATTTTGGTTTACAGAAACAACTTCACAATCTTAGTCCCAAATATTCATTATCAGCTTTCAAAAAGAAAACCTATTTTCTCATTTCAATGACCATAAGGCTACTTATGACCATAAGGCATGCTCAAGCCAGCGATGAGGGGTGGCGAAATGGTGCTGGTGATGTTACAGCTCACAATGTAAGCAGGAAGCACCACCACTTGCAACTCTGTGACACTGAGCTGTTCTGTTGCTTCATCATGATCCTAAATGACCAAAATCCATTTGGGATTAGTCCTGCCTCCCTTTTTGGGTTGACATGCCAAGATGGCCCCATGTGTCCCATTGTATGCTGGAAGGACCAACTGCCCTTACTAAAGACAGTCCTTTACAGCAGCTGGTATGCTTTGTGCATTCTCGCCTTTTTAGTGATTTTACATGAAAGCCTGGGTCATTTTTGAGACTTATTTGACCTAGATGTGGAGTTGCGACACTTTAAATTTCAGTAATTTGCGGCTCACCAGACACTATGCCTAGTTCTAGCTTTATCCATCTGTTTCCTAGACACCAGTGAGTATTACAGGGAAAGGTTACCTGGCCTGCAGAGTGACACAGACTTGTGAGGCTGCAAGTAGGCAGCAGATGAGTGTGTTCTCCTAATGCCTAGTGGTTAATAAAGGTGCCAGAAATCTGCTTTAGTGGCCACAGTTAACAAGAGGCTCTCCATGATATATATTTGGATGACTGCCTGATGACCTTCGTATCCATAGGAACAACCTTTATTTTTATTTCCCCTCTGTTGTTACGCTTGTATTAATTGCTTTTACCCCAGATCCCCTCTATTTACATACCAGAGCTACTCTCGCTGTGCACTGGGTAGGATGCAGCTGATGGATAACACATCTGGGGAGGAAGACAGATTATAAATCATACAAATGAAAGCTGTAACCCAATCCCAGTAGTAGAGAAGAATATATGTTAGGCTGCAACATTCCGGCTTTAGATAGGCTGGAAACTAGGATTAGATTTCTGTGTCTCTCCCTAGTGCCCTGGATATTTAATGCAGTGAGATAGTGTTGGGGATTGTTGCTTTGGTTCATTTCACAATTCCCAGGCACAGGATGATGCATCTGAACTTAACCTTGGGATAGCTAAGGGCACAACAGGGTTAAATCCGGTCTTGAGTTTGTGGTCTCATTGCAAGGCAGCTTCTTGTAGATTTTATTCTCACAAACTATTGGGATAATAACCTCATCCCTTCAATCTGGTGTGCTGTCAACTGGGGTAGGGGAAGGTTGAATGTGTCTGACAAAATTTTCCCTTAAATGCTCTTTTTATAGCCGCATCAACAGGTCTGGCACACAACCTGCAATTTCAGCTGAGCAGCCAGTCGTTTAACATCAGAGATAATACGGGAAGGCAAGAAGCTGATTACCATTATTACCTCCTCTGGACTGGAGCCAAAGAACAGCTACGATAAAGGCAGAAATGCCACAAACAGGAAGCAGGGAGTCTAGGCTGCATGAATGAAGTGCAAAGATTTCTGGGAATGGGGCACATTGTGGGGAATGTTGTAGGTGTCATGAGCTCCAGATATAAATGTTTGTTACTGTGCTGGGCTGTAGTGGGAAAATGTAAAAAACAAACATAAATCAAACAATCTATGGTCACATTGTCTCTTTTTCATGGTGATGCCTTTCTGCACTGTTTCCCATGTGACAATTATGGGGAATTTGTCCCACAGGGGCACATGTACAAATTTATTGACATTAATAGAATCTGTATTACTGCATGAGTATAATTCTCCTTTAAAGGAGAACTAAACCCACAATACAAAGGCAGCTCCACAGACTCTGTAACTGTCACTTAGTAAAACCATTTGTTCACCTCTGAATTCAGCCTCTAAAGCTGGGTACACACAGTAACGATAAAGCCCCAATACAGTCGGATCCGATGGTATTGGGGCTTTATTGATTCGATACTGTACGTACCTTCGTTTCCGAACGTGTCGGCTCGTTCGAGAATGACCTAAAATTTCCATCGGCCGTGCTAGACTCCCTATAGAGGAGTGTAGTGCAGCCGATGGAAACACACAGTCCCGAGCGTTCTCCCTATGATGTTCATAGGGAGAGCACTCGGGACTGTGTGTATGCAGATCTTCGAAAGATGACAGACAGGATCTTGTCTGTCATCTTTCAGAAATCTGTACTGTGTGTACCCAGCTTTAGTGTAGAAATAATTTATAGAACAATCTATGATGTCATGGCTGGCTTCTAGTGTTGCCTCTTCCTGGTGGTCTTGGACCCAAAACTCTGCATATCCTCTGCCCATGTTAACTAGGTACCTTGGGCCATATTGATAAAGCCGCGGTATCCCTTTTTAGCAATGCTACGACTTTAACCATCGGTATCATAAATTTACGATTGTTAAACCGATCGGTTTAACGATTGTAAATTTACGATACCGATCATAAATCTACGATAACAAAGAGATTTACAATCCCCATAAAATACAATTGAGGTAGTTTACTACCACACGGTATTCTACGGTCGAATGTTCGTTAATTAACTAATTAACCGCGATCGTAAATTAACTAAGCCGCAGTATCGCTAAAAAGCAATACCGCGGCTTTCTAATGGCCCCTTGTGTTTTTCACTCCCCTTATGCTAAGCTGCATGTAACATGGCACCTCAGAGTGCCCACCTGCCAGTGTCTCCCAGCCAATCATCAGAGATAGCAGTGAATATTGTTATCTGATTTTCCTGCTCAAACAGAGTGGGGGAAGGTGTTAACCCTTTTCATATGTATTTATATAACAAATTGTTAACCCTTTATATTTGTGGGCATTTTTGCATGACTGTTTTCTTATGTGTTTATATCTGCACTGTACCCAAGGGCAATTATAGACCTATAATCTTCCCCTTACAAGTACACAGGGTGAGGACCTGAATCACTAAGTCTTCGTCCCTGGGTACACTTTCTAAGTCAAGTTATTCTTACCCAAAGTTTCCTTTGTTCCTAAGTAACTGAAAGGCTGACTAACACCAGCTAATGAATTGGAGGTCTGGCAAACACTGAATAATAAACTGGGGTTTTGATTTACACTGGCTAATGAACTGGAGGGCTGACTTACACTGGTTATTGATCTGAAGGGCTGACAACATTGGCTTATGAAATGGAGGGCTGAAAATACTGGCTAATGATCTAAAGGACTGACACTGGCCAATGAACTGGAGTGCTAGCTTACACTGCTAATAAACTGGAGGGCTAACTGGTAAACCATATGAAGAAGCATGGAGAAGTTTCCTGTTACTTGCCCATGCTAAAGCTAGAGGCATGTGCTGTGCCTTTCAAGCACTTAACTTGCTAATAGCTCCTGTGGCAGCCCACATTTTTCATTGGGGACCAGCCTAGGGGGAAATTGCCCCTCAGCCTACTGAACCAGTCCTCCCCTGACTCTACCATTTTTATTAGTGTGTGTATTGATGTACAATTAGAAATGTAATGCAAGCTGCATTGAGTGTAGCCTTACAACAAGCATTTAAAGGGCAATTATAGTGAGAAAATAGTTGTTTTTAAATTCATTCTAATGTATCCTATAAGTCATCCCAACCACCAGGGTGCCTTTAGTTTCTTTAAATTCTTCATAGTCCCAGAGATATAAGCCTTTGAATATGCTGTGATTTGTAAGAGCTGCTACACCTCATCTGTCACTCAAAGGCACACACCCACACAATCCAAAGCTCCCATGCAGTATTGTCACGTACTCCTTCACCCACACTGTAAGTACCATGTGCAACACAGTCAAATGCTGTAGTGCTAAACACAATCAATAAACCATTAACCCAGCAATATGAGCATAACACACTATAAAACAGCCCCCCCCCAGAAAAAAAATTCTTATTTACATACAAAACTAGTGACTCAAATGGAACACTAATACAGTATATATAATACAGTAATACAGACTATACACCAAACAAGACATACAGTGCAATCTATGAAATATATAAAGCAAATGAAATGTATCAGGATAACAAGCAGTGTCACTGTGTTTGTGAAGGTCTCACTATAGCTGCTGTTACACTGACTCTTGTCTTCAGTAATTATGATCTCCGCTAAGCAGGGGGAGAGATATGAACTTTAGGTAAAAAATAAATAACAATTAGCAAAGTTAGAGAACAAGCAGAGTTCATTAACTTACTTGTAAAGAATCTCAGCACCACTTGTCCTCTCTCCCCCTCTGCCCCTCCCTTCAGCATATTGCTACTTTATCCCACACGTTGATTGCTTGCAGTCTAGCTCTGGAAGGGAGGGGTCAACAGGATGTCAGCACTTCATTTAAAGTCCTTTCAACTGACCATGCTCGGACTCTGTATACAGCCCTTCACTGCTTGAGGGGGAGTAGACAGAGAGGGGAGGGGGACTACACAGCTTGGTACAAACTTCTGCCAGTGTGAAGAAACGAAGCCACACAGCAACATGAAAGTAAGGCAGCTTATACTAAGTGATCTATACATTGTATACAGACAATGTTTTTTTTTCACTATAGTTGCCCTTTAATGCAATGGCAGCAGGTCAATTTCATGAGGCTGCGGCCCCACTTGAGTGCATGGAAGAATGCACAATCGCAATGATGTGCTTCCGTGGGCAGAATTTGTGCTTCCACAATTGAACCTAATTGAAGCGCATGCAGACCAAAAGAAATGTGCTCCAAAAGCGCACGGAAGTGTAGCGCATGTAGTGGGGCTGGTCCCATAAGCTATTACATGCCTGCGCCCCCACTTGCCCAATCGGATCACAAATCCCAATCTAAAAAGCACTAGTGGGGTCTAGCCTTAAGAGTTTGAGCCTTAAAGAAAAGGCTGGCAATCACAGTATAATTGTAGTAATCACTTTACAAGGACACTTAGGCTGAGGCCACACTAGAGCATATCCAAGTGCTCCAGAAACATGGATTGCATGCAAAGTTGTGCACTAGTGTGGCTACACCAATTGGGCCACAATAGTGTGCACTTTTAAAAGCAGGATCAAATCACGCTTAAAAGCACATTAGTGTAGCCTAGCCCTCATAAAAAAAAAACAGCGCAGAGCTGCAGATGCAGCATATTGAAGTGAACGTGATCTTGGCACAGCTCTGTGCAATACAATTTAAAGGGGAATGTTGGGCAGGGTTGCCAGATCAGTGAAATATGTAGGGACACATGAAGCATGGCTGAGTTGGAATTACTATTGTTTAATTGCAATCAGTGCAGCCCTGCTAAATACATGTATTAAGTGTGTCCCTACTAATCCAAATTATCTGGCAACTCCGGTTGGAAGTAGTGTAAAGATAAAGGCCACCTTTGCTTTTAAGACCCAAACAGATATGAAATCTACAAGACAAATTGCTGGTTTTAATTTCTACAAGAAGCATTTTGCCGGCTACATTAAATTCAGTGTAGCCACACAACATGTATTTAAAGCAATGGCACTTAGCAAAGCAGCATATAGATTTCATACATGTTCACGTCTTAAAAGCAAAGGTGACAACCCTAGATTTGTATTGTGTATATATATATATATATATATATATATATATATATATATATATATATATATTTCTGGAACCTCCTCTGATATCGTATAGAAGAGGCAAGACATTGGGAAATAAGTTGGTACGGTCAGCATCTCTCTCTGAGAAACCGCGGAGGGAGACATTTTTGGGATCCAAAAGACAGGGCATGTTCCCCTGTTTGCACTGTACTCAATGTACATGTGTACACAGGGGGACACCGTTTGTAGACCCACACTCTTCCTGTATATTTGAGATTAGAGGGTACCACACATGTGATACGAGGTTTGTTGTGTACGTGTTGTGGTGTCCCTGTAACCTGTTATATGTGGGCGAGACCACTCAGATGGTTAAGTCCCGCATATCCCAGCACCGTTCTAGCATCAGATTGAAAGACAAGTTGCCGGTGTCAAAACATTTTGTTGAAGCAGGACAGAGGGATCATGAACTACGTTTGATGGTGCTGGAAATGGTGCCTACTCCAATGAGAGGGGGGGACAGAGAACTTAGATTAAAACAACGGGAGGTCTGGTGGGTGAAGAAATTAAACACATTGGCACCGTTTGGTCTGAACAAGGACTATGACCTATATTTGTTCCTGTAGATCCATATCCTTTCTGCTTCTAAAAATGGGTAGATTTAGTTGCAATTTGGGTTCCAAATAGATTTATTGAGTGGTCTTTACCTTTAACTATAAAGCATACTGGAATGTATATTTATATGTGATTATGCATACTAGGGCCTACTTGTGGGTTTGGTTTAAATCATGTGATCTTTAGATAATGTGAAGGGTTAAAGGTATATTATAGTATCTGTGTAATGATTGGTCAATTTGAAATATGTCACTTCCTGTTGGTCTATTGAAAAATGGATGGTGTCATTGCATATGTTATACCTGTTTTTTTCGAGCCTGAAGAAGGGAGTGCATGGCTCCCGAATGTTGCTCTGTTTGGTGATGTATATTTAATAAAATTATAGCAATTGAATTCTAGTATCCTGAGTGCTGCCTCTACAATTTATATGTGACTTAGGGAACAATACAGCTATATTCCCTTAGGCATAGCACCAGACTATTGGACTGATTGGTTGAGTGCTGTGATTATACAAATTATATATATATATATATATATATATATATATATATATATATAAAAGAGGTTTAACTTAGCCATACTTCAAGTGTATTTAATATGTGCCCCTACATGTTTCATTGATCAGGCAACCCTGACCCTTTAAATAGGTACACTACTAAGAAATGCATTGAACAGAGCAGTGCTAAGATCAGGTTCACTTCATTATCCTCCCCCTTCAGTTCTGTACTATGTTGTTTTTATACATACAGCATAAACAAAAATACACTCTTCCTACCCTCCAAAATTCCCTTTAATAAGGTACACTGATTAGAAATGCATTGCACAGAGCTGTTCTAAGATCAGGTGCACTTCACTATTATCCTCCTACAGTTTCTATACAGTATAAACGAAAAAACACTTTTCCTGCCCTCCAACATTCCCCTTTAAGAAGGTACACTTTCCATTAATATTGCTGCAGCTGACAGAGAGCTAGAGACCTGTACACTACAACACTGAAACAGTATACTGCTGGTGAAACATACAAAGATACAGGTCTGTATCTGCGAATAGTGCAGATTTATTGCAAAACATGCGTGCTACATAAATTAATAATTCCTGTGCTCACACACAAAAGTATTGTCAGGAATCATTCCTCAGTCATTGGTCTTCATCCCTCCGTAGTAATCCCTCATGTTTCAGGAATCCCCCACCCTCCATTTCATCTGCCATTCATCATTTCTAAGACCTCTAGAATGTAGGTTATAAGCTGTAGTGATCTGTGACAGGGGATGAATGAAAAAATGGACGTATGTGGATGCCAGAGGTCTGGAGCTGATGAATGATGTCCAAGGGAGTGGGGGGTTGGTTTGGATTCCTCACGGCTGAGCAATGGCACCTAGAACTATAGAACTAAACACCTCAAGCAGTGACAGTGATGTTTAGCTTGTAGTAGAAATGTAATAGCTTGTTAGGAATGTATGGCAGATCACACCACCTTATCTAACATATTAATAAGCAGTGTTTCATCTTTCATAGAAATTAAAAGGTGAACCTAGAACACAGTAACCTGCCTTTCTGTCTAATGTCACTGTGTTCCACAGCCTCCGTCTGCCATAAAGCACCTGCCAGTAAATAAAAACAACTATACAGACTAATAGCATTGTTTGAAGTACCAAAGGATGCATATTATATTACTGAATGGAGTGATATTGCCAAGGAGCTTGCTGTGCAGTTTGTACTTGGTTTGTTTGTTTTATTTGCTTCTTTTTCTTTGTCGGTTTCAAAGCTGAAGTTATGAGCAGCACCTTGCCCATTTCAAAGTCAAGATCCAGCTTTGATTTTGACAAGCAGCTCTTTGAGGCAGAAGATTCCATTGTGAAATTCTTTAAAGAGCAGAAGTAGAAAAGGGAATGTGGCCCATTGGAATGGGGAAGACAGAGTGAGGTCACAGGACCCTTGCTTGATAAGGGGCAAAACCGGAAATAGATGAAGAGTCGGTGGCAGCAAGGTCACAATTTCAGGCCAATGGTCTGTACTGCAGTCTCTCTAGTATTCACATTTATTATTAAATCTGCAAAAAAACACGACTTTGCCCAAAAAGTCCTCCTTATTCTAATAATCTAACTGAAAAAATCTCTTCATCGTTCCTCCATCTTTATGGTAGAGCCATAACTGCACAATCCTAGTAGGGTTCATTTAATGGACGGGTTTGCAGAACAGGGCAATCAAAGCTGAAATTCGGAGGCAAAATCCAAACTGATTTAGTTTCAACCCCCGAAACCACTAGTGCAGAAGAAATTCAACTGTACAGCACAGAATGACAGGTCAGTATATAGTTACTGTATAAAGATCATTGGCTAATAGAAGGGACATGCTGTCATTACCTTGGGGGTTCATGTAAAAGTCTTTAGTATAAAATAATTATAGCTTTAAAATTTCCCAAAGATTAAGTGTAAAGGTAATTACCCTACAACACAAAGGCAGTTTAAATAATTGCCAATTCCCACATCATATCCACAGGAACTTTCATATACACGAACATTACACACATACACGTTACCATTCTCCTTTTCTTTCACCATCTCCTTTCTGTTCCCTCTAATTCACCCTATTCACTGCCCCTCTCCTTCAATCAGGTTCACCTAACTCTCAAACCTTTTTCCCCACCTTCCATTCCCTTTCTTCTTGACTTTCAATACAGTGTAGGTGGTAGCAAATGAAGGCAGGTTGTTACCAGGGGGACCAAGATTGGGCTGTAGGTCAGGCTGATTCCACGGGATAAACAACATTGTGGCCTGGAAGTGAAAACGTGGTGTAATTTACCAATAGCGGCTGAATTTCCCACCTGAGGCCAGCAGACAGGGGGTTGGTGTTACCTTTGCATAAAAGCTGTTTTATAGATTAGAGGCTCTGCTAGTAAAGTCCTGTTCCCCAGTATATCAGGGCCCTGCCTGACCTTGCATACGCTTGTCACCTATGTGCCCGATTGGTGTACATTGGCAGAGAGAAATGTGGAGGTTATTACAAGGAACAGGGAAATGGCAGTGGGGGGAACTGCACGCTTAGTTGGAAAGAAAAAATTCTCTATGTTTCTATCTGGGTCTGTAGCAAGGCTTTCTATAAGTAGTCTAGCCTCTGGGAATGTGCGCTGCCTGCGCTAATGACACGGCTTGCCTGGTAATTAAAGCAAAATCGCTGAGGACCTTTTCTTCCCAAACAGCGGCAGCAGCATCCTGTGATTAATCCCTGGTACGGCACCTCGCTCTAATGAGGTCTACCACGGGGGACAAGCGAGGGAGAGCAAGCACCAGACGCTTCTTATTAAAGAACAAATAAAGCACCAAGACCCCTCCCCAATAGGATTTCCTGGGACTGCATTACAGAGGAGCTTAGTGCACACGTGTGGAGTGTGGCCTTTTCCTTCAGGGCAAAAGTGAGGAGAGAAAAGGGCCCTGTGAATGGAGGAGGAGAGAGAAATAATTAGTCCCCTTCACTGTCACAATGGATAGAAGGCAAAGAAATCTCAGTGCCCATTATTCCTCGCACAATGTCCTCAGTTCAACGCAGACTGGACAGTAATTACTAATTTAAATATCCGTCCTCATAAGAGAATTAAAGTGTTTGAACTGAATGTTCAAAAGAGACTCATTATATTTATTTCCTGATTGTGCACAGATATATCCTATATAATAAAATGCAAGTGTGCGTCCCTGCGTTTGTGTGTGGCTTTTTCATTGTTCGCATGTGCGTGCAGCGCGTGTGAGAGGGGGAGTTTTTCGGCCCGTAAGAAAGTATCCGCGGATACGGATGGGGGAGGAGGGAGAGTATCTCTCCCCCCCCAGTGGCTGCAGACAAGGGGATGAACACGGAGACACCATGCTGGGTGCTGCGCATGTGCGTTGCTCTCACCATGCAATCGCCCCGCCACCCTCATATCTCGACTACCACACCGCGCCGCTATGTCGCACCTACACCCAGGATCCACTCTCACCTGCGGGTTCCCCAAGGGGGTAGAAAGACTCTGTTGGAGGAGCTGGATTGGCTGTGGGACAGAGGGGGGACTGGCTGTGGGACAGAGGGGGGCTATGGCTGTGGGACAGAGGGGGGATTGGCTGTGGGACAGAGGGGGCTATGGCTGTGGGACGGAGGGGGATTGGCTGTGGGGGCTATGGCTGTGGGACAGGGGAAATTGGCTGTGGGACAGAGGGGCTATGGCTGTGGGACAGAGGGGCCAATGGCTGTGAGACAGAGGGGAATTGGCTGTGGGACAGAGGAGGCTATGGCTGTGGGACAGAGGGGGGGACTGGCTGTGGGACAGAGGGGCCTATGGCTGTGGGACAGAGGAGGATTGGCTGTGGGACAGAAGGGGGGATTGGCTGTGCAACAGAGGGGGCTATGGCTGTGAACATATGGGGGGACTGGCTATAGGACAGAGGGGGGGTATGTCTGTGGGACAGAGGGGGATTAGCTGTGGGACAGAGGGGAGCTATGGCTGTGGGATAGAGGGGGATTGGCTGTAGGACAGAGGGGGGCTATGGCTGTGGGACAGAGGAGGATTGGCTTTGGGACAGAGGGGGGACTGGCTGTAGGGCAGAGGGGGGCTATGGCTGTGGGACAGAGGGGGGGACTGGCTGTGGGACATAGGAGGGCTATGGCTGTGGGACAGAGGGGGCTATGGCTGTGGGACGGGGGGGATTGGCTGTGGGACAGAGGGGGGCTATGGCTGTGGACAGAGGGGGCATGGCTGTGGGACAGGGGGGGGACTGTGCTGGGGACAGAGGAGGGGACGCTGTGGGACAGAGGGGGGGATTGACTGTGGGACAGAGGGGGATTCTGGCTGTGGGACAGTGGGGGGACTGACTGTGGGACAGAGGGGGGATTGGCTGTGGGACAGAGGGGGCTATGGCTGTGGGACAGAGGGAGCTATGGCTGTGGGACAGAGTGGAGCTATGGCTGTGGGACAGAGGGGGAACTGGCTGTGGGACAGGGGGGGACTGCCTGTGGGACAGAGAGGGGACTGGCTGTGGGACAGAGGGGGGATTGACTGTGGGACAGAGGGGGACTCGGGCTGTGGGACAGATGGGGGGACTGGCTGTGAGGGAGCACTCTGGGCTTCTAGCGCCTGTTAATGTAACAGGCTTAATGTCTAGTGACATATAAAGGGTATGCTCTCCTTTAAAGGACAACTCCACCCTCATAAGAACATCTTTTAGAAAGAATGGCCTCTTTAAAATATGTTGATATATCATAGTTTGTCCTATGAATGCATTACTGTATGCCTGCTATGCTTCTGGATGCCTCATGGAAACAGAGCAATTTAGAAACCTGTACTGAGCCTGGACTGAGCTTGGGCATGTTCAGAAGAGGCAGACAGGGGATTAACATTCAATCATTGGCTGTGATCTCAACTGTCAAATCCATAACTGACAGTTGCTAACTGGAAGGACCAGGAATTAGAAACAGGGGAAACAGGACATTGTGCAGGATTTCATGTTAGACTTATATATTTCACATTTCAAACTATTACCGTTTAGGGTTTTGGGGGGTGATTTACATGTATATAAGTTTTCATTTTGGGGCTGGACTTGCCCTTTAAAACAAAAAACTGGTCAATCGGCAGTTATCTGCCCTTAAACATATTTGGCACTTTATTACCTGCATTGCTAACCAGATATTTAAGGATAATTATTGTCCCCATTCTGGCAGAGTAAGCTGGCCCCTCCCTCCATGAAGTCAATCAAGGTTGAGATTGCAAGTATCAAAACCAATGATTGACTGCTGTATCACCTGCTGCCTCCTCTGAACATGCTCATTTATACAAAAAGCTCTTAGCGCAGAGGGAGGGGCAGATATTTTGGCATCATTAAGGATAAGTCCAGACGAACGGCAGTGCAGCGTTATCACTACTGGTTTCTGGGTGTTGCCGGTAGGAAAAAGCTGCATGCAACGTTTTCATAGCAGCAAACATCTGGAAACGCTAGTGAAAGTCGTTCATCTGAACCTAGCCTTAATATCTGGTTACACTACAGGAGTCACTGTTTTACGCAAGGAAAACAATTATTTTTAATTGGGTGGTCCCAACTCTCCCCAAACTTAAAGGGCATGTCTACCTCCAAAACTAAATTCTCCCCCACTACTGGCCCCACTGTGTAGTGTTCAAAAATCCTTAACTTACATCCCAGCTCCAAATGGTTCTCCTGCAGTGTCTGGCCAAAGTCCTAGAAAGTGAAGAGTAGGAGCCTGGCTGGGAGGAAAACATTTCTGCCTCTTACCTTTCCCCTGAGATTTCTGGCTTGCTCACTGCAGCCCTTTACCCCCCTCCCTCTCTCCCGATCCCTGTTTGCTGCCCTCCCTCACAATCCCTGTTTGCTGCCCTGTGCCCTAGCATAAAAACCTTTTTCTGTAATGTAGTGGACGCTATCCCACCCAACAGATATATTTGTTTTTAAAACAAAAATCCAAAATGTACTTACAGAGTCCCCCAGCATTCTTCACTGCTAGCAGATGCATCCATGATTGGCTGCCTCTCAGACATGGCTGCCAGTCTGGCCCCCTGCTTACAGTTTCATGCAAGCAGAGGGCCAGGTCTGAACGCCTGGGGGAGCGAAGCTCAGTAAGTACATTTTGGATTATTTTTTTACAATCAAATATGGCGGTTGGGGGTGGGATAGTGTCCCCTACACTACAGATTTTTCTTTGTTTTATAAGAGGTGGAAATAACCTTTAAACAATGGAGAGATATGATTAGTGATGCACTCACATTCCTACAGGTGATATATAAAAATAGAGGATGCATTGAGCAAATTTCAAAAAATGTGGACATTCTGGGGTATTACACCACAAAACCCTCATACTTAACTCCGAATATATTTAACCACAGTACCACACACAGTACAAATCTGTCAAAGATGACAGACAGAATCTGCAAGATGGAAATACACACAATCACAATCATTCTCCCTATATAAATTATATATAAAATATAGGGAGAACGTTCAGCCATACTCCCTACGATCGCGGCTGACTTCCTATACTTTAATAAAGGGGTTTGACCGTGAACATGGGAAATTTTCCTGTGTGAATGACCATTTCATATGCCAACCGTTCGTTGGCATCGGAAGCGGTTGTTTCGGCCGTACACACATTAGTGATATAGGGCCAATCCCATCAGTACAGATGGGAACGGCCCTATATCGCTAATGTGTGTACCCAGCTTTTGTGGCAGTGCTATGGTAGAAATAGTTTTCCCCCCCCTTCTTTGTTGTATAACAATACAATGTTTCCAGGTCACACTATGTTACCAATGGTTCTAGGTCACACTGACACACTGACAGACTAAGGCTGTGTACACACCATGCAATTTTACAGCCCAACTGACCAAAGGCTCAGGGCCCTATTTATAAAAGATCGGTATCGTAAAATACCGATCGTTATCGTAAAATAACGACCGGGTTTTTACCGATAACGACCGGTATTAACGATATTGGTAAATACCGGTCGATATCGGTAAAAACCCGGTCGTTATTTTACGATAATGATCGGTATTTTACGATAACGATACCGATCTTTTTTAAATAGGGCCCTCAGTGTATTTATCCTTTTATCCCACTGTGTTAGTGATACAGGCATCATCTATAGACAGGGAACCTGCGACTCCTCATACTAAAGCCAGTCATAGTTCAGCAGTAATTCAGGGTTCAGGACAACAGTCTGCAGATCTGGGGTTATAAAGACAAGCTCCTATCAATTAAATCAAAGTGAGTTTGCTAGTACTATCCATACCGAGAGGGAAAAATGAAAACACAGCTATGGATCAATGTAGCAATAAGCATATCCGACTATGGCATCGATAAATTAACCAAGGAAAATGAGGCAACAATGAATTCTGAGCTGGTTTCACAACAGTCACAGTGAATAGCGAAATGAAAACCACATTTTTAACTTCAGTCAACCAAACATAAAAATGAAGGCTTTAGTAGCATCAGATGTTGACCTCTGCCTGCAGAGCTGCAAGAAATATAAATGTCACAGTGTGTACCAATCAGCTGCCTGGAAAGAAAACTGCATTCAGGGTGGTCTCTCAGTCAAGTCCAGACACTCCCGTATATAACCACATATCACCAAAACACCCTTGATGGGACAACATGGTTAAGATAATGGATTAGTTTACAGCAGAAGTGGAATTACAACTTTCTGAAATCTTGCAGTCAGTTCTGCAGATTCAGAAACACAAATGATCTTTGCTCTGTTGACTGTCCAGTTTATCTTGGCAAGAAACACAATGTTTGGCTCTATATTGACTTGCCTTCTGAAGTTCCATGACATTCCAATTCCTGGCTAGGATTATCCCTTTGCGTTGGACATTAATAAACCTTAAGGTCAAACTTTAATAAAGATCTATCCAGGAAACATTGTGCCATTATGATTGATTTGAAAATCAAATGCTGAATTAATGTATTGTCAAGTCAGGGTATGGCTACCATAAGTCCATGTACTGTTTCCATGTTTATTTATGGGCAAGTTCACCCCATTCAAAAACTTTTAAACAGACCAAGTACCACCTAAACCCCATTTTTAATACTTACCTTTCTCACCGAAGCTCCTGAGTCAAGATATCTTTAAAATCCACCAGTGCCTCACCACTCTTTACTAGCCCTTCCATTTCAGTCAGTCAAGGCTGTGACGGTGACATCAAGGCCAATAACTTATGACGGCAGCCTGAGCCAGCTGCTTTATGGCTAAACCAGCTCAGAGAGCTCACAAAGCTAAAAAGGAGGCAGTAGGGAGCACAGCAAGGAACCAGAGGACTTACAGGTTTAAAAATCTCAGAATCAGCTTGTTTGATCTATGGATAGAAGAGGATGGTCCCTAAACAACTTCTTGAGGAGCCACCGTACATGTTATATAAACGCCAGCCAACCCCCGATTCTTTAAAGAATCGTCCAACCCTGCATTTGAAGAACTCTCTTCCCTTTCCCTTCTCTGTCTCCCCCTTCCTCTTACCCCATCTCTTTCCCTTCACTCTCTCTGCCCCCCTCCTGGAAACAGCATTGTGGTGTCTTGCGAGCGCCACGTCATCAACCCTCCTCATACTGTGTAGTGCGCGCGCACAGGTAGGGGTAGACTTCCAACAGCACGTGGACAGTGGGAGGAGTTTTGATGACGTGGCGCTCGAGCTTCTGCGTCTGTGGGCCATATGATTTATACCTCTCGGTTAGTATATAGGATGAGCCTTGGCTAACAATTACCTAATGTGCACATTGCTTAAGAATAAATTAAACCTTCAAATAAAAGTACATGGAAAGCTTCCACAGACCATATACAGTATTATCGATTTATTAAATACAATCCCTTAAAAAACATTTCCCCATGATTTAAAATGCAACTGTAGCGTGTCTGAACTGGCAGGATGGTTTCTCAATGGTTAGCACTGATGCTTTGCAGCGCTGAAGTCCTGAATTTGATTCCACCCTTGGACACATCTGCAATACTAATAGGTTGTATGAGTGAAATAATTGTGCTTAGATTTTAAGCTATTTGGGGGCAGGGCCTGATGTGAACGTATCCATGTAATTGGAAGATGTTGGTTCTATATAAATGTTCAATAATAATAACCAGGGATATGGGCAACACATAGTAAATATGCGTGCGTGTGCACGGAACTCACAGGCATTACTGTTTGAGGCTCAAGCAGAAGAAAGCAAAGGAGATCTCAGAGGGGCGGAGCTTAACATTCAGCAAACCAGTAACAAGATGTCAGCAACTTTCATAACACAAAGGTAGGCTCTGGAGGGACATAGGTAAAAAAATAAATAAATACGGCAACGAACATAACTTGATTTTACAGTGCACTTATCCTTTAATTTGGCTACCTAAAAAGGGTTAATTTCAAATTAATCAACCTTATCCTTTTGAAATAAATGCATCTTACAGCTAATCTGTATTGAAAATAAATTTTAAAATGTGTTTAGTATATCTAAAAGTTATCATGCCACGTAGTGGCACTAAAATCATGTTTATACATTATCCGCAGAATTATCTTAATATGTGGGTTTGCTGACACATAGTGGCCAATAATGATATTGCATGGCTTTCACCAAAACAGGATGGCACTGGGCTACAAAGATGCTCCAGAACAGACTATGGAGCATCTCCAAAACAAGGACACAGGTGCTGTCAACAGCTCTGCATGCTAGAAGCCGTTCCTAATAACTGGGCGTCCTTGGATTTTACTTACATGGTCAAAAAGCTTTAGCATGCAAATGCATGGTATGAACGGTTATTTAATCTTTCAATAATACAATAAAAATAAAATATTATGGTATGGAATATTACTTGTCCAGTGCTCTCTTTAAATATTTGTATTTACTAATGTGTGAGAAGCCCAGTACAGAGATGACCAAAACTGGCGCTGGGGGTTCCAAAAAATATGTGAAAATTCTGCAGGACAGAAAGTTTGAATGACACAACAACCCAAGTCAGTGGGAGAGGAAATGTTACAATTACCATGGTTTATTTTATAGTCTCATATCAATATTCACTTTTGAATTGCATAGGGTTTGTGAAATGACATGGGGAACATGTACCAATATTAAAAAGTTTTTTTTCAGATCACAGCCACTATCGAGCAATGAATCTAGGATTTTTTGTTGTGTTCATTGGGCATCGAATTTCAATGCCGAATTTTCAACATTGCATTTACACAAAATTCTGCAAAGTTATGCTGGATCTGCGTTCAGTCTCAAAAACAGGTTTGGTTCAAGACTGGGACTCATCACTACTGCACTATTAATTTGCTTTACAGGGACGCTAAACTGGAAATTGAATGTACCTTAAAGGACAACTCCACCCTCATAAGAACATCTTTTAGAAAGAATGACCTCTTTAAAATATGTTGATATATCATACTTTGTCCTATGAATTCATTACTGTATGCCTGCTATGCTTCTGGATGCCGCATGGAAACTGAGCAATTTAGAAACCTGTACTGAGCCTGGGCATGCTCAGAAGAGGCAGACAGTGGATTAACATTCAGTTATTAGCCATCATGCCAACTGTCAAATCCATAACGGACAGTTGCTAACTGGAAGAATCAGGAAGCAGAAACGGGAACAGGACATTGTGCAGGATTTCAGGTTAGACTTATATATTTCAGATTTCAAACTATTACTGTTTAGGGGGGTGATTTACCTGCATGTAAGTTTTCATTTTAGGGCTGCACTTGCCCTTTAAACCTTAGTATCTATTTTTCACAGGGAGGGGAAATTGCTTATTCCCACTTCTCCGTGGATATTAGAATGCCCGTGTTACAGAGTTCCCGCTCCTCGTACAGCTTTTAACCATCAGATGGTGCGCTCATATCTTTTGCTCATCCGATCGCTTCCCTGTTCTGAAAAGCTACAGCGCACATTATTGTGCATGCACACTATAGCTGTACAGAACAGGGAAGCGGTCGGAGATTTCAGCGTGGCCATGGTGGATCGCGCAAAAGGTAAAAGTTTCATCTTATCTTCTTTCCCGGACTGTGCGCTATTGATTGAAGAATGGGAGGTAAGGCATAGCTCCTTAACCTCCTGGGCTCCAATCAATTCATTAAGGAATAATTCACTTTGAAAGTGAACTATTCCTTTAACTCTATAACCTGGGTTATATTTTTCATAGGGAGGTGGGAAAAAGCAATCTCACCTCCCTGTGAATAATAGAGGAAGATACAAGGTACATTAACTTATCAGATTAGTGTCCTTTTAAGTGAATTCATACAAATATACACTTATGTAAAAAAGTTTTTTTCTCTCAGCGCCAGTGGGGTAAAGAAAACCTCTTAGTTGCAGCAAACACAGGAAAATCCACAATTCCAAAAAAAATTTAAAATCAAATTTGAACGTTCAAATCAAAAGATAAAATACAAATAACCTCTCATTAAAACCAAGAATTATACCTGTTAAAATAAGTTTAAACCATATATTAAATAAAACTGCTCTTCAGTGGACGTGTGTCAGTAGGTGTTGAAATGTGTTTCTATTATTTCCAGTTGGTGGCTGGTTCAGTCTGTGTTCCTTTTTAACCCACTTGTTTTAACACATGGGCTGGTTCATACTTCAATATTTTGTGCAAAAACATTTGTGCATAAAGATAAAAAATTCACTTTTGCAACAGTGAAAAACATAAAAGAAATGCTGATCAATGTGTTTCGCCTTGCAAAAGGCTTCCTCAGGATCATAAAGCAAATTGTATGAATCTGCTCCCACTGCCCCTTTTTTTCCCACTGCCCCATTTTTGCAGGCTACAAAACTGGAAGTAGTCATGCATTCCACCAGTAGAATATATTTTAACACGGCTGCCATTATGGGCATTATTTCAGTTCTTACTTCTTCCTATGGCTATCGTGGATTTCTACAGACTGTTGGGATCGGATCACCTTTATCTACTCCATAAACCTACTCCTTTTACCGTTACAGGTGTCTGAAGCAGAAGTAGGTTGTGTACTATGGAACGCCGTTGAGAAAGTCCGAGACCCATGGACGAAATGTGGCTGGCAGGTTTTTGTAATGTGCATCTTCCCTCAAATCCCTCCTACCGGTCTGATGTATGTGGTAAGACCCTCATGATAAATTTGCTCTGCCACTGGGTATAGAGAATGGTAATATTGATCTTCACCCTATTATTCTGAGGATGGTGATAATATGCCTATAGCTCCTCTAAAGGGTCTTTCCCAATTTTCATTGTGTTATGATAATTTTTTATTGCATTTGACATTTATATATTACACTGAATGATATCTATGTATGAAGGGTTATACTGGTATACCATTTGTGTGTGCAATAGATTTAATGATTTGGGATGATTGAGTTGTGTTTTTAAGAGATTATTTTGCACTTTATTTACCATATCCCACTATTTGTTAATAAAGGATATTTAATCTTATACCTTGAGAGTGGATGTGCCCATTATATTCCACTTTTCTATATTTATCCTATGGACAAACATGACGTACTTATGATTCGTGTCTATAACCGTACAAAGTGTTTTATTTAATATATGGTTTCATCTGATTTTAAGAGGTAAAATCCTTGGTTTTAATGAGTTACCTACACAACCAGACTTATTTTTCAAATATAAGCTTAAATTTACCAATCTTATATCCTTAGACAAAAGATCAGTGTTTTAATGATTAAGGAAATGTCCAGACAAACTATTTACTTATAAATTCACAACTACAAAACCGAAAGTAAAATGATAATTTACTAATGTTCCTGTCCTTAACCAGGTTCACCATCAAGGAGGCAGACAAGCAGCTTTGACCTTTGGGGCCTGTCCAGTTTAAAGGGTCACTATACTCACGGAAACAACTTTGTATAATCTGAAAGTACGTTAGGGTAGTAAAATTGTTACTTACATGCGTGTCTGTGCCTGCTTTGTTAGTGAATTTTCAATGTTTAGTAGCTGCTCCTAACTGGACCCCCTTCCCTTAGTTACTGCCCACTTGTAATCCAGCCGACACTGGATACATACATTTGCATAATAAAGAGCCTTAACAGTCAACACTATACAGCTCATTAACATATCTTCCGGACACTGCTGATAGTGGGTGGGGCTTCTGCTGTATTACACACTCTCTCCCTCTCTTCTAACAAGCAAGTACATGCTGCTGAAAGTGGGTGGGGGAGGGGGACTGCTTCTGCTGTGTGACACTTCTCCCTTCTAACAAGCAAACAGACATGCGGGGGGGGGGGGGGGGAGGATCCTGTAAGCGACCTACTGTAGATAGAGATTGAGACAGATATATAGCTACAGGCAGGCAGGCAGACACATAGATACAGACAGACAGGTAGACATATAATTGAAAGACAGACAGAGATTTATAATAAAGCCATAGATAGACAGACAGATATATAGATCAGACAGATAGACAGGAGAACAAATATGATTAATCAGCTCATTATATTTGGGGTTGTATTAATAAATGTTTTGGGAGATCCTAGTAAGAGGTCACTGGAGGGACACAAATTAGCATATCTGGTTTGAGTGACAAGTCTTTCTTTACATGCTGTTATTTAAAATGAAGATTTCTGAGAATCTACAGCTCGGATTTCAAATCTGAAAAATGTCCTGTAGTAGTGCACCATTACACCAAGGTATCATTTTTGAAAATTAGATTTTTGTAGTATAGATACCCTTTAAGCCTATGGCATGCTTCCCTAAATAGTGTATATATATTCTCCTCCTTTTCACCAGTGCTGGGGGACTGACATTGAGGGGACAGGAGAAGCAGGTAAGTGGCAAACAGGCATAAGGGGGGGGGGGGGGGTGTTTTGGTGTAGTGGCAGAGTTAAGGCAGTAATTTACCTGGAATGGCTCCCATAACATGATATTCTAGAGAAAGTACATAATTCCATTGACTCAGACACCTTGGGTTAATGGTACATCCGACTTAGCATATCAAAATTGAGTAGTGTAATATATTCTCAATGGTGACTGAAAGAACACAATATACAAAGCATTCACTGCCAAAACTCTGCAAATTTAAAGGGCATGTTCACCCCCAACAAAAAAAACCCCAAACTTTCACACGTACATTAATCAACCCCCCAAATAATTATTAACTTACTCCTCAAATATCTAACCTTAAAGTTCTACAGTCACTTGCTGCTCTCTGCTGCCTCCTTTATGGTTTGGTGAGCTCTTAGTGAGATTGAAAAGCTGTAAAGCAGGCGAGCAGTGCAGCTGTTGTAAGTCATTGGCTTTGACTTTACAGCCTTGACTGATGGCTGCAACACAGGAGTCTGGATGAGAGCCGCAAGGGACAAGACAACTTCAAGGTAGGACTAGACTCGGGAGCACCTGGCAGAAAGGTAAGTATGGAGTGGGGTGCTTACCCTAGGTGAAAACATTTTTGTAGAGGTAAACATGCCTTTTAAAGCAATAGAAAAATGGTATCCACTTTTTGGGGCAAAGAACTACTAACTAGGAAGCAGACACACTCTCTGATTGGCCATCCACGCCTATCACTACCAACATGGTCTTGGATTTCACACTAGTGAAACAACTCATGGGTTTCATTCTTGCAGAAAATACTTTCTAGCAATCTGTAAAATTGAACTTTTAACATATTATATTCTTATAATTTAAATTTATTAGAAATCCAAGTTGGTACAGTTATGCCGACTCCAAATAGCCAGTCATTACTTCCTACTCCACAGCTCTGAGCTAACCTGGTTTCAATAACAATGTTTTTCTAGTACAATTATTTCTTGTACTCTAATGTAATGGAAAAACACAGAAAACAACTTTTGTGGTGTAGCTTGCTTTATTGTTTATGTCCACAAATATTTCCCAAAAAATTACAAAATACTCAAAATGGAGAAAACACAGAAGTCACGAATTTCTGGGTTTCTACCCCCATGGCAAACTACTCCTATATACATTAAAATCTTCAAGATATATATAGAAATGGAGCAGTCTGGGTGTACATTCTGTTTAATGATGCCATGAAACAAACAGCCTCACATCTTTTTTTTTATATTTTAAACACGTTGAACGAGGTACGTCCAAAATTACAAAAGAGGGGGAGAGAAAAAAAAAAGGTAAATTATGTTAGGAAAATGAGTGAAGCAGAAAAAAACCTGAATGAAACAAATAGTGTACTATTTAACAAGTACTCTGGCAGAGAGACCAGCAATGCAGTATTGCTGGTCTCTTTGGAAGGAAATATATCTATTCACACTGGAGAGGAGAGCAATACAACCCATGTGCCAAACTCTCCAAGCCTGAATAGGTATTACATAAAACAGCCAACGTAGATAAAGACACTAAGCACCCCAACACTTAAAAAATGAGATACAAATGACACAAATATGCATAAATGTAAAGGTAAAAAGTGCGTATTCCTAAACACTCAAGAGATTTGCAGATTTATCGTATACTTTGCAATGATTAGAAAGATAAAATGAGGTCACATTTTACAGATTTATACTGCTATGTCTGTGAACCCTAGTTGGTACTAGCCAATAAACCAACGTGTGGCATTGGCACGGCATTCTATTAATTGCTTGATTACATCAGTGAACAAATTATGAAAAATGTACTTCGAATGTTTACAATTTTGGCATGGATAAAATATTAATATTAAAGTTTTGACATGAGAACAAAAAGATATATCTGCAACTCCAGTGTGTCAGGACAAGGTCTGCAGTGCATTGCTACACACAATGAAGTCCGGCTTCCCTCTGTCTGCCACTACAAGTGTGCAAATTGCTTGCAAACTAATTAGCCAAGTGAAGGGGCGCTTGACAGAAATCTTTATCCAGTGTGGTCTGGCACAGCCCTGAGATGCTGAGCGCCAGAAATAACAGTCAGAATGGCAGGGATGGTGCCCTGATTGGGGGTTGCTAGGAGACTGCACGGAAGAAAATTTTTCAGAATCCGATCAAACTCTCTAAAACATGCAGCTGTCTATGGGATAAGGAGCAGCATAATAGATTTTGCCTTGAACTCTGCAGCCCGTCTGTCCTTTTTAACAGTTGGTGGATATGCAGTTACTAAATGTGCCTTCATATTTCTAACAACTGCACAGGTGTCTCATTTGACCTGTGTCACAACCCTCTATTGTTATGTTAGAAAGGAATCAGGGGAAACAATTAGATTAACAGACAAACGAAAAAATGACATGAAATAAAAAAATAATAGCCCAGGTTAAATATGTACAGATTCTATTTAACCTGGGCTATTAAGTATAGCAGGACCCAAACACTAAAATATAGGAGGTTTTCCTTATAAATTAAATAATAAAAGTTCTAACCCTGCAGAAACTTCAATGCTATAAAGTGAAGATACGCACAAGCCTGTGTGCATTTTGCATCTACAACTTAAAACGCTGTAGCCCCTTATCTACAAGTGACATATAATAACTTGTAAGGAGAATTGCTTGGGAATAAAATTAAAGATAGATTAAAAAAAAAAAACATCTCTCCACTGATTACAGTCTGGTGAATGGGAGAGCCGTAAAGTGGTGAAACTTGGAAATAAGTGGGAGTGGGGATCACTCAGGCCTTAATAGGAAAATATTGTGGTGTAAGCAGGAAACCAAACTTATATGTGGAATAATGAAGCATGGATTCAGATTGGCGCCATATCTATTGCATTCTTGATAATATTTCAAGTCTTTCATTTTGTATTCTCTTCTGCAGTTCTTAAACACTGCTGCTGCAGGATGGTGCCCACAGGGAGACAAGAGGTTAAACATTGCTGGTCTCTAGTTAGAACTCACAGCTAGTAACTGCAAAATAGGGACAGATTAGAAAGCATGTGTTTGGAAATCTTTCAATCAGTCCTTACTATCAATATATTTTCAGTCAGTGATCAGACAAGAGCAACTTTGTACAACAATGGCGGTCTTCTTTCGATGTAATAAAACAATTTACAGCATTAGAGACCCTTGGGGGTAGGTGGAAGTTAACCAGGTCTCTGGCTTCATTTGCACACAGTGAGTAAATGATGAGTCTTTGCACCTCTAGAACATGAAGAGTAACACAAGTTCAGCATCCAATAATCGTTCTCCCTCTCCCCCAAACCTGCTCCCTCCCGAGGCTGGAGAAAATATGTCATGCAGGGAACAGTCAGAAAGGCTCAGATGTGTCTTCTCTACAAATGAAGGAAAGGATGTGGAAAATCTTTAATACAGAAGAAATCTGTTCAGCCTCTGGGGACCCGTTGTATGGAGCCTGACTCTCCTAAAGAGGCATGGAGGGGAGGGAAGGATCTATGGTCACCTTCTGTTACAATTGCTTGTCCCCTTCTTTCTTCAGTCGACTGAAAAAAAAAACAAAACATTAACTAAAAAACAGGCCCCTTAACCCATTTTCTTTTTACAAAATGTTGCAACAGGTAGCGCAAAGGTAACCAGGTACCAGCAGCTCAATACTTAACTTGTACAGCAAAGGATTCTTTTATTGTATTATAGTAAAAAATCAGAATGCTTGGTTTCAGTTATGATTCCAGAGATATTTACACGACACAGCTGCAAGCACCATTATTTTTATTAACTGTAATAAGCGATAACAAAAACAATATGGCTAAGCACCATTCAGAAGCCTGAACAGTATGATATTGCAGTTATTAACCCGTCATTATTTAGCCCTCATGTGCTTAACGGGTGCGGGAACGGCAGCCCCGTCCGTGATTGGCTGAGAGGCAGCCAATCACAGACGCGGCTGCTCAGAACGCCGGCGGAAAGAGGAAAGGTAAGTAGAGTTTGGAGGACTTTCTTAAAAATCTTTTAGAGCGGTTGGGGCTGGGGGAAGGTATACCAATATATACCTTGGGGGGAGGGAGGAGGACTGCAGTGCAATTGCCAAACTTCTCCCGGAGGGGAGACAGGAGGCAGAGTCCTATATGGACTCTTTAAGTAAAGGGAGCCGATCCAATCATACTGTGTATGGCTGCATAGCCGATCGTTCCCCATACCGCATATGGGGATCGTTCGGGTCCGTGTGTGCGGGTTCTCACAGCACGTGTGCTGACAGATTCCAATGTGATGTCTCGGGACACACATGCTGTGGAAATCGCAATAGGCCACCTATTGTAAAAACTGGATCAAACTAGAATTAAAGTCTATTGGGAGATGTAATAAAAATGGTGCTAATTTTGCCACAACCAATCAGATTTTATTTAACATTTCAAAGCTAACATCTGATTGGTTGGGGCACAATTAGCACGATTTTTAACGATAAGAACTTTTATTACATCTCCTTGTATATGTATTAGAAAAAAAAATAACCTGAAAGCCTCCCGTTCTGGTCACATGTCCATCACCTGCCTAAAACTCCAACTGATGCACATTATTAGATGTATGACTAACCAGATGTTTAAGCATAATTATTGCCTCTATTCTTGAAGAGTAAGTTGGCTCCTCTCTCCATGCAGTTAATCAAGGCTGTGACTGCTGACATCACAACCAATGTGTGCCAGTTTCCTTTCGGCTCCCTTTGCAAATGCTCGAGCTTATAAAAAATCTTATTGAGCAAAGGAAGTAGGTAGATGCCTTTTCCATAATGCAAAATAACTTATTAAATATCAGGTAACAAATGTTTGTAATAAACTGGTAAAAATTTGGGGTTGCGGGCAGATAAGTGATGTCACCAGTTTCTTGTTTTAAGGGTGGACATGCCTTTTAAGCAGTGTTCTCCCCAGCTTGTTCGGTATTCCGCTCGGCTTATTCTACTGCCTGCCAGGCTTGCAGAACTCTGCACTATGGGATCGGCTGCTCTATGTGAGAATAGGTTTCTGGTCTTTGTGCAGATCTTTTGGTCCAGGGCGTAATTGGGTGTTCATGGCAACGCGTGTGTGAGTCCTTACATTGGGTGGGGTGTGTGTATCAAGAGATCACACTACAAGGAAACCTATACCTGGCTTTGCAGTACACATGCACCCATTCTGCTCTTTCTTTTAACACTTAAATGTAATTAGGAACACTGGGTACCTACATATTTGGAGTATTATATACTAGTACCATGGGAGGTGGGATATCAATATGAATGCCAAAATCAACGGAGAATGAATAGTGTGAATATGCGTAAAAATGGTGACACTTAAGCTGGGTACACACGATTAGATATTTCGGTCCGATCGACCGATAGTTCAGTGTATCGGTCGATCGGACCGAAATTATCGAATCCGAATGTGCCCATGTCCGATCGACCGTTCGTCCGAATCGGACGAAAGGACGATCGGACAGGGTGGAAAACCTCGTCCGATCGTGCGGTCCTCTATGGACCGCACGATCGGTCGCGGTGACTATCGGACGCGGCTGCTTTTGCCGCGACCGACAGTCCTTCCTCCTGGCCGACCGTTCGAAAGTATCGAACGGTCGGTCAGGAGGAAAAATCGCTAGGTGTGTACCTAGCTTTACACTTGGTACACCATGTACCAAGGGTTAACATGACTTTAAGACATAACTTACGGTGGTACACAAAAACTGTCGTGCAACCGCTGCAAGCAAAGTACCGAGCAGATAATGGATCTTTAAGACAAACTTTCGGAATGGGAAAACCCCATTCACTATGCACCGAGAGCCTTTACTGGCTCAATGCATTGCCTAGAGGAGGTAATAGAGAGTGATACCAGGTCTCGGTACATAGCCATATTAAAGGGTTAGTCCACCCCGAAATTCGATTTTTAATATTCTGCTCCCCCATGTCCCCCAGCCCCAACCGCATGTTTTTTTTTTTTCAAAAAGCTCCCCAAACTCTTACTTACCTCCCCTCGATCCTCCGCCGCACTGCCGGCCCTATGCAAGCAGAGGGGCGGGACCGGCAGTCGCGTCTGTGATTGGCTGAGCGGCAGCCAATCACGGACGCGGCTGCCGGTCATTCAGTGCAGCGGAGGAAAGCGGAGAGGTAAGTAAGAGTTGGGGAGCTTTTTAAAAAAAAAAAACATGCGGTTGGGGCTGGGGGACATGGGGGAGCAGAATATAAGGGGAATTATGCTAGGGGGAGGTATAGTAGAACGGAGGGAGAGGAGGGGGAGGGAGGGGGGAGAGAAGGGTGCAGTGCGCATGGCAAATATCTACCGGAGGCAAGATAGCAGGCAGAGCCCTGCTATCCTCCTGGTGGTTAGTTTTGGGACTTTGGGGGGGGGGGGGGGGGGGTGTTTGTACAGGGACAACCCTAATGGAGCGGGGATGTGAGGTAAGGATTAAACTACACTACATGGTGGGGCCAGTAGTTGGGGGGATTATAGTTTTGGGGGTGGACATGCCCTTTAATGTTAACTTCATTTTCCCTAAAAGGTAGATACAGAGCACCACAGACCAATACACCCAACAAGGCAATGCAAATTTGCCAGCCATAGACTGCAGATTTGTCAGAGGTTACACTACATCTTGTAAGAAAAAGACAGTGCTATTTCATACCAAGTTCATATCTTAATAATGGTTTCCATTTATATATTATATCATTTAATAAATCATTCAATAGAATAAATGCCTTCTTTCCAATAAATGTTTTTGTAGATTGTTCTACTCATGGAATTTCAGGATATTCTAATTTGTTAGAGATTGGTGCCATCTACTGGCCATCCTGTAGAACCACAAATCTAGATTTACTGAATTAGGTTGAAAAGAAAGCTTACCTGTAGTAATCCTCTTGACTGGGTAAGTGCCCACCATGCATGTGAGGGTGCCCGTGTAACCATTGCTGCTCCATTGCTAACCTTTGTAGCTCAGCAGACTGAGCATGCATAGCTTGAAGCTGGTGGGCAGCAGACATGGGAGGTGGAATACCAGCAGGCAGGTCTCGGGGGTAATGGGTTCCTTGAAATAAGGGAAATAAAAAATGAGATTGTATAAGGTTGTAATTGTATTGCATAAGATTGTAATTTCTGCTAACAAGGAACAACAAACAGGTATGTGGAGAGAACTGGTGCACGGTCCATTCAATCACAGACATCACCCCAAGCCAATAGGACTACCATTAAATTACAGTTAGACTGGCCAACCAATCAGCATGTGCAAAGAGCTAAAATACTGAACAGGTACACAGTTCCCTAATCAATGAAGGAAGTGTACAATTGAAAGGTCTGGTCTATACTGCCAAAAACAAACAGACCCAACTTGCAATACAAATAAAAGAGTATGTACCTTGAAGCATGTTTTGTCCCCATTAGTTTGGATATCAAGCTGGCATTAATTAACTAACCAATCTGTATCACAAATGATACATCATTAATGCATGTACTTTGAAAATAGAGGGGCTAAAGTTGATCCCTTAAAGCTTCTGGGACACACGAGTGACCTTTACAGAAGGAGTTTTGAGCCGTGAAACATCGCAGGAAGGAACCAATGAATAGTTAGATGGTAAAGTTCATTAGACATTTGTTGAAACTAGCAACTAGTTTCTAACTAGTTAAAGGGAATGTCTACCCCATCACACAAAAATCATTACCTGCTTCAAAACCCCCGAAAAGCAGGACTTCGTTATGTTTAAAATTTCCAATTCCGCTCCAAGACAGAGTTATTATACTCACAAGCTCCTCGCTCCACTACCGCTTCCGGTCTGCTCACTCAGTCTCCACTGTGGCTGCTGTGTTCTTTTTATGTTCTTGCGCAGCCGCAGTGGAGACTACTCTGGGAATGACAGTCAGTGATTGGCCGTGACATCACTGTCATGGCCGACACTGACTGCCTTACCAGGAAGTGGAGAGCCGCGGCGGTGGAGCGAGGAGGAGCATGTGAGTATAACAACTCTGTCTGGGAGTGGAATTGGAAATTTCCAACATAACGAAGTCCTGCTTTTTGGCGGTTTTGAAGCAGGTAACGATTTGTGTGTGGAGAGGTGGACATTCCCTTTAGTATCTAACTAGTGTATGGCCAGCATTACAGACCAGAAACTGCAGATAGAATAATTTGCTTTTCTAAATGATTCACAGAAAATGATACAGCTGAAAGTCAATAAAATCTTTTCAACAGCAGACAATTTAGTTACTTTCGTATATAGACAAAAGGTTGATATTTAAAGTGGCACTTTCTCACCTAAATCAAGCACACAGGTGACTCAAGCTGGGTAAACATGTGCGAAAAAATTGGATACTAACCAAAAACTGGATGCCGCAGCATTTCATGTTCATGAGGTGGTTGCCCCAGTAGTGGGTTGGGGATGGTACCAGGAGGGTAAGGGAAGCGAGCCAAATGTGGTCCAGCAGCCAAGGGATCTACCATTGGATGAACAGGACCTGCAGACCCTGAAAAAATAGAATATCCAGGTGAGATTACCGGTAATGTTCTTTTGAACCACACTTAAATATAACAAACAAGTACAAGTTTGAGAGATCTGGACTGGGAGATTGGGTTTGCGAGCACCAGAATGGATCTGCCCTCACTAACTTATTAGCAGCAAATACAGTTAGACAAACATGCAATTTAAGCAAATTACACTTACCTGGCGGAAGTTGACAGTTAGTATAAAAAAAGAATAATTTTAGTTACTAATTTCAAATATGAAGTGGCTTCCTTTTTACTGGTTAAAGCAGGGGTTCCACATAAAACTAGATTAATCTATGATCCTAATACATTTCAATTACTGTCTGGGTACACACAGGGATTTTTCGTCCCGACCGACCGTTTGCCACTAACAATACACAGATCTATGGTTGGTATGAAGTGCGCCATTTACTGTACGGAGAAAGTACTGAACAGCAGAGCTTTTAGAAGGCTAAAAGACTTAGATAGGTCCAGTGATGCTCAACCTGAGCCACGCTGGGGCTGCACTAGTTGCCCCCCATGCAGTGACCGGGTCGTGGGTGTAGCCCTGCCCCTGATCCATCCCACAACACCAAACCCATTTAATAGTTAAACTATTAATAGTAGATAATATTTACTATTAATTGTTTTACTGAAATTTGTACACAAATGCAATTTAATACCAATAGTGCATAAAAAGATCTACTGCAAATAAAATGGTAGAAAGATCATATAACTAAATAAATCCTTCTCTTGCGTAAGTGGTCCATACAAATGGAGCAAATGAAAATTTGACTGAGCTTTTCCCCTTAACATTACCCTCTAGCCACCCCCTTGAGAGATTCTGAGGCTGCAGACATGGGAATGAACAACACTTCTGGACTGGGCTGTGCAGCTGGCTGAAATACTTCCAATCAAAAGTCAATTAGAGGGACTGATCAAACTGCACCACTGTCTGTGCACAATCTATATTGAGTGGATTTCAGGCAGTAATCCGCTTAATGTGGCAGCTAATGGGATCATCTGAAAAAATGTCAACAGGTCCAATAATTTTTCCTGGTATTGCCAGACAGTCTATTGAACAGACCTCTGACATGGAACATTTTTTTGGCCGATTCTATCGAATGAATATATATCAACCGTAAAACATAAACCTGCCCTACTACTGGGTTATACAAGAAGAAACGGGAAGCAATTCAAGTCCGTGATCAAAAGCATAGCATAACCTGATCATGAAGAGTATTAAGGTGCTCTTTTTCTTTGGCCATATGTACAGTGCTGGCTATTACGGCTGTTTCCCCAACAATATTACCCTGACTGATTTACTGCCCTATATTATAGGAAGTTCCAGTCCCCCCACTTACAGAAACTCTGCAATGAACTACTAACGGGCTCTCAAAAACTACCACAAGATATGTTAGAAACCCACATAACAGTTATCCCCAAACAAGATAGGGACAACACCCAACCCTCGAACTATCGACCAATCTCTCTGATAACTATAGATGTAAAAATAATTGCAAAAATTCAAGCAAATCGCCTCAATGTAATACTACCTGAATTAATTCATTATGTCCAAACCGGTTTCGTCCCAGGTAGACAAACCACAGATAACATTAGAAAAGCCATAACAATTATGCAATATATAAGGAACGAAACACGACAAGGCTGCCCCCAATCCCCCCTCCTGTTCGCTTTATCAATTGAACCCCTAGCAACTAAAATAATATCATCTACAGACATAACAGGCACAGCAATAGGTAAAACACATTCCAAAATCTCACTCTTCGTTGATGACACACTACTTTATCTATCTCAACCCCTTATCTCTCTGAATGTCAATTTATCAAGATTTAAAGTTTATCACTCCATATCTGTAGCAAACCCCATACACCTATCGGACCCATTATACAATACACTATGTGATAAATTCTCATTTAGATGGACAACAGAGTCTTTCAAATATCTGGGAATACAGCTAAGCCCCAAAATTGAAATACTACATTCTCACAATTAAGGCAAACTGATCCCAATCTTGATTAACCAACTTAAAAAAGAAACCCCCTAAAATGGAGCTGAAAGAATAAATGCGATCAAAATGACTATACTAGAAAGAATCTTATACTTATTTAGAGCACTATCCATACCAATGTACCAACAACTACTGAACAAACTACAAACAGAAATCAGGAAATTCATATGGAAAGGGAAGAAACCCAAATACGAGTCCTTGGGAAGACACAAAAATAAAGGGAGGTTTTGGTCTCCCTATGTTATCCCACTATTACAAAGCAGCACAAATCACCCAAACCTAACAATGGATACAAGGAGAAGGGAAAATAGCTTGGGTGGATATCGACAATGAATTAATTGCCCCACTCAACTCATCACTTTTATGGCTGACAAAACACCACAAACTTCATTCCAAAAATGTAATATGATTAACTCTCCCCTTATACAAAAGCTTTACAAATTTGGAACAAAATAATCAAGCAGTATTCTATCCTCCCCCATTACTCCATATTAACTCCTCTATTATACTCCCCAATCTCCCCTGTGGGCCTTACAACAAAATAAATATTATATTGTAAAAACAAAGGTATAAACACTATAAATGATCTAAAGAAGGAAGACAGGTCATTGAGCTCATGGAAAGAAGCTACCTTACAGTTTCAACTCCCCGCTAACAAATGGTACATATACACTTGAATACTACATTATGGCAATACCGTTTTGGAAAGATGCCAGAAAAAGTAACTAACCCCAATAGAGAAACTTATGACTAATTCTACCCATATACACGGCAAGATCTCCTCCATATACAATATTTTATGGCAAACTACCAATTAAATTCAAATAATCTCCGATATGGGAATCTAGACTAAACCAAGAATTAGACGACCAACAATGGACCTAAATATACATCAACTCACATAAAAGCTCACTAAATATCACCACAAAAGAACCCTCAAAATCCTCTACGACTGGTCCACCACACCTGAATATCTACATAGAATAAACTCTTCTCATCCCAATCTATGCTTTCGTAACTAATAACCCAGCCTCAAAACTGCATTGCTGCTGGCAATGCAAGGAAGTTCAAAAATTTGGAAAAACAGAATCACTTATACAAGATATCATTGAGCCCACCTATTGCTCTTTTTAACTTACCCAATCAAGTGCTAAACACATCTGCCCAAAGAATAGTTTACCACATTTGCACAGCTGCAAAAAGCCTAGTAGCACTCTCTTGGAAGAGCCCAGCTCCATCTAAAACAGAGCTAATCACCAGGATATAAAAAATAAAAACCAATGAATATCTTGGTCACAACATACAAAACAACCTTAAAACAATGGACTAAAACATGGGACATTTGGGAGCTGAGAATGCAACCTCAAACAAGCTAAGAACTACTACTAAAGCGGAACCCTAAACACAGAAACTCTAAACTGGACACTAAAAACTGAATTTAGGTAAGATTTTCCTTATTATAACCAGAACATTTAAGATCAAAGAAAGCACTATATATCTTAATCTATAAAACATAGAGAATAACAATATACCGTATATACTCGAGTAAAAACAGCCTGAAAACTGAACCTCGACTTATACTCGGGTCAGTCACTCACTTGATGGAGGAATCCGGCTGTCGCATTCACTGATGGTCGCATTCACTGACGTCAGACCGGCGCCGAGTACTGACGTCAGTGGATGCGACCATCAGTGCATGTGGCAGCCGGATTCCTCCATCACAGTGCATGCAGCAGCCGGATTCCTCCATCAAGTGAGTGATGTCGGGGCCCGGACTCTCCTTCAACTGTGACAGCACCTGGAAAAAGGCAAGTCTGCACAAAAAAAACTGTACTTTACTGTAGTGGAAGGGTGGGTACTGTAGTGGCAGGGAAATAGGGTTTTATTCCTGGGGGTGGGGGGGAGAGTAAGGGAGTCATTTGGGTCAGGGACAGGATAGGTAAGGTAAGGTAAGGTAAGGCTGCATAAAAAGAACTGTACTGTACTGCAGTGGAAGGGTCATATTTTCTACCCTTGACTTATATTCGAGTCAACCAGTTTTTACTAATTTAAGGTAAAAATAGGTACCTCGACTTATACTCTGGTTGACTTATACTCGAGTATATACGGTAGGAATATCTATCAGTAATATTAAAGATAAAGCAATGTAAATCTATGTCAAAATGGACTATGGAAACTGTAGATATGTTTCATTTTTTATTGTTTATCTTTTTTTTCTCTACAATGTTGAATTTTTGTTTTATTTCGGTGTTAAAAAAGTTTGAATGTCATGATACAAAAAGCTCAATAAAAATCTAAAAAATTAAAAAGGAAAAGCTCGCTTTTGCAGTGAACTATTCCTTTAAGTTTGGATTATGATCCTGGTTGTGAATAGAATGATGTTTTAATGTTACTAAGAAAAATTATTAAAAAAAACAGCAGCTGTATCCAGATGTATCCACGTACAGCTGAGGAAATGGTGGCAAAGTGATATCCCATTTCTGGTACCAGTGCCTTGTCTGCAGCACAAATTATAATCAGAGCACTGATCTACTGCTGTATATGGTGTCACAGTTACTGGTTGTACTAGGTTTTAAAACATTGGCAATAATAGTTTTCTAGGTAAGGCTCTCCCAGAAATGATTGTTAAAGTAAGCGATTGAACAAGCTCCACATCACTGCCTGTTTAGGTAGACATCTGCATTTTATTTTAAAAAGAATCCATGGGACACTGTCTTCTTTGCATTGGGACCAGTCAGACTATGCAGCGGAGGAGTGAGCGAAGTAACTTACCATCTCTCCTGGCTCCTGCAGGTTTTATTGCAGAATGGGAGGTAAGACACTGCTCCTTTACCCCCCTTTCTTCAATAAAACTAAATGGAAATTTTGGTTTTCCCAGTGGAGATACCCTTTAAGTAAAAATACGTGATATACGTGAAGGGCGACAAACTATAACTCAATTAACAGCTGTACTGCATGATGATTGTACGTGTATGGCCATTTCTGCCGGGCATCATTGGTGGTCCAACCCTGCAAATCAACCAACAAAGCCGAACCGAGCTGCCATACAGGTATAATTATTATAATGCTTATTCTTTGCTGCTTAAGTGTGAAAACGCACATCTGTATCAGCCTTCAAGATATGTTCTTAAAACTTAGTACTATATATTGATGTGCGGTCATGTAGATGGCCCACCAAGTCTACTATCCAACAATCTGAATTTTACAACAGTAGTGCCAAAAGACTGAACTGCCAAATTGGAAGAATATACAGCTGGTGGGAATTTATACATAGTAACATAGTAATTAAGGTTGAATAAAGACATACATCCATCAAGTCCAATCTATTCATCCTCTTTTTTTTTTTTTTTTTTTAACCCTACCTAACAGTTGATCCAGAGGAAGGCAAAAAACCCCAGCTAAAAAGGGGGAAAAAATTCCTTCCTGACTCCAAACGGCAATCGGAATGTATCCCTGGATCAACCAGATCTATACGCATTAATACCAGTAATTCTCAATATTTTTTAGTTTTAGAAACGTATCCAGGCCTTTTTTAAAGCTATTCAATGAACTTGCCATTACCACATCTGCTGGAAGACAGATCCACAGTTTCACCGTTCTCACTGTAAAGAAACCTTTCCTAACCTGAAGATAAAACTTCTTTTCTTCTAATCTTAAAGGATGTCCACGAGTCCACTGATATGACCTATTAGTAAACAATGCACCAGAGAGTTCATTGTATGGCCCATTAATATATTTGTATAAGGTTATCATGTCCCCACGCAAACATCAATTCTCCAATGTAAACAGCCCTAACTTTTCTAATCTGTACTGGCGCGCCGGCCGACGTCACTGCCCGGCGCCAATTAGTGACATCAGCCGGCGCGCCAGTACAGGGAATGAGCGCGCGGATGCCGGAATGGAGAGGACGCTGCTGCCGGAATGGAGAGGACACTGCTGCCGGAATGGAGAGGACACTTACCTTCAATGCCAGCAACAGGAAACCCTTGGATGGAGGAGAGCCCACAGATCCTGGATGAAGGAGAGCCCACAGGTACAAACTGAACTGGGTGGGAGGGTGAGGGTGTCATTCAAGATGTTTGGAAACTACAACTCCCAGCATGCTTTATTAGCTGGGAGTTGTAGTTTCCAAACATCTTGAATGGCAAGTTACTACCCTCGGTTTATACTCGATTCAACAACTTTTATTAGATTTTTTAGGTGAAATTGGGTACCTCGGTTTATACTCGAGTATATACGGTGTATATATATATATATAATATATATATATATATATATATATATATCTATATATAATATATATATATATATATATTATATATATATATAAGGGTGTAATGCCTTAAATAATGCACCTCTGCATTTAGGGGCACTTTCTGCAGCTTTTGTAAACAGGCTTGGTTTTTCTCCTTTAGAAAATGATGGGCGCTGCAAGCATCATAACACACATCAGGATCAACAAAGTAATTCTTTATACAGAATTATAAATGTATCTTTCTTCCCAGTCAGTAAATCACTCAAATCACTTCCTGGGTAATGCAATAACCCCACTCCTCTTAGCTTCCCCCGTTCACATTGCAGAAGCATAGAAAGTGAGGAGTGCTTCCCTTGCACCAATTAAACCTAATGATTGAATCTTCATTACTCTTAATAGAAGAGCAAAACTTACCGTAACACAAATTACATTGCATTAGGTATTGCTGTTTGACAAAATTGCTCCCTCACAGTTCAACACCTCAGGCATGCTATGTGTGCTTCATCTAGGGAAAACACTGTATTCTGCTACTTTGTCACATGTGCTTTAGCAAATAGAAATACAAACACAAGGCCAGTGGGCCGAATCTTGCCCTTCTGGATATTTTTTGTGACCCCTGGTGACTGTACAGCATCCAAGACTTACTAAACTGCCATCCATTTGTGTACTATGCAGCAGCGTAACTATAGATCTGCCTGCTAGATACTATGATAAGCTGTTTTTAAACAGCTGATCACACACACCTTGACTAAGATATGCTCGTTGACAAAGTTTAAAACTGCAGATTCTGCCTAAAAGCACTGTTTTAACAGAGTATTCTGTGCGTGTGGGGGGGGAAGGGGTCTGAGGGGCCATGGGTGCCCCAAGAATGGAAGGGGCCCATGAGTGGGAGGGGCCACAGAGCCTGCAAGTGGGAGAAGCCATAGGGGCCCTGCAAGGGGATGGCCCACGAGGGGGTGGAAACAGGGAAAGTCACATGATTTCAGAGAAGGAAGCAGGAAGTGCAAAGGATCTGGTGATGCTACTTCCATATCACACATAAAAAGGGAAATATCTTTAAAACTATGTTAAAAAAAATGAAAGTAAATTGCAAAAATACTCAGGAAAGCAATTCCTGTCAATTTACCTTAAGTCATTTTTGGACCACAGTGGCCCTTTAACTACCATTTCCACAGGGGTAAATTTTACATCCCTGGATCAACCAGAACTACAGTATATTTATTAATACCAGTAATTCTCAATATTTTTTAATTTTAGAAGCTTATGCAGCCAATATTTAAAGCTATTCAATACACTCGCCATTAATACTGCTGGGAGACAGTTCCAGTTTCACTATAAAGAAACCTTTTTCTAACCTGAAGATTAAATTTTTCTTCTAACCTTAAAGGATGTCAACAAGTCCTCTGGTGCACTGTTCATTAAAATATCATATTAGAGTTTATTATATTGCCCATTAATATATTTGTATACCATCAAATGTATATCATCAAGTGATCAGATTGCCACGCAATCATTGCTTGTCCAAGTAAATGCTTATCAAGTAGAAAACTTATGAACTATTTGCAAGATGTCCCTTTTGTATATGGGATTCCAAAACTGCACCACATATTCCAAATGAGGCCTTACCAGTGCCTTGTTAAGAGGGAGAATAATATTTTTCTCCCTTGAATTTATTCCCCTCTTTATACAAAACAATATCTTGCAAGCTCACATTGCTTGACACATTTGCTACCAGGCTGATAAAATGATGGTTTCCCACCAATATCTAGGGGATGGACACCAAGAAGATCTTCAATATAGTGGAGCAATTTGTGTGTCCTGTCTTACTTTATACACAGGAAAAAAGGCAATGCACATAGCTTAAAAGCTTGCGAATAATCACTGAATCTTACCCACCATTTCCACTGGTAGGTTAAATAGGCAATTAAAAAAAGGAATATCTTGAAAGAAATTTCCTTATAGTGATTCCAACACAAACATCCCGAAGGACAGGAATACCTACAGTCCTACAGTCACATCCAATCCCACCCAATGGATACAGGAAGATCAAGTGTGCTTTAACCAGGGCAGGACAGTGTAGCACTCTTTGCGATGATGGATTTATGTGTAGGAACCACTTAGAAACTCTATTTCAGGATTCTGTGGAATCATCTAATACAAATATTTAGCAGATATGGAAATTGTGACATTTTAAAAGCTCTTAAAAAGAAATTCTACAAGCATGCTGCCTAAATACAGCATCACAAGCAATACAAGCCTTTGCAGGCTAAAAGCATTATCACAAGCAATACAAGCCTTTGTAGGCTAAAAGCATTATCACAAGCAATACAAGCCTTTGTAGGCTAAAAGCATTATCACAAGCAATACAAGCCTTTTTAGGATAAAAGCATTATGTAGAATTAGCCAGGGCAGATCCCATAATTCTTAAGACAAAAACACAGGAAAATACAAACTATGACAGATATTGGACTCCATAAACCCACTTGTAGCAGTAAATGTATATGTGAAACTTTTTGCCAACTAATAATTTTGTTGATCTGAGCTTTAACAATTTCAGTTAAACATATATTGGATGTTATTGTGTTAATTTAAGTATTAACTATTTTGCCTTCCTCACTTATAGTAGCACTGCTGTCACAAGGTCAATAGCCTCAAACCCTAAGTTTGTCTCAGAAGGTAAATACAGAAAACAAGTGTCCCAACTTTAAACTGTGGCTCGCTTCTCACTTTGTGGTGTAATCCCGGTCTCCCAAGTCCTTATCCTCATTATAAATCATTGCATTCGTTTACCAGGAAAGTGGACTGGAACACATGTCCCGTTTTCAGCCACGCCCGGCCAAGATTTAGAGTTACAGCAGCAGTCTATTGAAAACACATAACATCGTAAGATGCCTCTGTCTTTACATAGTCACATTGATGCATCAATACAGAAGGGATTTTAGGCTAGGTATCCACTGACCAACTACCGCCCAATATTTTCTATTGATTGAGCTACTAAGCATTATCAGGCAAAAATTACCGACATGTCCAAACTATTTTTTCAACCAATTTTGCAGAAAAATTAGCCAAAAAAATATCACAGTAAAAAGACAAATCGATATTTTAGCCCAATTGACTAGGTTTGTATGGTGAGAAGGGGTATAAACAGCCCTATATGTCAGTGTATCTTTGTTTAGTCTGTTGGTCTGTAGCAACATCCCCAAATTTGAAAGAATTTAGAATTAGGATTTTAACACCATCTGTTTATATTTTTCACAAGTGAAATGGAAAAAAACTTGTTCTATGAATAGGAGGCTTTTCAAATTCAGGCACTGGAAACCATCTTTAAAATAACATTATCCATATAGTACAAAAGAGCTTAAAAGGGAATAGTCTGGTATAAAACTCCATAAGGTTGCAATGAAAATGTAATAAGTATTTCACAAAAAAAAAAATCCTTTCCTGATAGTTTTGAGGTATTGTATGCTTTTGCCATTTTCTTTGATTCAACCAAATGACTCCTTGTCTGCCCCACATGTAGCATTTATCAATGACTAAAAGGCAATTGACCTTTCTACTTACTGGCATTTTCAAATTAATGGGCACACTGGGCATGTCAGTTGGTAGTACCATGTGGAAAGGTTTTGTAGACTGTAGGAGTTATGTAATTATAGGTGCTAAAGTTTGCCTACCCTAATAATCTCCAGCAACCAATTGAATTTTAGATTTCTACTTGCTACTGTGGTTAGATAAAATCCAATTGGTTTACAGCACATGCAAACCTTTGTATTTCTTAGGGCAGGTACACACTAATATAAAATACATTTTCCCAACCAACCACCTGGCCCGAAATTTTGGTCAGTTGATGAAAGTATCAGCTGTAATTACAGACATGTCTTAATTCTGGACTGATTTTTAAAGAAATTGGTCAAAGATCCGACAGGTTTGCCATTTTCAACCGATCGTGCCAAAATGTCAAAAGCCAGATTTTGCTTTCAATTGCTCACCTATCAATATAGTGATTGGTTGCTCAGTCGGTCAGGAGATTAAGCCAGATTTGCCCAGCATATACAAGCCAGTGGGTACAAGAGTTAGCCTATATGTACAAGTACATAAGCCCCAAAGAATCAAAGCAATGCCTCACACGAGCTATCAGTGAAAATCATTAAGAATAACCGGATTTATTAAATATCCAATACAACACAGAGGAATTTATATATAACTTTTCCAATTTAAGGGAGCAAAAGTAGAGAAATGATCTGAAAAGCATGTTTTAACATTTACAGATATATACATTTGCTGTTTCAATAAAGAAACTGAGCGCTCTCTAAAAAGTCTGTAGTTTAAAGGGATATGTACTCTGGGAATTTATTTTTGTTTTTTTTTTAATTGCCAATTACTGGAAACTATAATGCTAATGCTTAACTATCACTGTACCATTTTTTGTGGATCTGATCCCTATTTCTTCTAGATATCCAGTTTGAAACATCTAACATTTTAGTTATCATAAACTCTTATTTATCATAAACTCGTCTGTTATGTATAGTTCTGCTGTAGCTGGAATGGCGACAGTTGGTAAGTAAACTGCATGGTGGAAAAGTTCCTCTCCCAATGCTGCCTCATAGGGATTATGGAGCATGCTTGCACTCACAGAGAGTCAGATAATCTGGCAGGGGCTGAGCTTAAAGGATAAAAGGATAAGTGCACTGTAAAATCAAGTTATGTTCATCTGGAAGATGCAGCTTTAAAAATACTGTTGCCTTGTTTTTTTTTTACCTATGCCCCTCCAGAGCCTACCTTTGTGCCTTGAAAGTTGCTGACATCTTGTTACTGGTTTGCTGAATGTTAAGCTCCACCCCTCTGATTTACTCTGCTTTCTCCTGCTTGAGCCTCAAACAGTAATGCCTGTGAGTTCCGTGCACTCTCCGGCTTGAACCTCAAACAGTAATGCCTGTGAGTTCTGTGTACGTGCTTGTTTGAGGCTCAAGCAGGAGAAAGCAGAGGAAATCTCATAAGGGGGAGCTTAACATTCAGCAAACCAGTAACAAGATGTCAGCAACTTTCAAGGCACAAAGGTAGGCTCTGGAGGGGCATAGGTAAAAAAAAAAATATGGCAACAGTATTTTAAAGCTGCAGCTTCCAAATGAACACAACTTGATTTTACAGTGCACTTATCCTTTAAGCAAAAAAAGTACTGGATTTAAGCCATGCAGCAACACAGAGTAAGTGCTGCTTACATGTAGTCATTATAGATTAAAATGAGGCAAAGTTATTTTTTCAGTGTACAATTCCTTAAAGCACCAATTTTCTTTGCATGTCTGGAACAGGACACCTATTAAAAATGGAGTGAATTAAATCATCAACTGTAATTTTTTGTTTTGGTTTAAGCCTTCTAAACTTTTACATACATATCTGTGTATGTTGCGACATGCCCTCAAATAAGGAAAATTCATTTCTACCACAACAATCACAAACACATCTCCATTCTGCTGCATCTGACTTCACCAATTTGCAGTACATATAGTTCCAGAAAAATTAACAAAAATACTGCATATTATACTTTAGAAGGTAAGAAAATCACCCCTTATAAATGCCATGGTGGGCACAGAAACCATGTTTTACTTTAAAATCTGAAGCTGTAATAAGGACAGTGAAAAACTGAAATGTTGATATATGATCTAAAAAAACCTTACTTCCCACTGGACACCCAAACATGTGAAATAGTACCCACTTCTACTGTTCACAATTACATTGATACCAATTCAGATATGAATTTTCTTAGTTTCTGAAATGTTTATTATAGGGAAGGGCCATCCATATATCTATAAAAAGAAGAAACACCAGGATCTATAGCACTATTCATTTTATAAACATTCCATTTATAACCATAAAAAAAGATCTTTAAAATAGCCTGCACCTTTAACTTGGCAGGAGGCAAAATATAAAAATATACAAGAAATGTACATAGAAGAGTGGATAAGCTTATCTAAAGGTTTTTGCTAAATATATCTAAATATGGGGTATCTACTGTATAATTGGAGCAATTCTCATTTATTTGTGGGGTTTTATGCAATTTAATATGATTTAACGTATGTACAATAAAATGCCTTTAACAGCATTGCCATAGATTCTAAATGTTTCTTCTTCCTAATAACATTTAGATTCATAAAAAATCTAAAATAAATTCTAAGGTTTTACATCATGTTCTATAAAAAAAAAAAAAAAAATTAAATCTAACATTAGGTAAGGAACAAAACATTACTGATTCCACTTTGTCAAAATGGAGAAGCAGTGTGTGAAAGCATCTCCACTTTGGTCATGTCTGTCCAAGGGACATTGTTACATAGGTTCTATGGTTTGTGAAGATGCAACTTTGCCAATATAAAGCTAGGTGCACACATTAAAGATTTGCAGCAGATGACAGATTCAATTGGAAGCTGCCGGTCACCGCCTACAAAAATAAACATACCAAACAAGACACATTGTTCAGTCTTTTTCTTATTGTATGGTGGTTAAATTTAACATGCTGAATGCATGATCTGACTTGAATGTTTTTCAATGTAGACAGATTTTAAATTCCCAGACTGATTATCAGAAAAAAATTATTTTCATTGCTGAGGTTTGTTCATTACAAAAATGCCCAAACTTCTGCATTTATAAAAAAGCACACATTTTGATATATAATTAAATGGTGGAATCTTTTGTGCATTGTAAACCTGAAGTTAGAAATAATTTTATTATCTGTGAAACACCAGATCATTTTTATTATGCCCCAATACCTAAAATGTCTTTTTGTACTTAACACCAACACTTCTTGCACAATTATGCACACACATACACATGATCATTTACATTTTTCTACTTAACCTGCCACTTAAAGTATTCGATTAAAGATAACATTGTATTTGGACTTGATTAGGTTAGCAACAAAACCATATAAATACTAGACAAAGATGGGAAAACAGTTTCCAGTGAAGACGGCAGGAGAAAAATCTCACTTAACCTCCAACTGCCTAATTTCATTGTAGACCAAATTCAGGGAACAAGATTTGTAAAATTAGGAATGCGAGGGGAGTAATCTTAAATGTATTTTTCTATTGTGTATTTAATAATGTACATATTATATATTACTGACAGGTCAGACAAGTTAAGCCTGTTTGCAGGGTGCTTTTTATTGCTGAGAGGATACTAAAGTGTTTTCTTTTTTGATTAAGAACAGAACCAAAGTAAGGTAAAGTATGGGGTAATATACACATTTCATGGAAACATGCACATCGGACATTTTGCATAATACGGAGAAGCTGTTCTTCGCCCATTTCACCACAGCCCCTTCTAACTCACCTTGATGTAAAGGGTCCTGCTGATGAAGATGGAGGTGTGAATGAATGTGCGAGTGTTGGTGGTGATGAGGAGTGACGTTGAACATCTGAAGCCTAGCCAAAGGATCATTAGATAGTGATGCCATGCGCTCCGCATGTATTCTTTCAGCTGCCAGTCTCTCGGGATAGCTCATATCTGGCCGTAGTTGTGGTCCTGCCAAAGCCAGTCTTTCCCTCTCTAGTGGATTTAAGCCAGGATGGAAAGCAGCAAAAGGGTGGGGTCCTGCAGTAGGGGGAATTGTTAGTGCACCATGCCTTGCAAAATGTTCAATTGGATTGGCTGCAGGGTGGAGCTGATCTAACTCAGGAGGTTTCACCTCAAAGCCAGGTTTCATCCTCTCCCGAAGTTCCCTTTCCCGAAGTTCCCGTTCCCGCAATTCCCGCTCACGCAATTCCCGCTCCCTCATGGTGGGGTCCATGTTATATAATCCTGGCATATGGTAAGCCAAGAGTGGGTCATTGGGGTTAAGGGGGACAAAGAATGGATGGTTGCGGTTGGTGGGGGACATAACATGAGGTCGAGCATATTCACTCAGGGTTCGTAAAGCAGGTGTGTCTGGACCAATGTAAGGGGGGACAGCTGCTATGGTAGTTGGAGGTGGTTCAAATGAAGGTCGCATGTGTGTTGGACCACCCATCTGAGTTTCTCCAAGGCGACTTTCATGTGAGCTGCAAGCCTTCTGCTTAAAAACATAAAACAAAAAACATTGTGTTACATGACAAAGAAGATACGTGTTCAATGACAACATACAACATTTTTCCTGTTTTGTCATGTTTTTAGATAATGGTTTAATAAGGAACAGCCATAGCTAGAAAATCTATTCATGTAGGAAGGCTTGCAGTAGTAGGACTGCAGTGGGAAACCAAGTTTATTTACATTTCATAAAGACCAGGAGAAAGAAAAGAGGAGATGTAATATAGATGCTTAAGGGATGTGTGTCTTACAATTTCATAATTGGCAAATGCAATTAGCTTATTTTATAATTTGTCTCTTATGTAAGTTGTAAAATCAGTAGGAAAAAATCCCTAAATAGCTGTCGCAGCGTAAAAGCAACAATCTTTGTGCTTAGGGTAACTAGGATGTTAAATCCCATGGTAAGGGATAACTACTGAACAATACTATGTAGAATCTATTTTAACACAGCACGCAGGCAGACACAATTGTATGTTTACAGACAGAAAAGATCTTTTTCTATTTAATAATATTTTTTTTTTTTTATGCAATTTTTTTTTTTTTTCTAGTGGCAGTCTGGGGCAAAAAATTCCGATACCATTTTTGCAAAAAAACTCCCCATAATTGTCAGAATGAGAGCTTTATATATGCTACTAAAGAGACACTGCATTTTTTTATCTTTTTAAGCAAAGCAAAAAAAAACAAACAAAAAACAACATACCGCTGCTCTTTCTGCTTCTCTTTCTCTTTCCCGCTCCCTTTCTTTCTCTTTTTCCTTCTCTTTCTCACGTTCTCTTTCCTCTCTGACTTTCTGCTCTGCTTCCCGCTTGGCTTTTTCAATGGCTTCCTCCCTTTTTTTGGCCAATTTTGACCCTCCAAGAGGAATGAAATAGAGGTCTGTTCTAGCACACGAGTTGTAACCCCTGTCCAAGTGCTTGTAGAACCTGCATAAAGTCAAACGTAATGATTATTGCATATTTTCAAATGCAAGAGAGGGAATCCAGTACTTTAATCAACAAAAGTATAGTAACCATTTGAAAGAAGGATCTAGAAAGTAGACATTTAAATCATATAAGTTACCTTGCTGACTGGCTGGCATGACTAGGTGTATCAACCACTGTTGGTTCTGGAGATGGACTTCGAGGAGGAAGTGGAGGACTTTCAGGTTCTTCTATCTCATCTGGGGCCTCCTCTTTGATCTGTATTGGAGGCAGTGGAGGTGGATTGGGGGAGGGGGATACAACTGGGATACACACTCCTGATGTGGCGGTGGAGTTTGAGATAGATGGAGGTGGCTGTAGACTTGAGGAAGCAGTAGGTAATGAAGATGTGGTACATGCAGGAGAACAAGATGGTGGAGTGATGGAAGGTGGTCCACCAGGAATAAATGAGTGCTGAGGGAAAGAGGGCTGGGGAGGTATGGGATGTACTCCTGACTGAGGATGCCCAGGTGTCTGGGAAAGGCTTTGGCTCTGAGTCAGAACTGGAGGCTGTGCTGTAGAAGACTGGATTTGCTGGCTCTGTGGCATAAGCTGCAAAGGTGGAGGATGTGCAGAAGGTGGATGATGGGTAGGCAATGAACTCAGGGGTTTAAGGGCAGGAGGAGGTGGCAAATTAGAATTCATGGAGAAAGGAGATGGTCCTTGTAAATGAGAAGAATGCTTGTGAGACTGTGAAGGATTCTGTTGAATAGGAGTGGTGGGAGGTGGTTTGATATGAGGCATAGCCATAGGTGCAGGTGGCAAAGGCTGCTCACGTGGTGCTTGAGGGGGTGCCTGCAAAGGAGGCTGAGCAGATTGTTGACCCTGAGAACTATGAGGGAAAGTATGAGAAGAGGTTTGTGGCACTGGGGAAACCTGAGCGGCACATGGCTGAGGTGGAGAGGAACCAGGATATTGAAGAATGGGTTGTGCCTGCACATTATGTGGCATGGAGGGTAATGGCCCATGATGTGGAGACTGTGGAAGAATTTGGGCAGGGGTAGGGGGCTGTGGCTCTCCTTGAGATCCAACCAGTGGCTGGATGGCTGGATGTGGTGAGGGAAGCCTTTGAGGGTGCAGAACTGGAGCTTGAACAAGTGAAAGCGATTGAGGCTGGGGAGGTTGGGAAGGAGGCAGGGATGAAGTTGGTGATATCTGTGCAGGAGCAATACTGTGGGGAGGAGGTATAGATGGTGGTAGGGGTCCTGGAGAAACAGGTGTAGGCACCATTACTGGAACTCCATTTTGTGGCTGTAACACTTGCTGCTGAGCTGAAGAGTCTGAGTCACTTTCGTTGTCCTGAGGACTGGGAATACTGGGAGATGTGCTGCGGTTATCTTGATCAATGTCCTTTGGATCACTGCTTCCCTCATCATTAACACTCCGACTGTCTGAGCTCTCCCCTTCTCCTTCACCCTCACCTTCCCCTTCACCATCACCATCAGCCTCCCCTTCTGATGGAGAGTTTGGCCCACTGATCTCCTAAAGTAGCAAGTTAAATAGGAAAGCAATATTAGTATTTGAGAGAATAAAATGAATACATAATGATATATCAAACAATTTACTAGACACATATGTGCCAGAATTTTCACATTTGCTTCCATTAATCCTTATTTTCTTTTAGTTAAGCAGGACATCCTAAGGAAAGATACTTTTGAAAGCATAAGGTATTTTTAGAAGGTGCTATTGTTAATGTGAATACACAATAAGATGCTCTTATGAAATGTTCTGACTTGCAGCAAACCCCCCCCCCCCCCCCAAAAAAAAAACCCCATACATTTAGATTCAATTATAATAATTTCCACCACATAACATATACCTATTCATATTGGTTACTTTATTCAGAATAAATTTAAAAAAAAAATAACAGGTACTGTAAATATTTACCAAAAAGAGTAGCATTTGGATTTTAATTTTGTACTAAAATATTACCTTTTCTTTAAATATACAAAGATAGTTTGAAAGTGGGGAAAATATTTAAAGCTGAATGCGCCTCTGACATTTCTCATTAATGACAAATCTTGAATGCACATTATGTAGAGAAGAAAAGACTCACTTGTGTTTTAGACTTCTTTACACTAGCTCTGTCTGGCTCTTCTGTATCGGAAACTGGCTTCTCTCTAGGACGTTTAGCACTCTTCAAAGGGGATGATTCTTCCTCTTTTATTTTCTGCATTCAAACAATGAAGGAACAAATTATTCATAGCAAAATATGGCCGCATGAAATAAATGCAGAGACCCTTACATTAGATAGCAAGCATTAACCATCCACTTAAAAGTAGTTACTAACATTTACCTTGGTTGGTTTCTTTAAAGATTCTTTGCTATCGTTGCTAGATGTACTTGCGGCACTTGGAGAGTTTCGTCCGCTGGATCGAATATCTTCATTTATGGGAGATACTCTACCATCAGGACTTCCAGCTTGCTTTTTACGCCCACTACGTAGGGTAGACATCTATTTAGCAGGGTAAAAAATGACATTGTTAAAATTAAAATGAAAAAAGGAATAGGAAATTATGTTACACATTAGCTTGTATAAAGAGTATAGATTCAATGGAGAAAAACAATGTCCCTCTTTGGGGCTAGGCCACACTGCCGCATTTTAACGTGTGATCTTATTGTGCATTAAAAAGCGCACACTATGAAAAACGTATATATTTCGCCCTGCAATGTAGCCTCGAATGGTGCACATGCAATTGTGCAAAACAATTGCAGAATGCATACGCTACGGTTAGCGGATCTCACCTAGTGTGGCCACAACAATTGGCCATAACTAGTGTGAGTTATTTAATGTACTATCGGACCGCATGTTAAAATGGGTCAGTGTGGCCTAGCCCTAACAAAGCACTGGTAGAGCCGGATTCAGAATATGCAGAGTGGTTTGGTATCCTGCATACAAAAAAAACCAATTTGGAAATAGAGAAAGACGTCACTAATACATTAAATAAGGTAGGGAGAGAATTCAGGCTTTGATACTCCCTTTTCAGCAATATGCAAATAATGAATAAAGACTTCTGGGAATTTACCATGTTTACACATGGAAGCTCTTAGGAACAAAATGTCTTTAAAAAGACTATTACAGCATTCCACAAGCTAAATGCAAAAACCAGAGCGCCAACTACAGACCGGTTTCGGCTTTATTGAGCCATCATCAGTGTAGTGCAGTGTAGGCGCTCTGGTTTTGCATTTAGCTTGTTTAATGCTGTAATAGTGTTCCTAAGAGCTTCCATGTGTAAATTCTCAAAAAAAAAAACAAAAAAAAAAAAAAAACATAAAAGTTCAGACTATAATCATTTGCACTTATAGCCCGAAATGGTAAACTGAAACAATATACAACTTTCTGGAATTCTTAATAAGTTCATAAGATAAACATTTTAATCGGTTCTTTCGGGGCTATAAGAAATGGGAAAATTAATTCTCCTAAAACTCTCCTTTAGGACTATAAAGAATCAATAGCTGATTACGTACCGAGACTCTGCTCCGCCTAGTCCTCATACTATGTTTCCCATTGACTCCATCCTCTTCTTCTTTCACAGGTTTAAACATAAAAGGTGGAGGATCAACTGGCTTTTCAATGGGTGGCAATTCGCCATATTTTTTGAAGTGAATTCTACAATCGGTACAAAGGAGAATATTTTCCCTGCCTCCATGGTGCCAGTCCTTTGAAGCTGCAATGAATATAAAAGTTCAGTTATAACTTATAATAAATAAGCTTGTGTTTAATAATTAGTACATGAATCTTTTTGTAATGTGTTTATTCAATAAGAGGTGCAAAAATTTGCCAGAACTGTTTATTTGCCACATTGGTTGCGAATTATTAAGAACATGGGCAAACTTTTGCAATTTATTGAATAAGGCCCTCATGTACTTTTTGTGCTTGAATGTTGAATCTGCAAATAATTATAGTGAAAGACTCAGTCTTAAAACATTGGTTCATTTTTCAAATTTGTCCAGTTGGCATAAGACAAAAGCCCACACAATCGTTCCGAAGCATTGTAGTGTGGCCTCAGCCTATTAATGCATGTTGCGAAGCTTGAAAAATTGGACTTTCTTATGGAAAATCCAACTAGCAATCCTTCATATGATTTTTCCTAGGGATTAAACATAGGTTCACTACACTGACCCTGTGCCAGAAAATCCAAGAGAAGCAATGGGCCACTATGTACTTTTGCCTGCAGCATGGGAACACTTTCTGTACATACCAAGGATGTTTATTACGGGAACACATTTTCTGCTATTGATGATTAACTAGTGTGGTATGGATTCAAACACAAAGTCATTACACGAGCCAATCAAACAAGTCTAATGGGAAACTGTAAGCAAGCCTGTTGCTTTGTCATGAGGACTGCCTAGAACTTAAAAATTCTCTGTACAGTCTAGACCTGAGAAGAATCCTACATGGAGGACAACTGCATGATAATCTTCAAAGTGGCAATGACAGGTTGGCTGCAAAAACAAAATGAATCTTTATAGCTCAGCTAGAGGTTAAGTCGATAAAATGTTTTGATGTCAAAAGTAACAAGTTGATCTTAACCATTAGGTTTTTTTAATACACAGGTATACAAATTATTCAACACCCTTTGTAATTACCAATATATGTGCTTCTGCAAGCCAAGGTCCAAAATAAACCCTTAATAATAAGGGGAATTTACAGTACTGCCCCATCTTAATTAAGCTACCCCACAAACCTCAATTGCAATTACACTAACCTTATTAGCATAAAAAGAGAGCCTTTTCAGACAGGTTTTTGTAATAGTAATACATAGTCAAGTAATGTTGTAACAAACATTCTGTTTGATTCACTAATAAAACATTCCTCCACGTGGAGGGGATTTAAAAAAAAATCCCCATTTTAATCCCAAGGCTACAGCTTGCTTAGGTACAAACACTACACAAACATAAAAATCATTTTAACTTTGAGCCTACCATGTGTTAACGTAAATGTAAGTTATTTGCAAGTTTACATACTTGTAGTAAAACAGTGACGGCAGGCATAGCCTTTTAGTTCTTGTTCGCTGTCTTCACTGTCAAAGTCATCCTCACTGGCTGAGCTTAAATCCACTGCAGGGGAAAACAGGCAAATTAGGCTTTAGAAGAAAAAAAACCAAACAAAATTCAAATTAAATTTATTATATATAAGTAAATGCAGATGCGTCACTATCTTTACCTGATAAAACACACCAGGTGTGATGCCCGCTATTTCGGTAACTAAATATTACAAATGATCCCATCAAGACAAATGGCATTAATCATAAATGTGAATGTTTTAAATGCACTGTTCATGTTTGTATGGAAGTTCAAGGCGGCAATTGGTGAAGCAATAGCTGTATTAAAACTATTGCTTCAGGTATTTTTTATTGCCAAATAGGTAAATGAACCTTTTGCACTGGGAAAGGTTTTCCTATTGTTGCTTAATGAACAACTTAAGCCTAAGAACGACATTGAATTAGAAGTTAGATCTCCTTGATTTAAAAACAGTTATTTTGATATGGTTGTTGAGAAATGTACCTTTTATAAAAAGGTATTTGTTTTATTTCCCAGCAATTTAGTATCACATATTGTGGTTACTGACCATTATGCTCTTTAACATGTTTAGTCCTAAAATACTGGAGGAACTTGTTACAGTTGGTGACATCCACTAGTAGCCTCTTGCCAATCCTTTAGCAGGAGACTTTAGGCAAGGGAGCATGTGACTAAGATCAGGAGGTGTGGCCAGTTTTTCAGGGGGTTATATGCAGCGACGTCCAATCAATATTTCTGGAACGTATTTCTGGTTCTTCTTCGGGACTCAATACTAACGCTAAATGAAAAAGCCAGGAAGAAGGGAACAAGAAAGACTGTTCCAGAAATATTAATTGAATGACACAGGATCAGTTGGCAGGTAAGTCCTTACGTATGGGCACCTTTAGACTTATGCCCCATCTTCCTCAGAGACAGATGAACAATAAACTAGTTGTTGGTCGGAAATTAAAGAGATTTCCAATATTTTATTAGCAATCCCTGATTACCAGATACTTACAGAATTCGCTGGATGGGGGTCGAGAGGGAGTGTTAACAGGAGTGGTAGCTGTGCGTGTTTTGATTCTGCGGAAGACTGCCTGACGTCTGTGTCTGCGATGGGCACGGGAGCTGGCGGCCTCTGGAGTTTTCTTCCAGTAGTAGTAAAATGTGATGAGTTCACCCTAGGAGAAAAATTAAAGGAAATATTGAATAAGGGAGAAAAAGCAGGAAAAAGGACACACAAAAGAAAAGTAATATTCTGTAAACTGGCCAGAAAATGTAATACCAATTGTGAGCATATTTACTTTTTTATTATTATTTTTCGGCACTGACTCTATTACATGGCAATAAGAAAGTACAGGGATGTGTTACTAGACTCCCAACACAGTAAGTACAGTTAAAAACAACAGATATGCAAGCAGTGAGTTTGTGAATTAGCTCCTAAGAGCTTACAATCTAAGCACTTTATTTCACTGATGCAAGGGAAAATTATATGAACTCCTTGCAGGTTAGTGTCCAAAGGAAGGATTTTGATTCTTATTCTACAGAACACAAGAACAAAGGTTACCATTCTGACTCGGCAGAGGGCTTGTGCTTTCTGTGAAAAGACAAATGAGAGGGGAGAAAAAAAAAATCCTACTGTTCCCACAGAACACCTGTTCTTGCAATACGAAAAACCCCACAGAAGGCTGGAAAGCCTGTCACAGTCTAGTAATATTAAGGAAAGTGATATGTCTCTGCATTATTTCCATTATCCTTCTGCTACCCTTAATTTAATGGTACCAAACTGCACAGGATGCAAGGCAGGAGGTACAGTAAATAAAAAGTATATGTGCAAATATGGAACATAATATTTCTAACAACTTCAACTGCAGGCTAATGAATTTGCACAATAGAAGTTTCTGTAAATGTGTACGGTCTCTGGCTTGCTATTTCACATTAAAGAAATAATATAACGGTGGTCTTAAAGATATTTGTACCATGCAGCCTGCTTTATGTAAGAATACACAAGTGTGGGATAGCTGAAAAACAATTAGTTTTAGGTGCATAGCTTTCGCAAACTGCTTTTAAGCAGCTTTTTAAACATTGGAGAGAGAATTAAAAGGCTTGACTCAGGGCACGGCCACACTGCAACGCAAACGCAATATCATGCGATTTCATGTGCGATTTTGTTGCGTTTGCGCATGTGGTTTTTTCATTAACTATTGAAAAACGCATGCGATTGCGATTTAAAATGCGGAACGCAAATCAGAATCTAATGCACCCGAAAATGCACGTTTTCGGAGCGTTGCCGCGTTTTCAATGATATGGAAAAAAAAACAAGTTTTACAAAGGACAGTTAATTTTAAGGTGACATAACTTTCAAGAAAAGAAGTGCATTATTGTGCACATTTTGAAAAGTAGCAGGTTATGGAGGAACAGAGAAGAACAGAAAAAGTTGGAGTGATCAGGGGAAATATCAGGGTGTCGAGTAACAGTCCAGGTTAGTTAATTTGAGTGCAACTTTAATAGGAGCAACAATGGACAGTAACCTATTAGAACAGTCACTTAGCAACATAGCCGAGTGATGATTATAAGGAAATATTCCACAGTTACTCCCATTATATTTAAAATGATCAAAAGCTCCATGCCTGTATAAAAGCATGAGGATGCAGGGAGGGTTATTTTAAACAGGTAATGAATCTCTGAGGTGACGAATATTCTTAAATTTTTTAATTTATTCTTAAATTTTTGTTGCCAATAAAAATAACTGGGTACAATTTGTGACACTAAACACACCATACACAATACTGGCTATATCTAAAAATGTATAATAAACCTATATTTATTTTTTTTAGTAACGTTATGGTTTAGTAAATTTAAAATATTAACAGGGAGATTCAATAATAGTTCTTATCATTAAAAACGGTACTAATTTTGCCCCAACAAATCAGATCTTTTTTAACATATCAAAGCTAACATCTGATTAGTTGGGGCAAAATAAGCACCATTTTAACAAGAACTTTTATTGAATCTCCCTGTAAGTCTCCTGTACGTATTTTCGCTCTAAAATTGTAGCTCCTTGATGACACACACATTTGGGATACCCATTACTGTAAGACATGTAAAGCTACCCTGTCAGTATGGAATTGTTTTATGGACATTAAATAAAAATACTGCTTAAACTTATTTTTTTAAACTTATAATTGTTCAAACTAAACTTTATCCTTAGGTTTGTAATGGATAAACGATGCTAGGACAAAAATCACTATGTAATCATAAGGTAGTCAATGTCTAGTAGAGTAATGAAAGATTTTATGGTGCAAATACTGGTAGTTTTTAGCCAACAAGCTAAAGGTCAGAAATTAATGTAAATAATGTACTGGATTATATTCACTACCTTCCTGTAAAAAAATAAAGAAAAAAAAAATACAAAATATAGATATAAAATTTTGAGTAATGTAATTCAATAAATGGCATGGTTTCAAGCCTACAGGACTAATACATTAGAGAGAAATGGCACCACCAGCATTACATGGGAACTATGATAAAATGATACCAGCTTACACAGTGTAATTGCTGCCATCACTCAGTTTGTGGTATTGATGCTTTAAAGTGCTTTACATATATTCTGTTTCACAAAGCCATGTAATAGGTTACAAGCCTGCATGGTTTACAAACATACAATCTTGATTTCCCCCACTGTCAGCCATCTGATGAAATATTCATATGGGCCCATCTTGCTCACAATCCTTGAAGTAGCTTTGTTAATTAAATACAAATCACCTCCAAGCAATGACAAACCTCAGCCCTTCAAGGCCCTTCTCATTTCTGTTCTGATCTGTTTTACTATGCTGAGCTGAATTGCTGAAATGTTATACGCACAATACACAACATTCTGTAAAAATCGCTACCAAAATATTTGTAATCAACAAGCAAGCATTAACATTTAATTACGGTACACATTGTTTATGGTACCAAAGCAGAAGCTATATTCACCTCATTACCCTCATTAATAAAAGCTAAGAGATACAATTCAATTAAACTACACAGCCAATGAATTTAAAATCAGAGGAAACTTTAGTTGCCCAATGCGACATAAGCAAGTAGTACGCCAGAAAGAGTTAAGATTCCACTGGCTCAATCTGACAATTTGTTCTTATTTTTGATGTTCCTGAAATAAAGAAAATGGTTTTAGTACACACTTGCCTGTCTGTCTGCATGAGAAAATCTGTGGTGGAAAAGCTTCAGAAATAGGAAATAAAAGAAAAAGCACTTGTCCAATAAGAACCTGATAATTCCCTTACAGCTATACCGTATTATGATTGATTGCTAGCACTGGAATAGTTAATCACTGAAGCGTCTGGTTAGGGTGGCTTGTAAGCCATAACATTTCTCAGGTGAGTACATACATTGTTTCAGCTACAACCATACCTTTAGACAAAAGAAAAAAACATTTTTACATGTGCCATACTGACTGATGTTTTAATAGGTAATCAGATACTTTGGCCCAACTGATTGTACCGGCTACTGAAGTGAAGCAGTGAATTTCCAAAATCAACAGATTTTGCTTATAAACTGTTGAAAACAATTGCCTATTGCCTATTTCAGAAATCATTATTGATTATCCTGTCATTCCTGACAAACACAAGACTGGTCCATTAACACTGGAGATTATCACTGGAGCGAGGGCTATCTGATAATTTTGCTAGGTGGAAGGGCCCCTTTACTCAAAATGCTGAAAGCATTCAGCAAATTAAAAAGAGTTTACATAAAAGCTTAGCAAGATATGGTGTCAGTGTAACCCAATTCCCTGAAACCACAGCACAACAAACTGACACCAAATAACACCTGTCCATCATGTAAACAGATAAGAGCTTAAGCTATGGATACGGAGACAAAATCCCCAACAAAGTAAAAATCCTTAACAGGTGACAGGCAGAATCTGTAAGATTTCATCTATCATCTGTTAAAGATGTGTCTATAGGTAAAATTGTTCAGGACAGCTATACTCCCTAACAACCAATACTACAGTACAGGGAGCCAACAAGGAAATTTAAGGTCCATTTCCAATGTCGACAGAGGACCAGACTGACCCAATATTAAATCTCAAATCACTTAAAACAAAATCGTTTAGTGTTGATTTTGTACTAAGTATACTGAAGTAATAATTTAATATTCATCATAAAATCAGTGCCAGAAATCTAAGATCATTTAAAGGGTACGTCCACCCTTCTAATTCTAAATTTTTTTTTACCTAACATTCCTCCTGCGGTTGGGGCTGGGGGGACAGGGGGAATGTTAGGTAAAATGGATTTTACGCTAAGGGGAGGGAATCCTAATCGGGAGGGAGAGAAGGGCTGCAGTACGCATGCCAAACTTCTCCCGGAGGCCAGATAGGAGGCAGAGTCCTATATGGACTCTGCTATCCTCCTGGTGGGCAGTTTTTGGGACTTTGAATCTTATCTGCCACTTAGCAGCCCAATGTGACAATCTATCTAGATCCCCCTGCAATGATTGCACATCCTCTGAAGATTTTAATGGTCGACAAAGTTTTGTGTCGTCAGCAAACACAGAAACCTTGCTGACGATACCCACTTCCAAATCATTAATAAATAGATTAAATAGAAGCGGCCCCAGCACAGAACCCTGTGGCACCCCACTTAGCACTTTAGTCCATAATGATGAAGCCCCATTTACAACTACTCTCTGCATCCTATTTATTAACCAATTTTCTACCCATGTACAAATGTGACTCCCCAGACCAACAGACCTCCGCTTATACATTAGTCGCCTATGGTTTCCACAAAGGAAGTGGTGATGTCAATTTAACATTCAATGATGGGCTGTTTTTAGAACATGAGACAGTCATAGCCAATCCCAAAAAAGTTTTATGTGCTACACAGGAGGTGATGAGTATTGTAATGGACATGTACACCAAGGCTCCTTATATACCACCTCCAGCCTGCAGGTGGTAACAGTGAGTAATAAAAAAGTCAAGACATCCCTGCTCTCTATGGCTAAAAGGAGAAAAAGTGAAAGTAGATAGAGGTGTGTGCTCCTGATCTGTTTGATGTGATCCCTTATAAAGTGTGATGTCCTGATTCAATGCCACACAAGATCCTGTGTATAACATCCTGTAACCACCTGTTTGGAGGACACATTTTTGGATACAATCTCTGAGGCAACAGGTAAGTGCACACCAACTTACAAGGACACACAATATACAGGTGTGGTCAATATTCAAAGTGGTGCACCATAGGCAGGGACTACTCCATTCCTGCATATGTTATGTGGGTAAACTTTATCTTTTGTTATTAAATTATTTCAATACTTACTGTTAAATGTAACTAAAACTGGTTTATATTGTTTGAAGAAAGTAAGTGCACTGCCTGCTTTGTGCCAGACCACAAGAGTAACACACTGCGTGCCATGCTACCCATAATCATTCCATAAAGCAGTGATCTGGTACAAATTGGTAGCAGCAGTGCTATGTTTTCTCTGTATATTTATTCTCTGTATTAAGCTATGGAGGCTGCTACTGTAAGTATTGATTTAAATACTCCCGCCCTTGTACCTGCAGATGAAATGCCCCAATTAGACTCAGTAGCTCTACCAGGGCCAATTGCCAAACCTATTTTTAAACCTGATCTATTTGATGGGGTAACTAGGGAGTGGACTGATTGGCTAGAACAATTTGAATTGGCAGACACTGTTAATGGTTGGGATGAAGGTGCTTGCATGCAAGTCCTTAGCCTTTTGCTTAGTGGTGAAGCCAGGCAGGTATACCATGGATTTCGTAAGAAAATAAAAATCAGTTATCAGTTATTAAAAAGTGTTCTGAATTGAAAGTTTTTCAATTACATCTGTATGAGAGTATATAAAAGGACAATACTTTGCATGTCCCTGTCCATTTCTCTAGGTAACCTGGGATTGAGAAATATTTGTTTATATGTTAGATTATAAGGGCAATGCTATTATAAAAACATGAGTCTGTGAGGTCCCTTCTGTTATAAGAAGGCTCTATTTCATTTCATACTCTATGGGGAGCTTTTAGCTCCTTTAACACCACCTCAGCCTAAGCTATAAAGCTAATAATAGTATGAACCTAGCATGTTAATCTGGATCCCGTTTAGAGTCACAGGTCACCCTAAGGTGCTGTTTAATTTGAACTGCACATTGTGGCAAGATTGTCTGGGTCTATTCTCAGTCCTGCAAGTTTATTACACTTAGACCCCCTGGATTCTAGCTGGCAGGTAGATGCAATAGGAAAGAGAGGGCAAGTTTGGCAAGGTAACTCAACAAGGTAGTATAGAGTCGCACTCCAAGGTGAAATAGTGGGTTTATTCAAAACCAATCAACAACAACAACATTTCGGGGGTACACTCCCCCTTCATCACCTGCTTATATAATAACATGAAGCTGTGAGGTACCTTCTGTAATAAGAAGGCTCTATTTCATTTTATACTCTGTGGAGTGTTTACCACCTTTAACCCCACCTCAATCTATAAAGCTAATCAGTATCCTGTGTTCCCAAGTCGTAACATAAGCAGCTATAAATGTGGACCTTGCCATGATGAATACTAATGTGTATGAACATAGCATGTTTACCTGGATCCTGTTTAAGGTCACAGGTCACCCAATGGGGTGTTTGGTTTCAACCACACAGGATTGCCTGGGTCTATTCTGCACGATTATCCTTTTTGGTTCCCCTGGATGCTGGTGACTGAGTAACAGTTTAAAATATACCATTATACATTTATTATAGAATATTTAACGGCTTGTCTGTGCACCCAGTGCAAAGCAGTGAATAAAAGAGCTAACAATCTAGTAAATGAATTAATTGTAAACTGTCGCCATGGTAAATACAGTGACACAGGATTCAAGTGACTTCCACTTATCTCCTTGTATATATGGAATGTAGGTACCAAAACAAAGGTCAATAACATACTGAACAGGGTCCTGAATAGCCTGATTTTGCAGCTGCAGTAGATTAAATGAAGTTAATGGGTATGCTTATTAAAATTATATAAACTAATAAACATACATCATAAAAGAAACCTAGATTTTCATTTGGTTCAGCATAAAAGTACAATAAAAAACATTATTTTGCAGACAAAAAATTCAAAGAATACTTTTATTTTTTTTGAAGCAAGCAGTATTAATTTCTACCTACAAAGCCTGACTAGCTCTAGATGTCCATTATTTTTGTAGTGATAAATAGAGGTGCACAGATAATGTTCCAGATAGCAGAGCTACAGAGCTGGTTAGATGATGGGAGGGAGCAATGAATAATGTGCGACATCTCTAACAGCAGCACCAGGGCAAAACATCTGCTACAAGGTTATGTGGAAAACATTTCTATCAGCTCAGCCGTCATGTCTGGTAAATAACAAAGCCTGAAGGGATGATTGTTATTAAAGTTCCAGTCAGCCGTGGATGATCCAAGAGGTTGCCTGCACACAAGAGCGTCGCTGTCTTGTTACTGTTACACCACAAGGGGCCTTTGCCTAAGCATTCTCTATGTGATGGTGTTCTATTTATACAAGCAGACATTGTAGGAATGAATTGCACACAGGAAATAAACTGGAATATACAGCATTTAAAACCCTTCTGTCCCAGCCTATGACAAAATATATGCAGAGGAGTCAAAAGCAATAAATGAGCTATAGAAATTACATCAAGGTTGTTTTTTTAATGTAAAACCCCTTTGATTTTGATCGTCACATAGACAGCGCTATGAATGAAGTATGAATGCTAGAATTTTACCATCTGATTGTTAGATGATCAATCTTAACAAGCCTCCCAATGTGGTTAAGCTATCTGCTAGGACGTTGTCAGCCAAAACTGTAATGTTCGCTAGCAGGCAATTATCTAACTTCTATACATAGCAAACCACTGGACTTTCCTAAAACAGCTCCATGTGGATACTTCATAGAAGGGAGTGCATTACTCAAAGTGTACAAATAAGCAGCAAACAGTAAAAAGTGCTCTGTCCTCTTGCATAAAAAGATGGTGAAACCATTCTCTTAAATAGCAATTATTGATTCTAACAGAAGTTAGAGCACATAGCAATCAAAATAAAACCTAACCAGGCAGAGAGCAAATTTTATTCCAAAATGGTGGGCACAAGCCAGTGGCGTAGCTACAGACTTATGGGCCCTGATGCAAAATTTGGGTATGGGCACCCCAACACCGCTGCAAACACAAATGAGCACCGCAAACCAAATTATCATTTCCATAAAAAAAATCCAAATTCATCTTCAACATTTTTTTTTAAAGGCGCTCATTTTAAAACAGACAAACATACTTTGCCCATACACCTAGCAAAAGTAGTCAATCAGATTCAAACGGCATTTCTAAACTTATATTCTCAAACCTTCTAAAATAACTAACCAACTGATGTTAGTAAAATGCTTGGCACACAGATAGTGGTGAAATGCTTTGCTAAGCAATAACCAGTCTTTGTGCCGACACTAATAAACTGGTTGGGAAACTGGCAGTGCACACAGCCAGGCACTGGTTAAATGCTTGGCACACAGACAATGGTGAAAATGCTTTGTACACAGATCACAGGTATAACAGTTGGCACACAGACTGGTAGTTTTGGAACCTTAGCACAAAATGGGCCCCCTTCTTGGCCAAGGGCCCTGGTGCGGTTGCATCCCCTGCACCCCTGACAGCTACGCTCCAGGCACAAGCCAACTGATATAGTTCTGCTATTACAGAGCTACGTTTACTGCCCTTTGATTTGGCAAACAGAACTACAACTTATCATACTTCCAGAAGCAACTGTTGGGTATCTGTTGCTCACAAAGGGGCATACTGATATACTCGAGTATAAACCGAGGTAGCTATTTTTACCTGAAAAAGGGAGTAAAAGTAATTGACTTGAGTATAAACCGAGGGAAGAAAGCATGACCACTACTGCCTTATGATTCTGTTTTGAGGCTTTAGCTGCCGTTTAAATGGACAGCAGAATTCCCATACAGTAATCAAATCCAGTATGGCTATTACTGTATGGGAATTCTGCTATCCATTAAAAGGGCAACTAAAGCCTCAAAACAATACAAAATCAGAAGGAAATTATTTTAGATACCGTCCTCCTGATTCTGTATTGTTTTGGGGCATTAGTTGCGCTTTAAATGGACAGTAATCCCATACAGTAACCCCCATTCCTTGGCACTGCAGATGTTTGGAAACTACAACTCTCAGCATGCCTTAGGAATTGCCATTGCAGGGATTACTGTCTGGGTCAGACGAATGGGCCCATTGTTAAATCACGGCTGATCGTGCGGTTTCCTATATGACCGCACGATAGGACGCGCAAACTCTCGGCCGCGGCTACTGTTGCTGGGAGTTTTAGTTTCTAAACATCTGGAGTGCTATGGAATTATTGGTTACTGGATTTGGCTATTATATTGGCACCAATACTGTGCTTTACTATTTATAGGTTTGCAGTAGTGGTTATAATTTCTACCCTCGCTTATACTCGAGTCAAACTGTTTTATTCGTTTTTCAGGTACCTCAGTTTATACTCGGATTGGGCTTATATTCCAGTATATATAGTAACAACTCACACAGTGGTAATGTGGCATATAAATAATAAGAGTAATCTGTGATGGTCTATCTCATGCACTATAAAAGTTTACTAATTAGCTCAGAGCTCACAGGGCTCCAATAAATAAAAGTCTGGACAATGTCTTATCACTAGCTTTATCACAGGGAAAATTCCTTTCCTATCCTCTAAGAAGGGAATGGATGAGTCACACAGTATACATAATTTTGGGCCAACTGATTGGCATTTCAGTGTATCGGTTGATTGGCCAGACATTTTATATGCACTGGAAAACAGCAGCCTGTTGTGTGGTCCTATATGGAGCATGTCTATCAGCGAAAGCCAGGGCCAAGCTCAAGTTAATCCATTCATGAGCCCTGGATGCCCTCAGAGATTGTTGAGCTCAACCTTCATAGGGATTCCTCTGACCTCTACCTGTGAATAGTAGCTCATCTGAACAGATATATACTATTGTGCCCACAATGGACACATTACACAACTTACATCAACTTGTTGTAAAACTGTTAGGTGCTGGATTGTTTTAATTCAGTGCAATGGACGGGGCTAGCAATGACACGTCTGTGTTCCGTCTTTATTCTACTTGGAGTGCTTAGTCTATAAAAGTGGCCCTGTAAGGTACTCCGCTTAAAAAACATCCTAAAACCCCCTAATCTTTTAACATTCGTCAGACATTCTTAGAGACATTATTAGCATTCTACAGAGCAAGAGAGAATAACCTTTGCAAGGGCAACAACCAGGTTTGTGCTATTCTACCCACCTAAGTGGCTACCTCCCATGGGATAAAGAAGAGTTTGCATAAATCTATGCACTGCAAACTTCATTTGTCCTAGGGAATAGGACAGCCATCTAGCAACAGTGCCCAGCACTTCCCACCCTTTACAGTTCCTGGTGTTAAAAAAAAAAAAACACAATAAACTCACTGCAAAAATAAGAGCCATTTATTGCATGTATTGTAATAACTTATTGTTTTTATTTTACTCAAAAAGTCACAACATCTATTCTCTTCCTATTGGGACTACCAAGATTCCAGAGGCAGCAAAATCCATCCCAAATGGATAATAGGAAATAAGCAGAAGAGTTCTCCGCATTTCCAGATATCAGTCAATCCTTAACTTTAGATGTTCTATTGCGCTACACCCACTGCTCAGCTAAGTTTTATTCACTGGTTTAGGATTTTATTGTTGTTTAAACCTACGATACCCAGGATGAGGACAGCAATCCTTGTCTGTGAATAAATTGACAGTTGAGATGTGGAGTCTGTTAATACAGGCAGAGGCTGGTCCCATGACTATGAGCTGGTCACATGCTTAAAAAGAATAAGTGATCAAGCAGAAAGTAATATTGCTGAACCTTTCTAGTAATAACTTCTAACAAATGTGATTTAGGGTTCATTTAGAACGTATGACTGAAGGCTTTCCAAAACAACCCTAACTTGTTTGGAGACCACAGTTACCCATTATTGTTCGTGTGCCAGGTATTCCTGGCTGCCATTAGTGAGGGTGCCACAAACGGGACTGTGTGATGTCACCTTCCCAGTCTGGGAAGATTTTTGTTTAAAAAAAATCTCATTAGAATCTCTGTTCTAGGTCAGAGGGAGGGATGATCTCTGAGCAGTAACATGATTGGCTGTCAGCTTCTAGGAAGCAAGGATGCAGCTTCCTGTGAAATGTACTGCACACACTTAGCTGGGGGTCACCCGGCTAAGTGTATTATGGGAGCCAAGGTTAATTTCTTAAATCACCAAGCAGCCACAGCAAAAGGAGCGGGTAAGACACTGCTTTTTGTATATGTTTGTGAATTGTCCCCCATTAGGTTGCTCTTTAAGTTTAGTTCCCATTTTAGCTGGGAACACACAGCGAAGATTTTTAGGAAATGATCAGGCTACACACAGCATTGTGAGAATGCTCGGGACTGTGCTCGGACGCGGCAGATTATCCTATAGGGAGACTACCACGGCCGAGGGAAAATTTCCCTCTTTCACGAACGAGCATTCGGCGGCCACACACTCGTCCGGGAAAGCAAGGTATGCACAGTACCGATAAAGCCCCAATACCATTGGATACGATGGTATCGGGGCTTTATCAGTACTGTGTGTACCTAGCTATAGTCAAAACACACAAAGATCTTCAATGAGTAACAGAATAGTGTTTCAAAAGAAATATTCTCCATGTTAAAAGATAATGGATAACTGATAACTGATAGTGATAATGGATAACTAAAAGTAAATTTTCCATTTTTTACCAATTATAAAAAGAATGGGCTTTGTGGAACTACTTTTAGGTTTAAATAAGTGTGTCCTTTTGTAAACAAGACGATCATAAAATGCCTTAAACATCATGAACAGCAGGGGGCAGACAAAATTCCTGGAATACAAAGTAAGCAACAGAAAATGAATGCTTAGGTCTGATGCAGTTATGGTATGATATTCCCTTCTAAATGATAGGTATTAATTGCAAACATGTGCTATGCCACCAAAAAGTATTAGGCCTACGGCATGGCACAAATAAATCTAGACCAGATATTCCCTTCACAAATACTACCTATAAAATGATCAGTGATCAGAAGATCGAAATTAAAGTAGTACTGATCAATCTGACTAGCCTTGGGCACTGTAATGATCAAAAGGCTATGCATAAATTAGCTAACCTAAACCATACTGTCAAAGTAATAACTAAATAATAATATAAGAAATAATTAAGTAACTGCAATTCAAAAGAACTATAGGCAACCAGCTACAATCTTCCATCATTGATACTATGAAGAGAAGTCAGTCTCTGACTTACGGTCTCTTTGTTGGGAAGCAGTTCCTTCCTGATCCTGAAGAAGTTCTTGCCATATTGTCGCAATCCCTTGATGAACCTTTTCTGTTTTGTTAGGAAACAACAATAGTTAGCAAATCTGTAAATTTGTCTTGTAGTCACAACCTCTGGAAAAACATACATACAAATATACCTACAAACCATGACATCGTGAATCTGCCCCTTCAAAAATGAAATCAGGTGGCACTCTGAGCCCTCTCTGTGGGCACTCATGCATGTTACCAGAAAGCCAGGGAGAAAGTATAGCGGCTGTCTGTAGCAGAGAAAGAGGTCACATGCTACAACACTCAGCTCTGCTTGAGTGTCTGTTTTGGATCTCAAACGCCTGCCTAATAATGTAGGGGTTAATGGTCCTGGTTTTAGATCTCAAACTCCTGTGGTGTAATGAAGAGGTTAAAGGGTATGTCCACCCTAAAAAAAAATTTTTGATATAAGATTCCCCCTGGTCTCCCAGCCCCAACTGCTATATGTAATTTTAAGAAAGCTCCCCAAACTACTTACCTCCCCTCTTTCCTCTGCTTGCGAGAAAATGCAAGCAGAGGGGCAGGACCGGCAGCTGCGTCTGTGATTGGCTGAGCCGCAGCCAATCACGGAGGCGGCTGCCGGCAGCTCACTTCGGCGGATGAAAGAGGAGAGGTAAGTAAAGTTTGGGGAGCTTTCTAAACATATAAATATAGCGGTTGGGGCTGGGAGACCAGGGGGAATCTTATACATTAAGGGTTTAAAGCTAGGGGGAGGGAATCGGGAGAGGGAGGGAGGGGGAGAAGGGCTGCAGTACGTATGCCAAACTTCTCCCGGAGGCCAGGTAGGAGGCAGACTCCTATATGGACTCTGCTATCCTCCTGGTGGGCAGTTTTTGGGACTTTGGGGGGGGGACTACAGGAGAACCATATGGAGCTGGGATGTGAGGTAAGGATTTTATTACACTACATGGTGGGGCCAGTAGCTGGGGGGATTATAGTTTTGGGGGTGGACATGCCCTTTAATAGATAATCTATAAACAATTCTATCTACTGTATTGGTCTGCGTCTGAGTTCTTTTCTTAAAGGGACAGTTCAGTGGAAATTATCAATATTTGTTTAATTGTTAAGTTTGTGTAATGCATACTTAGTTATTCTACATATTCTCTTCCATTTTGAAAAATCAGTTGATTTCATACCCTTTGTTGTTCCCTGCTGTTGACATTAGTGAGCTGACATTTCAGGTTCTAACAGTCCTTCTTCTTCCCAGGATGCATCACATCCTTGGAATGTTCCTAACAGTAATTTATACTGATTGGCTGTTGGATGGGTCAAAGATGCTCAGATCTCTACTGAGCAACTGAATCAACCCAGGTGCTGGGACAAGGGCAAGACCATAACGGTCTCTACTAGGGGTCAGTATTTTGGTTGCATTTATTTAAACACACACAAAACGCTTAATTGGCAGATTAAGGTCATTGGGATGAAAAAATACTGCCCTTTTTTCAGAAAAGTACAGTTATTTGCACTGAACTTCCCCTTTAAGTAAAAATTTGTATTCCGGTTAAATGATTGTGTTGGCACTATGCAATACAAAGTGGGGTTTGGGGTTGCAGTTTAGGCACTCAACCACTAAAAGGTTTGCCATCACCGATTTATTCTAAGAATATTTTAAAATAAAGATACTGCCAGATTTTATAGCTCACTAATCAGTCCACCACCAGAACATGGGGTAAATTAGTATTACTGACCATGCAAATATTTTATACACATTCATGGTTTTTAACATGTGTTGCATGAGTACACAGCATGAATTGTGGCCCCTGCATAGCATTGCGGCCAGTTCTCACCTGTGCATATAAAACATTCAAGCATTAACAGGTACAAATGTTCAAATTGAATATCTTACATATACAAGTCCCTTGTTTTAATACACCTCTCCCAGAACATTTTTTAAAAATAGGGAAAAGTGTGTGTGTGTGTGTGTGGGGGTTAATTTGAAAACTTATGAACAAAGTTAGGCTTAAAGGGGAAGTTCAGTGCAAATACATATAGTTTTAGGAATAATGCAGTATTTTTCCATCCTAATGACCTTGACCTGCCCATTTCACATTTTTGTCTGCGTATAAATAAATGCTTCCGAAATACTGACTTCTTGTTTGCAGAACCCCTAGTAGAGACCGTTATGGTTTTGCCCTTGACCCAGTGCCTGGGTTGATTCAGTTGCTCAGTAGAGATCTGAGCATCTTTGACCCATCAAACAGCCAATCAGTAGAAATTACTGTTAGGAACATTCTAAAGATGTGGTGCATCCTGGGAAGAAGAAGGACCGTTAGTACCTAAAATGTCAGCTCACTAATGTCAACAGCAGGGAACAGCAAAGGGTATGAAATCAACTGATTTTTTTTAAAATGGGAGAAAATATGTAGAATAACTAAGAAGGCATTACTCAAACTAACAATTTAACAAATATTGATAATTTCCACTGAACTGTCCCTTTAAAGAAAAGATTGCAGGCTTTTATACAACAGAGAGACCAAAGTTGCCCTTTAAAGGTTAACACTGCTTTAAGTTGGCAGCCTCATGGCAACTTAAGAATTTGTGTTCATATACTTTCAAAACCTACATCTATACTATCACTGTTGTTACTGATCCTCCTCTTTTTCATACAATTTTATTCTTTTTTTCCCCGAACACAAACTGGCAGGCTAGAGAGAAGAATGACTGCAGGAAAGTTAGAACATTAGAAAAAGAAAGAAAAAGGTACTTCAAAGAAGATGTCTGACTACTTTAACAGTAAATAGCTTCCTAATCTACTTTCTAAAAACCATGGCTAGCATATTTATTAATGTTCTAGAATGTTTATTCTTATTACTGTAGACTGAAAATATATAAAAACCTATAAAATTATTTGTTTCTAAATGTCTCTTTGGAACTCATTCCTTGTTTTTCTGACTGTTACGCAAATCCCACCAGAGAACACTGTACTGTTTCAGTATATACTAATAAATTTGCAGTCTTGTAACCAAGAACAGCCACAAAATTGGATTTTTTGACCTAATTCTCTAGGACATGTTTTGTTCTTGGGAGAACAAAACATGTTCTCCCAAGTGGCATGTGTATATTACGGTAAATAAGGTACAGTTTAACAAAACAGCACACAATCTAATTTCCCAAAAAATATTAGAAAATGCATGTCTAATGGGGAAAAAAAGGTCTGTTCATGTTACTGTAAATACAATTTACTATTTTCTAATACAATGTCTGTATATTGTGGTCTATTTGCCTGTACTGGCATTTAACAATGCTATACCATTTTAGAGAATACCCTAGTTAAGCATGAAACTTGTACTTTTCCATTGTGCCGAGATAAAGATATAGCAGCTTCCACTAATAGTCAGGACACGCAACTCAGGGGAGAATAAAAGTCTTAATTTATTTCAAATACATAAAATCAAAAATCCAACAGGATACAAGGCTAAGAAGTTCCTTTCTTAGCCCTAGTATCCTGTTGGATTTTTGATTTTATGTATTTGAAATAAATTAAGACTTTTATTCTCCCCTGAGTTGCGTGTCCTGACTATTAGTGGAAGTTGCCTATATTGTTTGTGCCGGTGCGGGGAGGCAGCATTTAGGAACACAGCACCAGGGGATCAGGACTGGAGTGCCACCAGAGGGATCCGTGAGTGAAACTGTGTGTAATTACCGAGATAAGAGTATCCCAGGGAGTCAACCAGTAGATCTCTGCATGTTTGAAAACTACAAATTCCAGCATTACCTAATTTCAAAGGGCTTGTATAGCAATGCTGGGGAGTTGTAGTTTTCAAACATTTGGATATCTACCGATTGACTATGCCTGGAGTAAACTAATGCAAGACATAAGTGGCATTTAATTCAGGCACCGAACACACAATCCTATTATAAATAGGGGACAAAACAATTAAACTTTCTCTTTAGGGATCACTTACCACTTCATCCTCTGTCCAACATTTCTCAATCAATTTGGGCACAGGCTTTTTCACCAGGCGCTGCAAAGCCTTTCCAGCATCATAGTTGCTTTCATGTAGCTGTAATGAGAAAAACACCTTGCATTTTTTTTACCAGGCAAATTATGTATTCAGTTACCTAGAAAATGATTCACAGTGGTTTCTTCAAATGTTCACTACAGTGTTCATAGTGCATCTGTGACAGTCAACTTAGATTTTTATACCTTTTTTTGCAGACACAATGTAAAGTTCTTAGAATATCTAATTTATTTGCTATGGTATCAGTGCAGTGGATGAAGCATTTGAAATTAATTCCCGAATACCCCTGGCTTGTAGTGTGTAGAACTTTTACATTCAGGAGATATTCAAAGGGACACTAAAGCAATATAGGCACGTAGAGTGCATCCTTATCTATTATTAACAGGGAGGTGAGATTGCTATTTCTTACCTTCCTGTGACTAATAGGGTTTTTAATAGAGTTAAACTTACCTGCCAGTGCTCCACTCGCAGCTTCTCAGCGCTCTGTCCTGATCCTGCTCCTATCTTTATTATAGGTGCGCATGTGCAAAAGATAGAAGCTCGGTTGAGACAGTGCGCCATCTGCTGGTGAGCAGCTGGTCGGATTTTCAGTCTTCCATTACTGAAAAAAAATAAATCCAAAAAAGGACCCATAAACTAAAAATGGTAACTCCGCTAGTAAAACGCCCTTTTTTCCATAGCTTAATTGAAAAACGGGAAGGTAAAGGAGCTGTTTCTTACCTCCCGTTCCTCAGGATCCTGGAACGAACTCAATGAACTCTCGCTCCTCTGCCACTTCATCTGACAGGTCCCAATGGACGTAGTAGTCTATGCGCATGCTCTAATTTGTTGAGCACGCGCAAAGAGTACAGAGAATGTCTCCGCCTACTATTACTCTTAGAATGCTGGGAGTGAGAAATCTTTACTTTTTTCTTTGATTAGTTGTGCAATGCTATTTATTAGCATTACTACCTGCTGTTTTAAGAAGGCTCTATGAAGAGCTTTTTGCTCCTTTAAGCCCACCTCACCTAAAGCTGTAGAGCTATTTGGTAGGTTATCAACAATCATTTTCAACGCAAAGGAAGTTTATATTGGTGAAGCCAAAAGAAAAATAATGAAAAACACATGCCTTCTAAGCAATTAGTTGTCATAATTTTCCTTTTGAACTTTTTGCTAATTAGGGCTAGGCCACACTAGTTCGTTTTTCACGCGTTCGCGATTTTTCGCTAACATGGAAATCGCGGGGACGCAAACGTCCCTGCGATTTCCGATGTACATGCGATTGCGCGTCCGTTCGTGGCGAGCATTTTTCACGCAATTGCTTGCATTTTTGCTTTAAAGATAGCGTGCGCGCTTGATGCGTTGTAGTGTGGCCTCAGCCTTAGAGCACTGGGTAAAACTATTCAGCAGATGAGGCTACAGGTCAATTAAAAAAAACAAAAAAACAGCCAATTTCAAGTTGCAAAAAATACACTGATAAGTAAGAATTAAATAAGTGGTGTGTTTTTCCTTAACTGTACACACCTACAAAAACAGGTGGAATACAGGGAATTGTGCATGCTGCAACAAGTGTTTTAAGTTTGTAAATTAGCTACCCTCAGATGGTAACATATGAAGTCATCTAGCTGTATTTCCACAATAGGACATGGATTTCCAAACTGCAGGCCTCCAGGTGTTTTAAAAGCATCCCCTGCTGTTGTTGTTTGTTTTTAGTGAAATGCTGGAGGCCTGGGCATTTTAGTTTTCAGACATCCGGAGGCCCACAGGTTGAAAATCCCTGATGTAGGACACAGTTAATTCTCAAATACACAGATGCTGCATCTGCCTTACAGCCATTATTTTAGGTACAGAAAATTGTGGATGGCCAGAGTGAGCCAAAAGAAAGATTTCTGGCTCTGAAAGGGCTGGGGGGCAAAACTACAAGGCCAATCAGAATAGACAAGGGGAAGCCACTGGAACAGCTAGTATGTGCTGGAGGCAACGGGCCAATGATAGTAACTGCATGTTTATGTCCGTAAAAAAGATCCTATCACATTGCATGTGAAGGTTCTCATTCATCCAGGTCATGGTATATCTGTTGTATTCAATTAGATCAACTGGACTTGAAATGTAGTTCTTGAAGACGTTTCGCTAGTCATCCGACTGGCTTTCTCAATTCAGAATGACTTGTACAAGAATCTGTGGCAATTATGTACCCTGGAAAATCCCAATTAGCATATCACAGCCAGGTGTTAAGGGTGTGATTAGATAGTGGCTAAGAGGTGTTATAGGAACGCCCAGAGTAAGGTGTTAAAACAGCATTGTACATGCATATATGGACTCCCAAAGATACATAAGGAAGGGGCCCCACTAAGACCTATAGTCAGCAGCATCAACTCTGTAACATACAAGGTGGCAAAATATCTAGCTAACATCTTAGGACCTTTGGTGGGAAGTTCTAAGCATCACATCCAGAACTCTCAGGATTTCACCAACAAGATTGAAGATATAGTACTCGGTGTAGAAGAAACTATGGTGTCCTATGATGTGACATCTCTCTTCACTTGTATACCCACCAAGGAGGCTGTTGACATGGTGAGAAAACGGCTGGGCCAAGACAGCACTCTTACCAGCAGAACTGATCTCAACCCAGAACAGGTGTGTTCCTTGTTGGACTTGTGCCTGAATACCACCTATTTCAAATACAGGGATAAGTTCTATAAGCAAAAACATGGATGTGCTATGGGATCTCCAGTTTCACCCATTGTGGCCAACCTTTACATGGAGGAGGTATAAACACCGGCGCTTAATACCTTTAAGGGCATAGCACCCAGCCACTGGTTCAGATATGTTGATGACCCTGGGTTAAAATCCACCAGAAGGAAGTACAAGCTTTCACAGAACACATTAATGCGGTGGACCAAAACATTAAATTCACAAGGGAAGAGGTACAAAACAACAAACGGCTTTTGGACTGCTTGGTAGAAGTTAAGGAAAATGGTAAACTGGAAGTAGAGGTTTACAGAAACAACCACACACAGATCAGTATTTGATGTTTGACTCCCACCACCCTTTAGATCACAAGCTGGGGTGTCATCAGAACCCTGCAACACAGAGCCGAGAACATCCCCACTAGCACAGAGGCGAAGGCTAAAGAAATGAAACATCTCAGAGGAGCCCTTAAAACTTGTGGATATCCAGACGGGCCTTTGTCAAAAGAAGTAGAAGGAAAGAAAAGAACACAAATACCAACAGTGAAGGGGAAAAGCAAGACAGGAGGAAGAACATGGTCATCCCATATGTAGCAGGGGTCTCCGAGAAATTAAGAAGAATTTTCAAAAAACATCGTATCCCTGTCTGCTTTAAAACCGAACAACACACTGTGGCAGCAATTGGTACATCCAAAAGACCCAATACCAAAACACAGAAAAGCGACATCATATATGCGGTGCAGTGCAGTGAAGAATGCTCTGATTGTTAGTGGGGGGAGACCAAACCAAACAGCAACTGCATCAACGTATGGCCCAGACAAAAGAGCCATCCTCGGGTCAGGACTCAGCCGTGTATCTGCATCTTAAGGATAAGGACATACTTTGAAGATTGTAATGTTAACATACTGGTGAAGGAACATGACTGGTTCAGAGAGGTGTTAAGGAGGCCATTATATGTGAAAATAAGAAACCAAGCCTAAATAGAGGTGGGGGGGTTCGACACCAACTGTCTTGCCATGTACAATGCTGTTTTAACACCTTACTCTGGCGTTCCTATAACACCTCTTAGCCACTATCTAATCACACCTTTAACACCTGGCTGTTGATGCTAATTGGGATTTTCCAGGGTACATAATTGCCACAGATTCTTGTACAAGTCATTCTGAATTGAGAAAGCCAGTCGGATTGACTAGCGAAACGTCTTCAAGAACTACATTTCAAGTCCAGTTGATCTAATTGATACAACAGAATTCCATCACATTCTTACATCTAAGAATACATACAAGGGTTATTCAATAAAAGTTATTATCAATAAAAATGGAGCTAATTTGCCATAACCAATCAGATGTTAGCTTTCAAATGTTGAATAAGATCTGATTGGTTGGGGCAAATTAGCACAATTTTAAACGATAAGAACTTTATTGAATCTCCCTGACAGTATTTTCTGTATGAAAAAAATGTAACTGTTGGCATTAACATTAACTTTAGAATGCTAATCAGTCTTAAAAAGAGAGCAATGTTTCCCTATACTACTGTGAAATCTGTCTGGGTACACTGTGACTGTGTGGGGCAGGCGGCCACGACCGACCTTGATCGTTCGGCCAAATCGGGTGAACGAATGTGTCGGTAAATTCTGTTCGATCGTGCGGTTCCCTATGGGACCACATGATCGATCGCTCACAAATTCGGCTGCAGACGAATTTGCTGTGACCGACGGACATTTGTCCCGGCCGAGCGCTCGCTCAGCCTAAGGGCACATCCACCATTAGATATGGACCAAAAAGGAGCACAATGTCCGTCGGTCACGGCAAATTCGTCTGCAGCCAAATTTGCGAGCGATCGATCGTGCGGTCCCATAGGGAACCGCACGATTGATCGGAATTTACCGACACGTCCGATTGTTTGTTCATCGATTTGGCCAAACGAACAATCTAGGTCGGCCATGGCCGCCCGCCCCACACCAGACAATATTTTGGGCCGATTGGCCGAAAGTGCCGGGAATATGAGTGCCCCTGCGATTTATTCTGCAGGGTTTAGTGAGTAATAGCCATACTGGATTTGGCTAACTGTATTGTCTGCTGTATGGGAATTTTGCTGTCCATTTAAAGTGCAACTAAAGCCTCAAAATAATACAGAATCAGAAGGAAGTAGTGGTCATATTTCTACCCTCAACTATAAGAGTCAATCAGGTTTTACTCATTTTTCGGGTAAAAATAGGTACCTCGATCAATTTATATTCGAGTATATACAGTTTTAGAAAAGCTTGTAATTAAGCAAATTAAAAATTTAAAAGAATAGGAAAAAAGACCTGTTTTCAAAATCTACTTGATCTATACAATTTTCCATGCTTAGTATATGATTATACTCTATCAGGTTTATTTAATGAGAGGTGCAAAAATGTGTCTGAGCAGTTAATTAGCAGCAACTAATGAAAATAACTTTTTACTGATCTACTACAGTTAAAGAATGTTTCAATACAGAGCTGCAATTTTTCACATGACTGTCAACAATTCCGCACTATAAATGGCTATTTGGTCAGGCATTATCAGTGGTCTGACTGAGCAGTCATACATGTATGATTAAAGTCTGGTACGTCATTTTTCTGCCACCAAAATCACACATCTGTAACTGCATTTAGAAAACATTTCATAACCTCAAAATATTTGCTGTAGATAAAGAACACAGGCAAAATTTTAAATAAGGTCTTTAGCTACAGAAACAAACATAAGCAGGTCACACATTTGTGAGATTCTTAGTACGATATTCAGAACTCAACCAAAAATATTAAAAGCAAAACACCCATCTGAGTCTGTTTAATAACCACCATTTTCTACCTCTATTTTTTCATTCATCTGATTTCTTCTATTTTGTAAGCAACCCAGCTGGAAGGCACCCTGTTTCATAATGAACTCCATTTCTTGACTCACATCTCAGCACTAGGATTCCATTCCAATTTATCTTCTTCAATTACAGTGCATATTTTGTTGCTACCTTTCCCAATTCAACACTAAAAGGGGGTGGGAGAAGGTCGCTCTGGCAACCTGGTCTTAGTAATGAGTCATTACACTACCAGGTCATACAATGGAGTGGTTTCAGACCAGCTCAGCTTTTAACATATTAATGAAAACCTGCATTTTAAGTATACTGAATCTATCTGATCAAAGCATGTGAAAAGCCAGGAGGAAATACGAAATGTCCTACGCTTAACTCATACAAAATAGAAAATACTTAATTTTACCTTCTTGCATTGTAGAAACACACAACCTCATCACTACCTACAAGATCCCCAATTGTAACGGCCAAAGAGCAATGAGCAACACCACTAAAGTAATTTCTCAAACTAGTTCAGGGTGATTTAATTGACAGGACAAAGAGCCATGTTCTCACCAGGAAAGTACAATAAGGTCCAGGCCACACTAGTGCTTTTTTGCGCGTTTGGGTTTTCTCTAACATGGAAATCGCGAGGGAAGCGAACTTACCTGCGATTTCCGATGCGCACGCGATTGCGCACCTGTTCGCGGCAAGCATTTTTTCGCGCTATCTTTAAAGCGAAAACGTGAGTGCGCGAAAAAAACACGCGACAACACAAAGAAAGCGTGCACGCATCGCACCAAGTGCGTTGTAGTGTGGCCTCAGCCTAAGTGCGTTGTAGTGTGGCCTAATGAAACATTTATCCCATAAAATGGGACATGTCAGGCTATATGCCCATAAATCCAGGAACTAATCAACGTAATGCAATGCTAAATGCAAATAATGACTGCATTCTTGTTCAGCCCAATCCCAATATTAATGAAATATATATAACATATATGCCATGGGTCTCGCACTCCTCACTGAAAACTCCTATAACCCCGGTGCTTCCAAGGGTAAGATCAACAATATAAAAAGGTGGAGCACTCGTGGGACTTTTAGCAGAGGAAAAAATTTTTTATTTCAGAACTGTAAAATAAAAGTTTTTTTCACTGCTAAAAGTCCCCCGAGTGCTCCACCTTTTGTATATTGAGATATATTATATATATATATATATATATATATAATATATAATATATAATATATATATATATATATATATATATATACACACCACACACCGATACACAGTTTCTGCAAAAGTCTTGTCGCTTGTGTACAAATAGACCTGTGCCCTTAACAATAAGAAGTGTAGAGGATATAAATGGCTAAAAACGTTAAAGTTTATTATCAAAAAAGTAAAAGATCGAAGAATGATCACATGAGTAACAAGAGCACACTATAAGTATAAGTATATCAAGTAATATCAAAGAGTAATCACAATAATCGTATAAATCTCAAATGCACCCCCTCTTCCACATCCTACTGTGTCATGTCAGGTAGTACATCTATAGCCTAAGATACTTAACAGTCATGTCGGGGAATGAATGGAAGTCGTGCACGGTTACACATCAAAGGGACTGTGTATCGAGGCCACATATCACAAGGTATCCAATAAGTGTGGGGCAGAAAGAAAGGGGTATCTAGCACCCAAATGCGTTTCGCACCATAGCTTTTTCAATGGCGCTGAGCCAAGAGGGGGTGCATTTGAGATTTATACGATTATTGTGATTACTCTTTGATATTACTTGATATACTTATAGTGTATCTTGTTACTCATGTGATCATTCTTTGATCTCTACTTTTTTGATAAAAACTTTATACGTTTTTAGCCATTTATATCCTCTACAGTCTTTGTGTTTGTTTATGTATTTGTTGGATAGGTTCTTTACATTATACAGGGACTCTCTTGTTTCATATATCGCTTAACAATAATTCTAATGCAGATTTTGTTTAAAAAAAATGGTCCATTTTACCCCAAACAGCTTTTGAAATAAAGTTTCAATGAAAATGAAACTAACAAAGTATTCTAATATTCACAGCTTGGTAAAGCCGTTGAGTCAATTTTTGCAAAGACATAAGTGTTGTCGCCTTGACATATGGGCTTCACTTGTGACTAATAATGGATCAATTAGGGTCAGGTGTGTATAAAAGAACCCAGTCACATAGACCTTCACATCAACTGCAAATATTACGTTTGGGGGACCTGGAACTTACTCTTACCGCCGCTCCACTCGCAGCGCTTCTTACACGAAACAGCCGTTTCTCTCCCGATCGTGCGCCCTATCTTTTGTATTGGCGCGCATGCGCCTAAGATAGGCGCACGGTCGGGACAGAGCGGCTGTCAGTGAAGAAGCGGCTATGAGTGGATTGCGGTTAAGGTAAGTTCCAGGCCCCCGAGCGTAATATTATTCACAGGAGGTGAGAATAAGCGTTCTCACCTCCCTGTGAATAATACAACGAATGGCCAATACTTATTTTTTTGGGTTTAGTGTTCCTTAAGGCGAGAAGATCAAGATGCTCCAGGATTGGCCAGCCCAGTCACCTGACTGAACATCATTGAGCATATGTGGGGTCGGATGAAAGAGGAAGCATGGAAGACGAAACCAAAGAATACTGAGAACTCTGGAGGCATGCAGGACTCTTTTTCTTGGTATTCCTGATATTTCATCAATAAATTGTATGAATCCTCGCCAAACCGCATGGATGCTGTCTTCCTTCAAGCTCATGGAAGTCATACAAGACATTAAATTTGGATCTCACAGCACCACTACTTAATTTGGGACATATTTTGGGATTGGCTGTACAGTAGATATTTTCTGTATACGCGACTACACTTTGTCTTGCAACATTTGACCTGTCTTGATAAATGATAAATCTTTTTTCAGTGAAACTATTTTTTACCAGTACATTTATGATTATTTGGGAGGGCTTTAGCTTTTCATTTGAGCTATTTTTAACACCAATTGATCAATTAAAAATCAGGAAGACTTTGCCAGAAACTGTATGTATTATATATATATATATATATATATATATATATATAATATATATATATATATATATAAGACTTTTGCCAGAAAACTGTATGTATGTGTATATATATATAATATATATATATATATATATATATATATATATATATAATCACACACTTTCATAGGCGGTAGTTACAAGGAAAGGAGGAAAATGGGGCCAGATGTAAAAAAAACCTCAGCAAGTAGACTCATATTTTCCAAGCTTGAACATATTAAATAAGAATCTAAATTATATAGTAGAAAGTACATATGCCCCAGATCTTCCTGAACTGTTTTACAACCGCGCTCCATGGATATTTTATAGAACAGTTCATTTTACATAGGGCAGACCCCAGCTCTAATCTAACACGCAAAGAGACCCACTGATTCATAAATAGAAACACACATGGAACAGGCAGTAGGCAAAGGCACTCAATTAATACACATTATAATAAAGTTCAGAATTCTAATTCATTACGCAATCAGTTTGCAACCCGAATGACCCATAAAATTAACAAATGCTCATTAAAAGAAAATGAAAGATTCCAAGATGAATTTTAGTTGAAGTAGTAAATCTAAAGGAGAACTATGGTCTAAACACCATTTACCCTGACTAACCAGTAAATGGTAATATTGCCTAACCAGATTGGCACCACTTGGCGCTTACTTTTTCTTTCATATTTTAATCCTTACTATCCTTACCACAGGAAAATTAAAAGTAGCTAATTGGAAGGCTTTTCACTAACACAGTACTTTATGAGAGGAAATTCTGACTGATTTTGAGACCAAGCTAATAATACGTATTGTATTTGTATAAAAGTTAGTAAAGGTGTGATACAGATAACTGCATTATTTTCTTTTTAGCAAATGTGGGAGAACAATCACAAATCATATGGTAACAACAATTGCAAAGGGAGTAATGTTAGTCTTGATAAAAGTACGTATACCTCCAAATATTTAATAATTACTCAGATGACTTAGTTCAATAGTAATTAATTACTATTGTTAGTTACATAGTATATAATATAGGTTGAATAAAGACAGACGTCCATCAATTCCAACCTATTCACTTTTTTTTTTTTTTTAACCCTACTAACAGTTGATCCAGAGGAAGGCAAAAAACCCAGCTAAAAAGGGGGAAAAATTCCTTCCTGACTCCAAACGGCAATAGGAAATATCCCTGGATCAACCAGATCTATATGCATTAATACCAGTAATTCTCATATTTTTTTAGTTTTAGAAAACTTATCCAGGCCTTTTTAAAGTTATTCAATGAACTTGCCATTACCACATCTGCTGGAAGACAGTTCCACAGTTTCACCGTTCTCAATGTAAAGAAACCTCTCCTAACTGAAGATGAAACTTCTTTTCTTCCAACCTTAAAGGATGTCCACGAGTCCTCTGATATGACCTATTAGTGAACAATGCACCAGAGTTCATTGTATGGGCCATTATATATTTGTATAAGGTATCATGTCCCCACGCAAACCGCCGCTTCTCCAATGTAAACAGCCCTAACTGTCTAATCTGCCGGCATATTCAAGCCCCTCCATTCCCCTTATTAATTAGTTGCCCTTCTTGAACTGCCTCATTTCCAAGATGTCCCTTTGTATATGGCATTCCAAAACTGCACCGCATATTCCAAATGAGGCCTTACCAGTGCCTGTAAAGAGGGAGAATAATATTTTTCTCTCTTGAATCTATTCCCCTTTTTATACAAGACAATATCTTGCTAGTCTGGCTGTTGCTACCTGGCATTGTTTGCTACTGTCTGTATCCAGAACCCCAAATCTTTTTCCATTACAGATGAACTTAACACAGAGTTATTTTGGTGTAGATGGCACAGGGATTATTAATCCAAAATGCATCACCTTACATTTATCTACATTGAATCTCACTGCATTCTGCTGCCCATTTTGATAATCTATCTAGGTCTGCTTGCAGCACTTGCACATCATTGGAAGTTTCCAAAGCTCTGCATAATTTAGTGTCATCAGCAAAAAACAGAGACCTTGCTCTCAATGCCCCCTTCTAAGTCATTATAAAACAGATTAAACAGAAGCGGCCCCAGTACAGAACCCTGAGGCACTCCGCTTAGAACTTTAGCCCACATAGATGTAGCTCATTAACCACCACTCTCTGTTTGCGGTCCAAAAACCAGTTCTCTATCTAGAACAAATGTTTTCTTCAAGGCCAACAGTCCTCAGTTTATACAGTAGTCGCCTATGTGGCACAGTATCAAAAGCTTTTGCAAAATCCAAATATACCACATCCACTGCTGGCCTGAGTCCAACTTCTTACTCACTTCTTCATAAAAACCAATTAAATTTGTCTGGCATGATCTATTTCTCATAAATACATGCTGACTACTACTAATAAGATGATCTCTGGAGACAAAGTCAAGGATATGATCCCTAACAAAGTTTCCATCACCTTCCCTACCACTGATGTTAGGCTTAACGGTCTATAGTTACCAGGCTGTGACGACTACCTTTTTTGAATATGGTATACATTGGCTTTTTTCCAATCCAGCGGCACGTCCCCCGACAAAAGCGAATCTGAAAATATGAGAAACAGTGGTCTAGCTAGAACTGAACTAAGCTCTTTAAAATCCTAGGATGAATCCATCTGGTCCTGGCGCTTATTGATATTAACTTTGTCATAATTGTTTCCGTACCATATCCTCTGTTATCAATGTGAAAACTCTTCATTTCTTCCCTGCATATTGCTACAATCCCTACTGTAAGGACAAGGATTCTCAACAGTAAAAACCGATGTAAAAAACGGTTTAGCAGATTAGCCTTTTCGGCATCCTCTACAACCACCTCAGCTCCATTATTAATGGTCCCACATTCTCAGTCCTCATCTTTTTACATTTATATACTTAAAAAAACATTTGGGGTTGGACTTGCTTTGTTCGGCAATCCGTATTTTAGCTAGTTTATGCTTTCTTGCAATCTTATTACAGCTTTGTACTCCCTGTAAGCCTGTTCTGTGCCTTTGTTTCAAAATTTTAAAAGCCTTTTCTTTTTTCATATTTCCCTTTTTACCTGAGCATTAAGCCATGCAGGACTGGACCTAATTTTTTTACAACTTGTTACTAAAGGTACCGATTGGAAATGTAATAGTTAATATCCCTTTAAAAGTGGTCCACATTGCTCAGTTTTTACCTAGAAACAGTTCCCCCAGTCTATGAGCAGGAACGATTCCTCTAAAAGCATAAAATTTGCTTTCCTAAAGTTAAAAGTTTTTGTTAAGCCAGTGCATTTAGTTTTTTGCAACCTATATTAAATGAAACTATATCATGGTCATGGTCACTATTCCCTAAGTCCCATTACCTTCATCTCCAAAATGAGCTTAGGGTTATTAGATATCACCAGATCCAACAACGCATTCTGTCTAGTAGGATCTGCGAAAGAAAATGCCATATAGGAAATTTAAGAACTTTTTTACCTTTAGAGGTGCTGGCAGTTCCATTACTCCAATCATTTCAGGGTGTTAAAATCCCCCATAACCAGAACATGCCCCATACCAGCAGCCTTCGCCAACTGCATATGGAGATTCATTTCCACCTCTTCCCCGCATTTGGGCTTATAACATACTCCAACAATTAATTGCTTCTTGCTTCCTGTACACAGTTCCACCCATAATGTTTTGCCGTATCGTTTGCTCCCCCATCTATTCCATTTTTAAATTTGGCTTCAATTCCTGTTAAACATACATAACATACTCCTCCTCCTTTCTTATTACTCGGTCATGTCTAAATAGGAGTATCCTTCAATATTTACTGTCCAGTCGTGTGTGAATCATTAAGCCATGATTTGCTATACCAATTACATCATACCTTTCCTTTAACGCTATTATTTCAAGTTCGCCGGTTTTTCACCGCCAGACTCCTTGCATTTGTAAACATACATTTTAGATTATCAATTGATTTACTTCCATACATGGTGTACATGCCTCCTATCCTCTATGCTCCCCCTCCCCTTCTCCTCCCTCCGTTGTGTTACTAGCCCCCAGATCCTAACTTCTTATCTACGTGTGTAGTTAAACATTCCCTCCCCCCATACCTAGTTTAAAATCTCCTCAACCCCCTAGCCATCTTCTCCCCCCAAACAAGCTGCACCATCATCATTGAGGTGCAATCCGTCTCTACAAGAGCCTGTAGCCAACAAAAAAAATCAGCCCAGTTCTCTAAAAACCCAAACCCCATCTCCTTAACCACCTCTTAGCCACGCATTTATACTCCTGAGCTCCCGTGTCTCCCTAACGTAGCACGTGGCTGCGGTAGTATTTCTGAAATGACACCTGGAGGTCCTTGCTTTTAACTTGGCCCCTAATTCTTGGAATCATTTTTAAGGACCTCACCTCCACCTCTAACTTTGTCATTGGCACCAATGTGAACCAAGACCGCCGGGTCATCCCAGCCCCACCAATATCTGTCTACACGATCCACCACATGTCGAACCTAGCACCAGGCAGACAACACACTGTTCGGCATGTAGGGTCTTGGCGACAGATACCCTATCTACCCTTCTATAATGGAGACGTCGTATGGACAATAATATATGGTTAGTAATGTATTATTTAATCTAGCCTGTAATTAACATGGATTTTATTTATTTTTTTTTAACAAGAATTGCCTAACAGTGCGGTTTCTAATTCTAAATGTGGCTGGTAGTAAATGTAATGCACCTATTTGATAACCAAATTATTATACAGAAAAGGTATTTTTAAAAAAAAACCAAGACTGCAAATGCTGGCTAAATATGACAGGGCTGTTGCAATAAGAGGTCTTTGCTATTAAACATCAGAAATCAAGTCATCTCTGCAGCCCAATAAAAAAATATGATTGGTTTGTGTAAATTAATAGCACAAGAAAGCAGCCCTAAGTATTTTCTTCTAAAAAAGGATAGTTGTAACTGCTTTTAATGCAAGTAGTAAATTACCAATAAAAATAATGACGTAGGACATGAAGGTGAGTTTTCTAAGTTTGCAATAAGGCACCCAACTTTTGAAAAAAAATCCACTCAAAAAGGATAAAAGCAGTACAATTACAAGGCCCTCAATGTATAATGCACTGTGTACAAAAAGAGGAGAAACACACTGTTTTTTTTGTAAAATATAAGTAAATCTGAAATAGACAAAATAAGATTTATTTGAAAATAAGGCAGCAAAAAAAAGGTGGGGGTGGAGGTGGAAACCTGATCACTGATTTCCCAAACTAGACATACTATATTTAGATTTCTATGAGGGTATTTGAAACAAAGGTTATGAAAGCCTTTAACTGCAGAACACTATGCATAGACATACCATATATACTTGGTATAAGCTGAGGTTTTCAGGCTTTAAAAAAGCCTGAAAACTGAACCTTGGCTTATATTCGAGTCATTCACCTCAGAGAGAAATCTGGCTGCCGCTCGATCTGCATCTTCCGCCTGATGTCACTACTCACTACTCCAAGTATTAACGTCAGGTGGGATGGAAGACTGGATTGAAGGCAAAGTACCATAACACTGAACTGTGGGGGGAGGGGGGGGTTTTCAGTGATCCATACAGTAACCCCAATTCTTGAAAACTACAACTCCCAGCAACTAAAGCATGATGGAGTGCCAAGGACTGGGGTTTTAAAGGGCAACTAATGCCTCAAAACAGAATCAGAAGAATGATATCTATTTTTAAAATATTGCCTTCTGATTCTGTATTGTTTTGAGACTTTAGTTGCCCTTTAAATGGACAGCAAAATTCACAGTAATAGCCAATCCAGTATGGCTGTTACTGTAAGGGACTACCGCATGGAAATTTGCTGGTCCCATTTAAAGGGCAACTAAATCCTCAGAAATGTACAGAATCAGAAGGCAGTAGTGGTCATAATTTCAACCCTTGGCTTAAATAGAGTCAATCAGTTTCCTAATTTTTCAGGCAAAAATAGGAACCTTGGGCTTATACTAGAGTATATTACAGTAAATCATCTCAAAATAGATGTCAATGATCTTGCTCCTCCTTCTCGTAGCAGCAACAAAAAGTCATGTAAATCATTTGACTATTACTAGAACTGTGCAAGCTAGGAAAAGGGTCAAATATCCAGTGGCATATCAAACATAATATCTTGTAGATTATAGACATTTTTTAGCAGAGTGAGATGCAGCAAATGGTTCTGCGGCCACACTAGGTGCACTGCTGTCTGTTCCTCTGCGATACATTTTCATAGGGCAGCTTCAAATAGTTTTTTTTTGCAGCCGCGTGGCTCCGACAGCGCAATATGTGTGGGTTTCGCACAAACAGACGTAACAAGCAACAAATGTGCATGTTTCGCTTGCGGCCCGTCAGTTCATGTGTGGCCTCACCTAGACTTTCTAATATGTTCTACAATGAAATGAGCACAAATCACCGGCCTGATCCATGGGTGGGTATCGGGTCTAGCCAGGAAGAACTAGGCTTTAAAAAAGTCAGGGCTATGATCTCTGGCTCAAAAAAAGATGGCTGAAAATGTATATGTTAACAGGGCTAAGTATTAAGCCCAAGTTAAGTTGACATATTTAATATGTATATATTAAAAATAAGCTGCAATGTGTCTTTTATTGACTCGTATTAGCCCATGCATTAAGTAAAGTTCCAATGTAATTGGAGAGATGGAGGAACAGGTAAAAGACTTGACATTTTGGTACCACTGCAAGTAAGGGATGACCTAACCAAAAATGTCAAAACGTCTAACTTACCGTGTTGAGGTGCATTAATTAAGTGTAGTGTCATCTCGAGAAGCAGCAACGCAGCCATCTTCTGTCGATCCCCCATCACACATTCCTGCAAATGCAGACCATACTCCTAGAATAAAATTAAAACAAAACTGGGTCTTAACTCAGTTGCATGGTCTTTATGGAAGAATCCAAAGAACATTCTTTGTTTCGTTATACTTCGTATAATCAATTAACCAAACATTGTGTGTTCATCACCTATGGGTAACCAAGGTACATTTTGGCTTCTTAACTTGCCTATAATCATTACACCAAAGAAATATTCTGTGACGTTAAGTCTTAACATTCAGCTAAATGATTCAGCCAATATTATTGTACATTTGGGAAATCTAATGGTGTGAACCAACTTCTTATCTGTAATATTTTTTTTCCTAGGCCATTTGAATGAAATATAAAAAACATGTTATGTGAATTTGTGGAAAGCATGAGCAATATGGCTACACAGTACACAGGGGTACACATATGTCCCAGCATTAACTAGGTAGTGTGGTGTCCCAAATATCTTCAGTATACTTAATAAAGGGAGAGCGTTTGGTAGTGTGAAACAGGTCTTTAACAGACGACTGAATCTTACATATTATGTCTGTCATCTGTTAAGATTGGTACATTGTGTACCCACTGTAAACCCAGACATTTTTCTTTCTCCCATGAATCTGCAGACTTACCTAGCTGCTCGCAGCATACATCAGCAGGTCACAGTCATAACACCTGGCATCCATACGAGTTCCTCATGTGTGTAATGTATCCCTGTCCGGTGATGGGAAGGGCTGCAAATCAGGTAGGTTTGGCCTGTGAAGAACAGAATAAAGGGATAGTAATATTATTGGGCTCCTTAACAGCAAGGGCATCAATCTTTATTTTCTATATACAGGCTTTACAAAACATGGTCTTAAATATTAAAATGCATCATTGCAGCAAACATTGTTAACTTTTCACACAATGGTTACCTATATCATGCAGTTTCTTCACCTGCAACTACTGCATGGAAGGTCTCTTTAGGATAGCTGGGTAACACAGTTAAGAGCATTGTCCCATGTATACTGGACCTATGGTCATCCTGATGGCTGACATTGCCTTATGGGTGGAATATACCAAGTTTGAATATTGTGTTTTTTTATATACACTAGACTGGCATACACATATACACTCATATATCATAACTGACAAATAGCCTATGAAAGAGTAACAAACTGTTAAGTAAAATGCAAAATACCCGCGGGCAGGAAGTAGGATAATTATTCCTACTTCCTAATATTATTTCATTAAAGGGCATGTCCACCCCCAAAACTATAATTCTCACCACTAACTGGCCCCACGTGTGATGTATAAAAATCCTTACCATACATTCCTGCTCCAATGGCTGCCCTGCTATGCCCCCCAAAGTCCCAAAAACTGGTCATCAGGAGCCTGGCAGAGTCCATATAGGGCTCTGACATATGTCTTTCCTCCGGAGAATTTTGTAATGCGCCACTGCAGCCCTACCCTCCCTTTCCCACTGTTTTGCTCTCCCCCCCTTAGCTACCAAACCCCTTTGTTATATAGAAGATATTCCACACCGCAGCCCCAACGCTATAATAGATTTTACAGAAACTCCCCCGAACTCTATTTACCTTACCTCTCTTCCCCCGGCGTTCTCCACTGTACGGAAAGAGGTAAGGTAAGTAGAGTTCGGGGGAGTTTCTGAAAAATCTATTATAGTGGTTGGGGCTGCCTGCCTTTGTGGCTATGTTCATCACATTGATTTAATACAGAGCTAAAAAAATGAAGGCACCAACCATCATAAAGAAAAATCTAGAATGTCCTATTTAGTATAAATCAACATTTCACCCCAACCTTAAAAAAATTTTTACACTGTGGGCAAAAATACTGCATTCGGAACCCTTTTATCTGAATCAAGCCCCAAAATCAACAAAATATGTTGAAACTGACACCACAGCTTGAGGGAAAAGATACTTTCATTAAACATATATCTCTCAGTGTCGCGAGACTAATTAGAAGCTAAGCCATCTGCAGCAATATTAGCAGTGAGGCTGGAGAGCACTTCATGAGAAAAAAAGCATACAGCCTCTAATTTTGTGGATGGAAATACAATCATACTTAAAAAGGCAATATTTATCAGCCAAATATGAGCAAGAGGTGCAAAGCCTTAACCGCCTACATTAATATACTAGTTTCTGTATACTGTGAGCATAAAACCTAGAACAATCTATAAAGTTAAAATTCGTAGCTGTGGCAACAATAAAGACAAGTTGAGAAAGTTAATGCACTACAGTTTACTAAATGAAACAATTATTTATTTGTACTGAAATTGCATGACTGCCTAGAATGCTTTAAGATACAAGCATAGAAGTTTGTAAAAAATGTTCATAAAATGCAGAGTAAAATATCTAGCTAACATCTTAGGACCTTTGGTGGGAAGTTCTAAGCATCACATCCAGAACTCTCAGGATTTCACCAACAAGATTGAAGATATAGTACTCGGTGTAGAAGAAACTATGGTGTCCTATGATGTGACATCTCTCTTCACTTGTATACCCACCAAGGAGGCTGTTGACATGGTGAGAAAACGGCTGGGCCAAGACAGCACTCTTACCAGCAGAACTGATCTCAACCCAGAACAGGTGTGTTCCTTGTTGGACTTGTGCCTGAATACCACCTATTTCAAATACAGGGATAAGTTCTATAAGCAAAAACAATGATGTGCTATGGGATCTCCAGTTTCACCCATTGTGGCCAACCTTTACATGGAGGAGGTAGAAACACAGGCGCTTAATACCTTTAAGGGCATAGCACCCAGCCACTGGTTCAGATATGTTGATGACACCTGGGTTAAAATCCACCAGAAGGAAGTACAAGCTTTCACAGAACACATTAATGCGGTGGACCAAAACATTAAATTCACAAGGGAAGAGGTACAAAACAACAAACTGGCTTTCTTGGACTGCTTGGTAGAAGTTAAGGAAAATGGTAAACTGGAAGTAGAGGTTTACAGAAAACCAACACACACAGATCAGTATTTGATGTTTGACTCCCACCACCCTTTAGATCACAAGCTGGGTGTCATCAGAACCCTGCAACACAGAGCCGAGAACATCCCCACTAGCACAGAGGCGAAGGCTAAAGAAATGAAACATCTCAGAGGAGCCCTTAAAACTTGTGGATATCCAGACTGGGCCTTTGTCAAAAGAAGTAGAAGGAAAGAAAAGAACACAAATACCAACAGTGAAGGGGAAAAGCAAGACAGGAGGAAGAAACATGGTCATCCCATATGTAGCAGGGGTCTCCGAGAAATAAGAAGAATTTTCAAAAAACATCGTATCCCTGTCTGCTTTAAACCGAACAACACACTGTGGCAGCAATTGGTACATCCAAAGACCCAATACCAAAACACAAGAAAAGCGACATCATATATGCGGTGCAGTGCAGTGAAGAATGCTCTGATTTGTATGTGGGGGAGACCAAACAGCAACTGCATCAACGTATGGCCAGCACAAAGAGCCAATTCCTCGGGTCAGGACTCAGCCGTGTTACTGCATCTTAAGGATAAAGGACAACCTTTGAAGTTGTAATGTTAACATACTGGTGAAGGAACATGACTGGTTCAAGAGAGGTGTTAAGGAGGCCATTTATGTGAAAATAAAGAAACCAAGCCTAATAGAGGTGGGGGGGTTCGACACCAACTGTCTGCCATGTACAATGCTGTTTTAACACCTTACTCTGGGCGTTCCTATAACACCTCTTAGCCACTATCTAATCACACCTTTAACACCTGGCTGTGATATGCTAATTGGGATTTTCCAGGGTACATAATTGCCACAGATTCTTGTACAAGTCATTCTGAATTGAGAAAGCCAGTCGGATGACTAGCGAAACGTCTTCAAGAACTACATTTCAAGTCCAGTTGATCTAATTGAATACAACAGATATCCTATCACATTCTTACATCTAAGAATACATACACAGGGTTATTCAATAAAAGTTATTATCAATAAAAATGGAGCTAATTTTGCCATAACCAATCAGATGTTAGCTTTCAAATGTTGAATAAGATCTGATTGGTTGGGGCAAAATTAGCACAATTTTAAACGATAAGAACTTTTATTGAATCTCCCTGACAGTATTTTCTGTATGAAAAAAATGTAACTGTTGGCATTAACATTAACTTTAGAATGCTAATCAGTCTTAAAAAGAGAGCAATGTTTCCCTATACTACTGTGAAATCTGTCTGGGTACACTGTGACTGTGTGGGGCAGGCGGCCACGACCGACCTTGATCGTTCGGCCAAATCGGGTGAACGAATGTGTCGGTAAATTCTGTTCGATCGTGCGGTTCCCTATGGGACCACATGATCGATCGCTCACAAATTCGGCTGCAGACGAATTTGCTGTGACCGACGGACATTTGTCCCGGCCGAGCGCTCGCTCAGCCTAAGGGCACATCCACATTAGATATGGACCAAAAAGGAGCACAAATGTCCGTCGGTCACGGCAAATTCGTCTGCAGCCAAATTTGCGAGCGATCGATCGTGCGGTCCCATAGGGAACCGCACGATTGATCGGAATTTACCGACACGTCCGATTGTTTGTTCATCCGATTTGGCCAAACGAACAATCTAGGTCGGCCATGGCCGCCCGCCCCACACCAGACAATATTTTGGGCCGATTGGCCGAAAGTGCCGGGAATATGAGTGCCCCTGCGATTTATTCTGCAGGGTTTAGTGAGTAATAGCCATACTGGATTTGGCTATTACTGTATTGTCTGCTGTATGGGAATTTTGCTGTCCATTTAAAGTGCAACTAAAGCCTCAAAATAATACAGAATCAGAAGGAAGTAGTGGTCATAATTTCTACCCTCAACTTATAAGAGTCAATCAGGTTTTACTCATTTTTCGGGTAAAAATAGGTACCTCGATCAATTTATATTCGAGTATATACAGTTTTAGAAAAGCTTGTAATTAAGCAAATTAAAAATTTAAAAGAATAGGAAAAAAGACCTGTTTTCAAAATCTACTTGATCTCTATACAATTTTCCATGCTTAGTATATGATTATACTCTATCAGGTTTATTTAATGAGAGGTGCAAAAATGTGTCTGAGCAGTTAATTAGCAGCAACTAATGAAAATAACTTTTTACTGATCTACTACAGTTAAAGAATGTTTCAATACAGAGCTGCAATTTTTCACATGACTGTCAACAATTCCGCACTATAAATGGCTATTTGGTCAGGCATTATCAGTGGTCTGACTGAGCAGTCATACATGTATGATTAAAGTCTGGTACGTCATTTTTCTGCCACCAAAATCACACATCTGTAACTGCATTTAGAAAACATTTCATAACCTCAAAATATTTGCTGTAGATAAAGAACACAGGCAAAATTTTAAATAAGGTCTTTAGCTACAGAAACAAACATAAGCAGGTCAACATTTGTGAGCATTCTTAGTACGATATTCAGAACTCAACCAAAAATATTAAAAGCAAAACACCCATCTGCAGTCTGTTTAATAACCACCATTTTCTACCTCTATTTTTTCATTCATCTGATTTCTTCTATTTTGTAAGCAACCCAGCTGGAAGGCACCCTGTCTTCATAATGAACTCCATTTCTTGACTCACATCTCAGCACTAGGATTCCATTCCAATTTATCTCTTCAATTACAGTGCATATTTTGTTGCTACCTTTCCCAATTCAACACTAAAAGGGGGTGGGAGAAGGTCGCTCTGGCAACCTGGTCTTAGTAATGAGTCATTACACTACCAGGTCATACAATATGGAGTGGTTTCAGACCAGCTCAGCTTTTAACATATTGAATGAAAACCTGCATTTTAAAGTATACTGAATCTATCTGATCAAAGCATGTGAAAAAGCCAGGAGGAAATACGAAAATGTCCTACGCTTAACTCATACAAAATAAGAAAATACTTAATTTTACCTTCTTGCATTGTAGAAACCACAACCTCACTCACTACCTACAAGATCCCCAATTGTAACGGCCAAAGAGCAATGAAGCAACACCACTAAAGTAATTTCTCAAACTAGTTCAGGTCTGATTTAATTGACAGGACAAAGAGCCATGTCTCACCAGGAAAGTACAATAAGGTCCAGGCCACACTAGTGCTTTTTTGCGCGTTTGCGGTTTTCTCTAACATGGAAATCGCGGGAACGCGAACTTACCTGCGATTTCCGATGCGCACGCGATTGCGCACCTGTTCGCGGCAAGCATTTTTTCGCGCTATCTTTAAAGCGAAAACGTGAGTGCGCGAAAAAAACACGCGACAACACAAAGAAAGCGTGCACGCAATCGCACCAAGTGCGTTGTAGTGTGGCCTCAGCCTAAAGTGCGTTGTAGTGTGGCCTAATGAAACATTTATCCCATAAAATGGGACATGTCAGGCTATATGCCCATAAATCCAGGAACTAATCAACGTAATGCAATGCTAAATGCAAATAATGACTGCATTCTTGTTCAGCCCAATCCCAATATTAATGAAATATATATAACATATATGCCATGGGTCTCGCACTCCTCACTGAAAACTCCTATAACCCCGGTGCTTCCAAGGGTAAGATACAACAATATACAAAAGGTGGAGCACTCGTGGGACTTTTTAGGCAGAGGAAAAAATGTTTTTTTATTTCAGACTGTAAAATAAAAGTTTTTTTCATCTGTAAAAGTCCCACGAGTGCTCCACCTTTTGATATTGAGATATATATATATATATATATATATTATATATATATATATATATATATATATATATATATATATATATATATATATATATACACACACACACCGTATACAACAGTTTTCTGACAAAGTCTTGTCGCTTGTGTACAAATAGACCTGTGCCGCTTAACAATAGAGTGTGTAGAGGATATAAATGGCTAAAACGTATAAGTTTATTATCAAAAAAGTAAAAGATCGAAGAATGACACATGAGTAACAAGAGCACACTATAAGTATAAGTATATCAAGTAATATCAAAGAGTAATCAACTAATCAGTATAAATCTCAAATGCACCCCCTCTTTCCACATCCTATGTAGTCATGTCAGGTAGTACATCTATAGCCTAAGATACTTAACAGTCATGTCGGGGAATGAATGGAAGTCCGTGCACGGTTCACCATCAAAGGGACTGTGTATCGAGGCCACATATCACAAGGTATCAATAAGTAGTGGGGGCAGAAAGAAAGGGGTATCTAGCACCCAAATGCGTTTCGCACCATAGCTTTTTCAATGGCGCTGAGCCAAGAGGGGGTGCATTTGAGATTTATACGATTTTGTGATTACTCTTTGATATTACTTGATATACTTATAGTGTACTCTTGTTACTCATGGATCATTCTTTGATCTCTTACTTTTTTGATAATAAAATTTATACGTTTTTAGCCATTTATATCCCTACACGTCTTTGTGTTTGTTTCTATGTATTTGTTAGGATAGGCTTCTTTACATTATACAGGGACTCTCTTGTTTCATATATCGCTTAACAATAATTCTAATGCAGATTTTGTTTAAAAAATGGTCCATTTTACCCAACAGCTTTTGAAATAAAGTTTCAATGCAAAATGAAACTAACAAAGTATTCTAATATTCACAGCTTGGTAAAGCCCGTTGAGTCAATTTTTGCAAAGACATAAGTGTTGTCGCCTTGACATATGGGCTTCACTTGTGACTAATAATGGATCAATTAGGTGTCAGGTGTGTATAAAAAGAACCCCAGTACACTAGACCTTACATCAACTGCAAATATTACGTTTGGGGGACCTGGAACTTACCTTACCGACGCTCCACTCGCAGCCGCTTCTTCACAGAACAGCCGTTCTTCCCGATCGTGCGCCCTATCTTTTGTATTGGCGCGCATGCGCCTAAGATAGGGCGCACGGTCGGGACAGAGGGCTGTCAGTGAAGAAGCGGCTATGAGTGGATTGCGAGGTAAGGTAAGTTCCAGGCCCCGAGCGTAATATTATTCACAGGGAGGTGAGAATAAGCGTTTCTACCTCCCGTGAATAATACAAACGAATGGCAAATACTTATTTTTTGGGTTTAGTGTTCCTTTAAGGCGAAGATCAAGATGCCCCAGGATTGGCCAGCCCAGTCACCTGACATGAACATCATGACATATGTGGGGTCGGATGAAAGAGGAAGCATGGAAGACGAAACCAAAGAATACTGAGAACTCTGGGAGGCATGGGACTCTTTTTCTTGGCTATTCCTGATGTTTCATCAATAAATTGTATGATCCTGCCAAACCGCATGGATGGGTCCGTCCTTCAAGCTCATGGAAGTCATACAAGAATTAAATTTGGATCTCACAGCACCACTACTTAATTTGCTGACATATTTTGGGATTGGCTGTACAGTAGATAATTTTCTGTATACGCGACTACACTTTTGTCTTGCAACATTTGACCTGTCTTGATTAAATGATAACTTTTTTCAGTGAAACTATTTTTTACCAGTACATTTATGATTATTTGGAGGGCTTTAGCTTTTCATTTGAGCTATTTTTACACCAATTGATCAATTAAAAATCAGGAAGACTTTTGCCAGAAACTGTGTATATATATATATATTAATATATATATATATATATATATATTATATATAATATATATAAGACTTTTGCCAGAAAACTGTATGTATGTGTATATATATATATTATATTTATATATATATATATATATATTATATATATCACACACTTTCATAGGGTGTATGTTACAAGGAAGGAGGAAAATGGGGCCAGATGTAAAAAAAACCTCAGCAAGTAGACTCATATTTTCCAAGCTTGAACATATTAAATAAAGAATCTAAATTATATACGTCAGAAAGTACATAGCCCCGATACTTCCGAACTGTTTTTTACAACCGGCGCCTCATGAATATTTTTAGAACAGTTCCATTTACATATTGGCAGACCTCAGCACTATCAAGCACAGCGCAGAAGAACCACTGATTCATAATAGAAACACACATGGAACAGGCAGTAGGCAAAGGCACTCATATTAATACACATTATAAAAAAGTTCAGAATTCTAATCATACGCAATCAGTTTGCAACCCGAATGACCCCTACAATAACAAATGCTCATTAAAAGAAAATGAAAGAATTCCAAGATGAATTTTAGTTGAAGTAGTAAACTAAAGGAGAAACTATGGTCTAAACAACATTTACCCTGACTAACCAGTAAATGGTAATATTGCCTAACCAGATTGGCACCACTTTGGCGCTTACTTTTTTCTTATATTTATTTAATCCTTACTATCCTTACCACAGGAAAATTACAAAGTAGCTAATTGGAGGCTTTTCACTACCACAGTACTTTATGAGAGGAAAATTCTGACTGATTTTGAGACCAAGCTAATAATACGTATTGTATTTGTATAAAAGTTTAAGGTGTGATAACAGTAACTGCATTATTTTCTTTTTAGCAAATGTGGGAGAACAATCACAAATCATATGGTAACAACAAGTTGCAAAGGGAGTAATCTGTTTAGTCTTGATAAAAGTACCGTATCCTCCAATATTTAATAATTACTCAGATGACCTTAGTTACATAGTAATTAATTACCTATTGTTAGTTACATAGTAATTAATTAAGGTTGAATAAAGACAGACGTCCATCAATTCCAACCTATTCACTTTTTTTTTTTTTAACCCTACCTAACAGTTGATCCAGGGAAGGCAAAAAACCCCAGCTAAAAGGGGAAAAAATTCCTTCCTGACTCCAAACGGCAATAGGAAATATCCCTGGATCAACCAGATCTATATGCATTAATACCAGTAATTCTCATATTTTTTAGTTTTAGAAACTATCCAGGCCTTTTTTAAAGTTATTCAATGAACTTGCCATTAACCACATCTGCTGGAAGACAGTTCCACAGTTTCACCGTTCTCACTGTAAGAAAACTCTCTCCTAACCTGAGATGAAACTTCTTTTCTTCCAACCTTAAAGGATGTCCACGAGTCCTCTGATAGACCTATTAGTGAACAATGCACCAGAGTTCATTGTAGGGCCATTAATATATTTATAAGGTTATCATGTCCCCACGCAACCGCCGCTTCTCCAATGTAAACAGCCAACTTGTCTAATCTGCCGGCATATTCAAGCCCCTCCATTCCCCTTATTAATTTAGTGCCCTTCTCTGAACTGCCTCAATTCCAAGATGTCCCTTTGTATATGGCATTCCAAAACTGCACCGCATATTCAAATGAGGCCTTACCAGTGCCTTGTAAAGAGGAGAATAAATTTTTCTCTCTTGAATCTATTCCCCTTTTTATACAAGACAATATCTTGCTAGCTCTGGCTGTTGCTACCTGCATTGTTGCTACTGTCTGTTATCTACCAGAACCCCCAAATCTTTTCCATTACAGATGAACTTAACACAGAGTTATTTATGGTGTAGATGGCACAGGGATTATTAAATCCAAAATGCACACCTTACATTTATCTACATTGAATCTCATCTGCCATTCTGCTGCCCATTTTGATAATTATCTAGGTCTGCTTGCAGCACTTGCACATCATTGGAAGTTTCCAAAGCTCTGCATAATTTAGTGTCATCAGCAAACACAGAGACCTTGCTCTCAATGCCCCCTTCTAAGTCATTTATAAACAGATTAAACAGAAGCGGCCCCAGTACAGAACCCTGAGGCACTCCGCTTAGAACTTTAGCCCACATAGATGTAGCTCCATTAACCACCACTCTCTGTTGCGGTCCAATAACCAGTTCTCTATCTATGAACAAATGTTTTCTTCAAGGCCAACAGTCCTCAGTTTATACAGTAGTCGCCTATGTGGCACAGTATCAAAAGCTTTTGCAAAATCCAAATATACACATCCACTGCTGTGCCTGAGTCCAACTTCTTACTCACTTCTTCATAAAAACCAATAAATTTGTTCTGCATGATCTATTTCTCATAAATACATGCTGACTACTCTAATAAGATGATCTCTGGAGACAAAGTCAAGGATATGATCCCTTAACAAAGTTTCCATCACCTTCCCTACCACTGATGTTAGGCTTAAAGGTCTATAGTTACCAGGCTGTGAACGACTACCTTTTTTGAATATGTATTACATTGGCTTTTTTCCAATCCAGCGGCACGTCCCCAGACAAAAGCGAATCTGAAAATATGAGAAACAGTGGTCTAGCTAGAACTGAACTAAGCTTTTTAAAATCCTAGGATGCAATCCATCTGGTCTGGCGCTTTATTGATATTAACTTTGTCTAATTGTTTCCGTCCATATCCTCTGTTATCCAATGTGAAAACTCTTCATTTCTTCCTGCATATGCTACAATCCCTACTGTAAGGACAAGGATTCTAACAGTAAAAACCGATGTAAAAAACGGTTTAGCAGATTAGCCTTTTCGGCATCCTCTACAACCACCTCAGCTCCATTATTTAATGGTCCCACATTCTCAGTCCTCATCTTTTTACCATTTATATACTTAAAAAACATTTTGGGGTTGGACTTGCTTTGTTCGGCAATCCGATTTTAGCTAGTTTAATTGCTTTCTTGCACTCTTTATTACAGCTTTTGTACTCCCTGTAAGCCTGTTCTGTGCCTTCTGTTTTCAAAATTTTAAAAGCCCTTTTCTTTTTTTCCATTTCCCTTTTTACCTGAGCATTAAGCCATGCAGGACTGGACCTAATTTTTTTACACTTGTTACCTAAAGGTACCGATTTGGAAATGAATAGTTTAATTCCCTTTAAAAGTGGTCCACATCTGCTCAGTTCTTTACCTAGAAACAAGTTCCCCCAGTCTATGAGCAGGAACGATTCCTCTAAAAGCATAAAATTAGCTTTCCTAAAGTTAAAAGTTTTTGTTAAGCCCAGTGCACTTTAGTTTTTTGCAACCTATAATAATGAAACTATATCATGGTCATGGTACTATTCCCTAAGCTTCCCATTACCTTCATCTCCAAAATGAGCTTAGGGTTATTAGATATCACCAGATCCAACAACGCATTCTGTCTAGTAGGATCTGCGAAGAAAATGCTCATATAGGAAATTTAAGAACTTTATTTAACCTTTAGAGGTGCTGGCAGTTCCATTACTCCAATCTATTTCAGGGTAGTTAAAATCCCCCATAACCAGGAACATGCCCCATACCAGCAGCCTTCGCCAACTGCATATGGAGATTCATTTCCACTCTTCCCCGGCATTTGGCGGCTTATAACATACTCCAACAATTAATTGCTTCTTGCTTCCTGTACACAGTTCCACCCATAATGTTTCTGCCGTATCGTTTGCTCCCCCATCTATTCCATCTTTTAATTTGGCTTCAATTCTGTTAACATACATACATACTCCTCCTCCTTTCTTATTAACTCGGTCATGTCTAAATAAGAGTATCCTTCAATATTTACTGTCCAGTCTGTGTGAATCATTAAGCCATGATTCTGCTATACCAATTACATCATACCTTTCCTTTAACGCTATTATTTCAAGTTCGCCGGTTTTTCCAGCGAACTCCTTGCATTTGTAAACATACATTTTGATATATCAATTGATTTACTTCCATACATGGTCGTACATGCCTCCTTATCCTCTATGCTCCCCCCTCCCCTTCTCCTCCCTCCGTTGTGGTTACTAGCCCCAGATCCCTAACTTTCTATCTACCCTGTGTAGTTAAACATTCCCTCCCCCCCATACCTAGTTTAAAATCTCCTCCAACCCCCTAGCCATTTCTCCCCCAAAACAGCTGCACCATCATCATTGAGGTGCAATCCGTCTCTACTAAAGAGCCTGTAGCCAACAAAAAAAATCAGCCCAGTTCTCTAAAAAACCCAAACCCCATCTCCTTACACCACCCTCTTAGCCACGCATTTATACTCCTGAGCTCCCGTGTCTCCCTAGCGTAGACGGGGCGGGTAGTATTTCTGAAATGACTACCCTGGAGGTCCTTGCTTTTAACTTGGCCCCTAATTCTTGGAAATCATTTTTAAGGACCTCACCTCCACCTCTCACTTTGTCATTGGCACCAAGTGAACCAAGACCGCCGGGTCACTCCCAGCCCACCCCCAATAATCTGTCTACACGATCCACCACATGTCGAACCTAGCACCAGGCAGACAACACACTGTTCGGCATGTAGGGTCTTGGCGACAGTTACCCTATCTACCCTTCTAATAATGGAGACGTCTTGTATTGGACAAAATATATTGGTTAGTAATGTATTATTTTAATCTAGCCTGTAATTAAACATGGATTTTATTATTTTTTTTTTACAAGAATTGCCTAAACAGTGCGGTTTCTAATTCTAAATGTGGCTGGTAGTAAAATGTAATGCACCTATTTGATAACCAAATATTATACAGAAAAGGTATTTTTAAAAAAAAACCAAGACCTGCAAATGCTGGCTAAATATGACAGGGCTGTTGCAATAAGAGGTCTTTGCTATAAACATCAGAAATCAAGTCATCTGCTGCAGCCCAATAAAAAATATGATTGGTTGCTGTAAATAATAGCACAAGAAAGCAGCCCTAAGTATTTTCTTCTAAAAAAGGATAGTTGTAACTGCTTTTAATGCAAGTAGTAAATTACCAATAAAAATAATGACGTAGGACATGAGGTGAAGTTTTCTAAGTTTGCAATAAGGGAACCCAACTTTTGAAAAAAAATCCACTCAAAAAGGATGAAAAGTGTACAATTTACAGGCCCTCATGTATAATGCACTGTGTACAAAAAGAGGAGAAACACTGTTTTTTTGTAAAATATAAGTAAATCTGAAATAGACAAAATAAGATTTATTTGAAAATAAGGCAGCAAAAAAGGTGGGGGGTGAGGTGGTAAACCTGATCACTGATTCCCAAACTAGACCTACTAATTTAGATTTTCTATGAGGGTATTTGAAACAAAGGTTATGAAAGCCTTAACTGCAGAACACTATGCATAGACATACCATATATACTTGAGTATAAGCTGAGGTTTTCAGGCTTTAAAAATAGCCTGAAAACTGAACCTTGGCTTTATTCGAGTCATTCACCTCAGAGAGAAATTGGCTGCCGCTCGATCTGCATCTTCCGACCGCACTAATCACTACTCCTAAGTGATTAACGTCAGGTGGGATGGAAGACTGGATTGAAGGCAAAGTACACTAAACATGAACTGTGGGGGGGGGGGGTTTTCAGTGATCCCATACAGTAACCCCCAATTCTGAAAACTACAACTCCCAGCAACTAAAGCATGATGGAGTGCCAAGGACTTGGGGTTTTTAAAGGCAACTAATGCTCAAAACAGAATCAGAAGAATGATATCTATTTTTAAAAATATTGCCTTCTGATTTGTATTGTTTTGAGACTTTAGTTGCCCTTTAAATGGACAGCAAAATTCCCATACAGTAATAGCCAATCCAGTATGGCTGTTACTGTAAGGGACTACCGCATGGAAATTTTGCTGTCCATTTAAAGGGCAACTAAATCCTCAGAAATGTACAGAATCAGAAGGCAGTAGTGGTCATAATTTCAACCCTTGGCTTATAATAGAGTCATAATGTTTCCTAATTTTCAGGCAAAAATAGGAACCTTGGCTTATACTAGAGTATATACAGTAAATCATCTCAAAAAGATGTCAATGATCTTGCTTCCTCCTTCTCAGTAGCAGCAACAAAAAGTCATGTAAATCATTTGACTATTCTATGAACTGTGCAAGCTGGATGGAAAGGGTCAAAATCAGTGGCATACAAACATAATATCTGTGTAGATTATAAGACATTTTTTAGCAGGTGAGATGCAGACATGGTCTGGCCACACTAGGTGCAAGCTGTCTGTTCCTCTCGATACGATTGTTCATAGGGATGCCTTCAAATAGTTTTTTTTTGCAGGCCGTATGTGCTCCGACAGCGCAATATTGTGTGGGTTTCGGCACAAACAGACAGTAACAGCAACAATGTGCATGCTTTCGCTTGCGGCCCTGTCAGTTCATGTGTGGCCTCACCTAGACTTCTAATATGTTTCAACAATGAAATCAGGCACAAATCACCGGCCTGATTATATATATATATATATATATATTACTCTCACTTGTCGACCTAGGGGCCCATCAATTTTCATACACCAACTCACTCGACGATGGCACTCTAAAGCCTTTGTATAAAAAATCAATTATTATTACAACTTTAAAACCATTGGTATTAAAGTTGTAATAAAGATTGATTTTTTTTTTAATACAAATTCCTGAAAGTGCTATCGTTGAGTGAGTTGGTGTATATACACAGTTTCTGACAAAAGTCTTGTCGCTTGTGTACAAATAGACCTGTGCCGCTTAACAATAAGACGTGTAGAGGATATAAATGGCTAAAAACGTATAAAGTTTATTATCAAAAAAGTAAAAGATCGAAGAATGATCACATGAGTAACAAGAGCACACTATAAGTATAAGTATATCAAGTAATATCAAAGAGTAATCACAATAATCGTATAAATCTCAAATGCACCCCCTCTTTCCACATCCTACTGTAGTCATGTCAGGTAGTACATCTATAGCCTAAGATACTTAACAGTCATGTCGGGGAATGAATGGAAGTCCGTGCACGGTTCACCATCAAAGGGACTGTGTATCGAGGCCACATATCACAAGGTATCCAATAAGTAGGTGGGGGCAGAAAGAAAGGGGTATCTAGCACCCAAATGCGTTTCGCACCATAGCTTTTTCAATGGCGCTGAGCCAAGAGGGGGTGCATTTGAGATTTATACGATTATTGTGATTACTCTTTGATATTACTTGATATACTTATAGTGTACTCTTGTTACTCATGTGATCATTCTTTGATCTCTTACTTTTTTGATAATAAACTTTATACGTTTTTAGCCATTTATATCCTCTACACGTCTTTGTGTTTGTTTCTATGTATTTGTTAGGATAGGCTTCTTTACATTATACAGGGACTCTCTTGTTTCATATATCGCTTAACAATAATTCTAATGCAGATTTTGTTTAAAAAAAATGGTCCATTTTACCCCAAACAGCTTTTGAAATAAAGTTTCAATGCAAAATGAAACTAACAAAGTATTCTAATATTCACAGCTTGGTAAAGCCCGTTGAGTCAATTTTTGCAAAGACATAAGTGTTGTCGCCTTGACATATGGGCTTCACTTGTGACTAATAATGGATCAATTAGGTGTCAGGTGTGTATAAAAAGAACCCCAGTACACTAGACCTTCACATCAACTGCAAATATTACGTTTGGGGGACCTGGAACTTACCTTACCGCCGCTCCACTCGCAGCCGCTTCTTCACAGAACAGCCGTTCTCTCCCGATCGTGCGCCCTATCTTTTGTATTGGCGCGCATGCGCCTAAGATAGGGCGCACGGTCGGGACAGAGCGGCTGTCAGTGAAGAAGCGGCTATGAGTGGATTGCGGTAAGGTAAGTTCCAGGCCCCCGAGCGTAATATTATTCACAGGGAGGTGAGAATAAGCGTTCTCACCTCCCTGTGAATAATACAAACGAATGGCAAATACTTATTTTTTTGGGTTTAGTGTTCCTTTAAGGCGAAGATCAAGATGCTCCAGGATTGGCCAGCCCAGTCACCTGACATGAACATCATTGAGCATATGTGGGGTCGGATGAAAGAGGAAGCATGGAAGACGAAACCAAAGAATACTGATGAACTCTGGGAGGCATGCAGGACTCTTTTTCTTGGCTATTCCTGATGATTTCATCAATAAATTGTATGAATCCTCGCCAAACCGCATGGATGCTGTCCTGTCCTTCAAGCTCATGGAAGTCATACAAGACATTAAATTTGGATCTCACAGCACCACTACTTAATTTGCTGACATATTTTGGGATTGGCTGTACAGTAGATAATTTTCTGTATACGCGACTACACTTTTGTCTTGCAACATTTTGACCTGTCTTGATTAAATGATAAATCTTTTTTCAGTGAAACTATTTTTTACCAGTACATTTATGATTATTTGGGAGGGCTTTAGCTTTTCATTTGAGCTATTTTTAACACCAATTGATCAATTAAAAATCAGACGACTTTTGCCAGAACTGTATGTATATTATATATATATATATAACTCTCTATCTATTTCTATCCTCTACTCTATCTATTCCTCTATAAGCTTTTGGTGTCCGTCCCTGTATTCTGTGTCTCTATCATATTCATATATCTATATATATATATATATATCACACACTTTCATAGGCGTGTATGTTACAAGGAAAGGAGGAAAATGGGGCCAGATGTAAAAAAAAACCTCAGCAAGTAGACTCATATTTTCCAAGCTTGAACATATTAAATAAAGAATCTAAATTTATATACGTCAGAAAGTACATATGCCCCAGATCTTCCTGAACTGTTTTTACAACCGGCTGCTCCATGATATTTTTAGAACAGTTCATTTTACATATTGGCAGACCTCAGCTCTAATCTAACACGCAAAGAGACCCACTGATTCATAAATAGAAACACACATGGAACAGGCAGTAGGCAAAGGCACTCATATTAATACACATTATAATAAAGTTCAGAATTCTAATTCATTACGCAATCAGTTTGCAACCCGAATGACCCCATACAATTAACAAATGCTCATTAAAAGAAAATGAAAGAATTCCAAGATGAATTTTAGTTTGAAGTAGTAAATCTAAAGGAGAACTATGGTCTAAACACATTTACCCTGACTAACCAGTAAATGGTAATATTGCCTAACCAGATTGGCACCACTTTGGCGCTTACTTTTTCTTTCATATTTTAAATCCTTACTATCCTTACCACAGGAAAATTACAAAGTAGCTAATTGGAAGGCTTTTCACTACCACAGTACTTTATGAGAGGAAAATTCTGACTGATTTTGAGACCAAGCTAATAATACGTATTGTATTTGTATAAAAGTTAGTAAAGGTGTGATACAGATAACTGCATTATTTTCTTTTTAGCAAATGTGGGAGAACAATCACAAATCATATGGTAACAACAAGTTGCAAAGGGAGTAATCTGTTTAGTCTTGATAAAAGTACCGTATACCTCCAAATATTTAATAATTACTCAGATGACCTTAGTTACATAGTAATTAATTACCTATTGTTAGTTACATAGTAATTAATTAAGGTTGAATAAAGACAGACGTCCATCAATTCCAACCTATTCACTTTTTTTTTTTTTAACCCTACCTAACAGTTGATCCAGAGGAAGGCAAAAAACCCCAGCTAAAAAGGGGGAAAAAATTCCTTCCTGACTCCAAACGGCAATAGGAAATATCCCTGGATCAACCAGATCTATATGCATTAATACCAGTAATTCTCAATATTTTTTAGTTTTAGAAACTTATCCAGGCCTTTTTTTAAAGTTATTCAATGAACTTGCCATTACCACATCTGCTGGAAGACAGTTCCACAGTTTCACCGTTCTCACTGTAAAGAAACCTCTCCTAACCTGAAGATGAAACTTCTTTTCTTCCAACCTTAAAGGATGTCCACGAGTCCTCTGATATGACCTATTAGTGAACAATGCACCAGAGTTCATTGTATGGGCCATTAATATATTTGTATAAGGTTATCATGTCCCCACGCAACCGCCGCTTCTCCAATGTAAACAGCCCTAACTTGTCTAATCTGCCGGCATATTCAAGCCCCTCCATTCCCCTTATTAATTTAGTTGCCCTTCTCTGAACTGCCTCAATTTCCAAGATGTCCCTTTTGTATATGGCATTCCAAAACTGCACCGCATATTCCAAATGAGGCCTTACCAGTGCCTTGTAAAGAGGGAGAATAATATTTTTCTCTCTTGAATCTATTCCCCTTTTTATACAAGACAATATCTTGCTAGCTCTGGCTGTTGCTACCTGGCATTGTTTGCTACTGTCTGTTATCTACCAGAACCCCCAAATCTTTTTCCATTACAGATGAACTTAACACAGAGTTATTTATGGTGTAGATGGCACAGGGATTATTAAATCCAAAATGCATCACCTTACATTTATCTACATTGAATCTCATCTGCCATTCTGCTGCCCATTTTGATAATCTATCTAGGTCTGCTTGCAGCACTTGCACATCATTGGAAGTTTCCAAAGCTCTGCATAATTTAGTGTCATCAGCAAACACAGAGACCTTGCTCTCAATGCCCCCTTCTAAGTCATTTATAAACAGATTAAACAGAAGCGGCCCCAGTACAGAACCCTGAGCCGCTTAGAACTTTAGCCCACATAGATGTAGCTCTATAACCACCACTCTCTGTTTGCGGTCCAATAACCAGTTCTCTATCTATGAACAAATGTTTTCTTCAAGGCCAACAGTCCTCAGTTTATACAGTAGTCGCCTAGTGGCACAGTATCAAAAGCTTTTGCAAAATCCAAATATACCACATCCACTGCTGTGCCTGAGTCCAACTTCTTACTCACTTTTTCATAAAACCAATTAAATTTGTCTGGCGATCTATTTCTCATAAATACATGCTGACTACTACTAATAAGATGATCTCTGGAGACAAAGTCAAGGATATGATCCCTTAACAAAGTTTCCATCACCTTCCCTACCACTGATGTTAGGCTTACAGGTCTATAGTTACCAGGCTGTGAACGACTACCTTTTTTGAATATTGGTATTACATTGGCTTTTTTCCAATCCAGCGGCACGTCCCCAGACAAAAGCGAATCTGAAAATATGAGAAACAGTGGTCTAGCTAGAACTGAACTAAGCTCTTTTAAAATCCTAGGATGCAATCCATCTGGTCCTGGCGCTTTATTGATATTAACTTTGTCTAATTGTTTCCGTACCATATCCTCTGTTATCCAATGTGAAAACTCTTCATTTCTTCCCTGCATATTGCTACAATCCCTACTGTAAGGACAAGGATTCTCAACAGTAAAAACCGATGTAAAAAAACGGTTTAGCAGATTAGCCTTTTCGGCATCCTCTACAACCACCTCAGCTCCATTATTTAATGGTCCCACATTCTCAGTCCTCATCTTTTTACCATTTATATACTTAAAAAACATTTTGGGGTTGGACTTGCTTTGTTCGGCAATCCGTATTTTAGCTAGTTTAATTGCTTTCTTGCACTCTTTATTACAGCTTTTGTACTCCCTGTAAGCCTGTTCTGTGCCTTCTGTTTTCAAAATTTTAAAAGCCCTTTTCTTTTTTTCCATTTCCCTTTTTACCTGAGCATTAAGCCATGCAGGACTGGACCTAATTTTTTTACACTTGTTACCTAAAGGTACCGATTTGGAAATGTAATAGTTTAATATCCCTTTAAAAGTGGTCCACATCTGCTCAGTTTCTTTACCTAGAAACAGTTCCCCCCAGTCTATGAGCAGGAACGATTCCTCTAAAAGCATAAAATTAGCTTTCCTAAAGTTAAAAGTTTTTGTTAAGCCAGTGCACTTTAGTTTTTTGCAACCTATATTAAATGAAACTATATCATGGTCATGGTCACTATTCCCTAAGCTTCCCATTACCTTCATCTCCAAAATGAGCTTAGGGTTATTAGATATCACCAGATCCAACAACGCATTCTGTCTAGTAGGATCTGCGAAAGAAAATGCTCATATAGGAAATTTAAGAACTTTATACCTTTAGAGGTGCTGGCAGTTCCATTACTCCAATCTATTTCAGGGTAGTTAAAATCCCCCATAACCAGAACATGCCCCATACCAGCAGCCTTCGCCAACTGCATATGGAGATTCATTTCCACCTCTTCCCCGGCATTTGGCGGCTTATAACATACTCCAACAATTAATTGCTTCTTGCTTCCTGTACACAGTTCCACCCATAATGTTTCTGCCGTATCGTTTGCTCCCCCATCTATTCCATCTTTTAAATTTGGCTTCAATTCCTGTTTAACATACATACATACTCCTCCTCCTTTCTTATTAACTCGGTCATGTCTAAATAAGGAGTATCCTTCAATATTTACTGTCCAGTCGTGTGAATCATTAAGCCATGATTCTGCTATACCAATTACATCATACCTTTCCTTTAACGCTATTATTTCAAGTTCGCCGGTTTTTCCAGCCAGACTCCTTGCATTTGTAAACATACATTTTAGATTATCAATTGATTTACTTCCATACATGGTCGTACATGCCTCCTTATCCTCTATGCTCCCCCCTCCCCTTCTCCTCCCTCCGTTGTGTTACTAGCCCCCAGATCCCTAACTTCTCTATCTACCCCTGTGTAGTTAAACATTCCCTCCCCCCATACCTAGTTTAAAATCTCCTCCAACCCCCTAGCCATCTTCTCCCCCAAAACAGCTGCACCATCATCATTGAGGTGCAATCCGTCTCTACTAAAGAGCCTGTAGCCAACAAAAAAAATCAGCCCAGTTCTCTAAAAACCCAAACCCCATCTCCTTACACCACCCTCTTAGCCACGCATTTATACTCCTGAGCTCCCGTTGTCTCCCTAGCGTAGCACGTGGCTGCGGTAGTATTTCTGAAATGACTACCCTGGAGGTCCTTGCTTTTAACTTGGCCCCTAATTCTTGGAAATCATTTTTAAGGACCTCACCTCCACCTCTAACTTTGTCATTGGCACCAATGTGAACCAAGACCGCCGGGTCACTCCCAGCCCCACCCAATAATCTGTCTACACGATCCACCACATGTCGAACCCTAGCACCAGGCAGACAACACACTGTTCGGCATGTAGGGTCTTGGCGACAGATTACCCTATCTACCCTTCTAATAATGGAGACGTCTTGTATTGGACAATAATATATGGTTAGTAATGTATTATTTTAATCTAGCCTGTAATTAAACATGGATTTTATTTATTTTTTTTTTAACAAGAATTGCCTAACAGTGCGGTTTCTAATTCTAAATGTGGCTGGTAGTAAAATGTAATGCACCTATTTGATAACCAAATTATTATACAGAAAAGGTATTTTTAAAAAAAAACCAAGACCTGCAAATGCTGGCTAAATATGACAGGGCTGTTGCAATAAGAGGTCTTTGCTATTAAACATCAGAAATCAAGTCATCTGCTGCAGCCCAATAAAAAATATGATTGGTTGCTGTAAATTAATAGCACAAGAAAGCAGCCCTAAGTATTTTCTTCTAAAAAAGGATAGTTGTAACTGCTTTTAATGCAAGTAGTAAATTACCAATAAAAATAATGACGTAGGACATGAAGGTGAAGTTTTCTAAGTTTGCAATAAGGGCACCCAACTTTTGAAAAAAAATCCACTCAAAAAGGATGAAAAGCATGTACAATTTACAAGGCCCTCAATGTATAATGCACTGTGTACAAAAAGAGGAGAAACACTGTTTTTTTGTAAAATATAAGTAAATCTGAAATAGACAAAATAAGATTTATTTGAAAATAAGGCAGCAAAAAAAGGTGGGGGTGGAGGTGGTAAACCTGATCACTGATTTCCCAAACTAGACATACTATATTTAGATTTTCTATGAGGGTATTTGAAACAAAGGTTATGAAAGCCTTTAACTGCAGAACACTATGCATAGACATACCATATATACTTGAGTATAAGCTGAGGTTTTCAGGCTTTAAAAATAGCCTGAAAACTGAACCTTGGCTTATATTCGAGTCATTCACCTCAGAGAGAAATCTGGCTGCCGCTCGATCTGCATCTTCCGCCTGATGTCACTACTCACTACTCCTAAGTATTAACGTCAGGTGGGATGGAAGACTGGATTGAAGGCAAAGTACCATAACACTGAACTGTGGGGGGAGGGGGGTTTTCAGTGATCCCATACAGTAACCCCCAATTCCTTGAAAACTACAACTCCCAGCAACTAAAGCATGATGGAGTGCCAAGGACTTGGGGTTTTTAAAGGGCAACTAATGCCTCAAAACAGAATCAGAAGAATGATATCTATTTTTAAAAATATTGCCTTCTGATTCTGTATTGTTTTGAGACTTTAGTTGCCCTTTAAATGGACAGCAAAATTCCCATACAGTAATAGCCAAATCCAGTATGGCTGTTACTGTAAGGGACTACCGCATGGAAATTTTGCTGTCCATTTAAAGGGCAACTAAATCCTCAGAAATGTACAGAATCAGAAGGCAGTAGTGGTCATAATTTCAACCCTTGGCTTATAATAGAGTCAATCATGTTTTCCTAATTTTTCAGGCAAAAATAGGAACCTTGGCTTATACTAGAGTATATACAGTAAATCATCTCAAAATAGATGTCAATGATCTTGCTTCCTCCTTCTCAGTAGCAGCAACAAAAAGTCATGTAAATCATTTGACTATTACTATGAACTGTGCAAGCTGGAAAGGGTCAAAATCAGTGGCATATCAAACATAATATCTGTGTAGATTATAAGACATTTTTTAGCAGGTGAGATGCAGCAAATGGTCTGGCCACACTAGGTGCACTGCTGTCTGTTCCTCTGCGATACGATGTTCATAGGGCATGCCTTCAAATAGTTTTTTTTTTGCAGGCCGTATGTGCTCCGACAGCGCAATATTGTGTGGGTTTCGGCACAAACAGACAGTAACAAGCAACAAATGTGCATGCTTTCGCTTGCGGCCCTGTCAGTTCATGTGTGGCCTCACCTAGACTTTCTAATATGTTCTAACAATGAAATCAGGCACAAATCACCGGCCTGATCCATGGGTGGTATCGGGTCTAGCCAGGAAGAACGGGCTTTAAAAAAGTCAGGGCTATGATCTGGCTCAAAAACAAGATGGCTGAAAATGTATATGTTAACAGGGCTAAGTATTAAGCCCAAAGTTAAGTTGACATATTTAATATGTATATAATTAATAAAATAAGCTGCAATTATTGTGTCTGTTATTGACTCGTATTAGCCCATGCATTAAGTAAAGTTCCAATGTAATTTGGAGAGATGGAGGAACAGGTAAAAGACTTGACATTTTGGTACCACTGCAAGGTAAGGTGACCTGAACCAAAAATGTCAAAAAACGTCTAACTTACCGTGTTGAGTGCATTAAGTGTAGTGTCATCTCGAGAAGCAGCAACGCAGCCATCTTCTGTCGATCCCCCATCACACATTCCTGCAAATGCAGCCATACTCCTAAGAATAAAATTAAAACAAAACTGGGTCTTAACTCAGTTGCATGGTCTTTATGGAAGAATCCAAAGAACATTCTTTTTTCTGTTACTTCGTATAATCAATTAACCAAACATTTGTGTGTTCATCACCTATGGTACCAAGGTACATTTTTGCTTCTTTAACTTGCCTATAATCATTACACCAAAGAAATATTCTGTGACGTTAAGTCTTAACATTCAGCTAAATGATTCAGCCAATTTATTGTACATTTGGGAAATCTAATGGTGTGAACCAACTTCTTATCCTGTAATATTTTTTTTCCTAGGCCATTTGAATGAAATATAAAAACATGTTTATGTGAATTTGTGAAAGCATATATGGCCTACACAGTACACAGGGGGTACACATAGGTCCCAGCATTAACTAGGTAGTGTGGCTGTCCCAAACTATCTTCAGTATACTTAATAAAGGGAGAGCGTTTGGTAGTGTGAAACAGGTCTTTAACAGACGACTGAATCTTACATATTATGTCTGTCATCTGTTAAAGATTGGTACATTGTGTACCCAGCTGTAAACCCAGACATTTTTCTTTCTCCATGAAATCTGCAGACTTACCTAGCTGCTCGCAGATACATCAGCAGGTCACAGTCATTAACACCTGGCATCCATACGAGTTCCTCATGTTGTGTAATTGTATCCCTGTCCGGTGATGGGAAGGGCTGCAAATCAGGTAGTTTGGCCTGTGAAGAACAGAATAAAGTGGATAGTTAATATTATATTAGGGCTCCTTAACAGCAAGGTGCATCAATCTTTATTTTCTATATACAGGCTTTACAAAACATGGTCTTAAATATTAAAATGCATCATTGCAGCAAACATTGTTAACTTTTCACACAATGGTTACCTATATCATGCAGTTTCTTCACCTGCAACTACCTGCATGGAAGGTCTCTTTAGGATAAGCTGGGTACACACAGTTAAGAGCATTGTCCCATGTATACTGGACCTATGGGTCATCCTGATGGCTGACATTGCCTTATGGGTGGAATATACCAAGTTTGAATATTGTGTTTTTTTATATACACTAGACTGGCATACACATATACACTCATATATCATAACTGACAAATATGCCTATGAAAGAGTAACAAACTGTTAAGTAAAAATGCAAAATACCCGGGGCAGGTAAGTAGGATTAATTATTCCTACTTCCTAATATTATTTCATTAAAGGGCATGTCCACCCCCAAAACTATAATTTCACCCACTACTGGCCCCACTGTGTGATGTATAAAAATCCTTACCATACATTCCTGCTCCAAATGGCTGCCCTGCTATGCCCCTCCAAAGTCCCAAAAACTGGTCATCAGGAGCCTGGCAGAGTCCATATAGGGCTCTGCCATCTGTCTCTCCTCCGGGAGAATTTTGTAATGCGCACTGCAGCCCTACCCTCCCTTTCCCACCTGTTTTGCTCTCCCTCCCCTTAGCTACAAACCCCTTTGTTATATAGAAGATATTCCACCGCAGCCCCAATCGCTATAATAGATTTTACAGAAACTCCCCCGAACTCTACTTACCTTACCTCTCTCCCCCGGCGTTCTCCACTGTACGGAAAGAGGTAAGGTAAGTAGAGTTCGGGGGAGTTTCTGAAAAATCTATTATAGTGGTTGGGGCTGCCTGCCTTTTCGTGGCTATGTTCATCACATTGAATTTAATACAGAGACTAAAAAAATGAAGGCACCAACCATCATAAAGAAAAATCTAGAATGTCCTATTTAGTATAAATCAACATTTCACCCAACCTTAAAAAAATTTTTACACTGTGGGCAAAAATACTGCATTCGGAAACCCTTTTATCTGAATCAAAGCCCCAAAATCAACAAAATATGTTGAAACTGACACACAGCTTGAGGGAAAAGATACTTTCATTAAACATATATCTCTCAGTGTCGCGAGACCTAATTAGAAGCTTAAGCCATCTGCAGCAATATTAGCAGTGAGGCTGGAGAGCACTTCATGAGAAAAAAAGCATACAGCCTCTAATTCTTGTGGATGAAATACAAATCATACTTAAAAAGGCAATATTTATCAGCCAAATATGAGCAAGAGGTGCAAAAGCCTTAACGCCTACATATAATATACTAGTTTCTGTATATGTGAGCATAACCTAGAACATCTATAAAGTAAAATTCGTAGCTGTGGCAACAATAAAGACAAAGTTGAGAAAAGTTAATGCACTACAGTTTACTAAATGAACAATTATTTATTTGTACTGAAATTGCATGACTGCCCTAGAATGCTTTAAGATACAAGCATAGAAGTTTGTAAAAAAATGTGTCATTAAAGATGCAGAGACAAAAAGTAAAAAGAACTACATCATTAAAGGGTATCTCCATTGGTAAAAAATAAATTTGGGATTCGGTTTCATTGAAGAATGGGAGGTAAAGGAGCTGTGTCTTACCTCCCGTTCTTCAATAAAACCTTCAGGAGCTGGGAACGAAGGTAAAGTACTTACCTGATCGGTCGCTGCTCCACCGAATAGTCTGACAGATCCCAACGGACTCTGTATTCAATGTACATTGCACTTGCGCATAGTGTATTAAGACCTCTCAGACAACGTGGTTCAGTTTCAACACTCAGACTACACAGTATATTTAATGTGTAAGTCTAATGCCCCTTCTGGGCCTAAAGGTGCCCATATATGATTACGATCACGTGAAGATGCAGAATCTGTCCGTACACATGCTGTGGTAACCGCAAACACAGCTCTGACCAATCCCCAGACAGCCGTGCACCCACACAGAGGGCTGATCATACCTGCTCCCATTGCTATAGTAGAGGGAGCCAATACAGACCAACGGAAATTTTTAGTCTTGAACTACCAACGGCAATAGTTCAACGGGGTCATTTTTAGACCACACATTTTGCAGATAGTCGGCAAATCTGTCAGATCCAATGGGATTTGGTGGGTATCTAATGTGTATGGCCACCTTACCTTATAAAACAATTGTATTTCTTGTGCGAGTATCTTCGCATTTCTGTGGTTTTACAAATGGCTTTGTATTTAGCTACTGTCTGACCCTCAATTTAAAAGAGAACTAAACATCAGTTAAAATATTACAGACAGAAACACAAGACAAACAGTGACTTAAATGCCATGGGCAACAGCAGCCTAATCTCTTTTTGTGGCAATTTACGCAGGATGAATGCATAGTGTTTAACACTCTATAGGATGTACTGTTCATACCTGATGGCTGGGTCCAACTCGTATCTCCCCCTGGGTGCTATTAAGCCTCCTGAAACAAATATGATTACAATTTAGAATCAACAGACACTGTATAGCTCAAAACTTTTAGAAGCTGCAAAATATGCCCATAATCTCTAGTGAAAACAAACACACACACACTGATCAAGTCTTAGGTGTATATGAAACACTGTATGGGTAAATTATGAAAATTATTTTGCTTGCTATTAGGATACTGATCACACAAATTCTTACTCACCTGTACTATCCAATAAGCAAAAGGCTTTCTGCAAGGTCACTGAGATACATGATCTGATCCTTCAGTTTTGGCTGTTTTAATTCATGTTGGATAAATTGCATTGCCATAAAATTTATATTTCTCAATACAAACATTTTCAAATTCCTATTTTTAAATTTAACCAACCTAAGCAAAGTCAGTATAAGTTTTTTTCAAAATGGAAAAAAACTTAAAAAGAACCCACAGATGGCTTACCTGCCAACATTTCCGATACTGACCCATTAATTTTGCAATTGAATGTAAATCACAAAATGATTGGTCCAGGTGGTTGTTCCAACATCTGAGTAACGTCAGAGGCAAGATTCCCCATATATTGTCAGCATAAGAGTGGAAACCTGAATTTAATTTCCTTTCCTTAAAGAAAATGAGGCTGCACCAGATGATGTAGTATTCTAGAATATCCAACACTCTTCTTTTTTTTCTTTATACAATCTTATTTGCTACCATTTAATTACTTGTCTGTACCTCTCCAATTGTTTGCGCTGTTGTACAACTTCATGGTTATAGGGAGGACAAATAAAAGGTCCTCAGCTGATAAATCCAGAAGACAACATTGGATTTGCCTTCTGTTTAGGCAGGGCAGTAATGTAAGTTAGAAATACAGATAGTTATTTAAACCCCCAAGAGGTGAAATTTGGTATCAACACCTTATATCCAGTGGAAGATTATTTTATTATAACCTACCCCTGTAGTGGATTTTCTACTTCTCCTCCTGGAATCTTACAGTTCCAGGAGGAGAAGTAAACCAGAAGCCACAAAGGGGGAGGTTATAATTAATAATGCACACCAAACTGTAAATTAAAGGGATATTAGAAGTCACCTTGGAGTTCCATGCCCTGTATAAAAGGTACTCGGCCTGCGGCCTCGTGCTTTTATATGGTCACTGAACTCCTCTGTGACTTCTAATATCCTTATAACCTACCCCTGTAGTGGATTTCTATGGGAGGAACTGTAAGATTATAGCCTTATAATCTAACAGTTCCAGGAGGAGAAGGAAACCAGAAGCCAAAAAGGGGTAGGTTATAATAAATAATGCCCCCCGAACTGTAAATTATAAGGAAATTAGAAGTCACCTTTGCGTTCCGTGCCCTGTATAAAAGGTACTCGGCCTGCGGCCTCGTGCTTTTATATGGTCACGGAACTCCTCGGCGACTTATAATACCCTTATAATTTACAGTTGGGGGTGCATTATCCACTATATAATTTACAGTAGGGAGTACATTACCCACTATATTACTGCCATTGGCTCTACCTAACAAGTATGACTTTTTTTCATGTGGGCTTCAATCTTTAATGGTTTCTTTTGTACTCTTAATACATTGGCATATGTGTGCTTACATATACAATATTCCAGTCACATTACTGATTGATATTTTCCAAAGAGAAAACAGTCAAGACTTTAAAATTAGAGTTCCTGCTACCATTTATTTCTCATATTTATCATCATACTTGTGCCAATGAGCTTTAATACAGTTTTTATGTTGTGGTTTCAATCAAGCAGTAAAGAGTTAATACTAGACTATTAGACTCCGGTACACCATCATCTCTGCTTTAAAAAAAGGCACAAAAGGAAACCAATCTATCAAAGCAGTTACCATAGAAACAACGTAATATTTCGGCCCTCTTCAGCTGCGGCGAATTACATAAAATGACAAGATCTTTCTTTTGAAAAAAAATGGTTACTATGGAAACACTGTGCTCACTGAGGTAAACAGGCAATGGACAGGGAGCTAGGAAAGTGAATGTAAAATGGAAGGGAAGGCAGAATGTTATATCAAAGAGCACAACAAGAACAAAATGTATTACATTAATTTAGTGTTCATTCCATTATCCTATTGCAGGGCATAATAAATCAATGTCTTAACATGCATCAATATCCAATTCAAAATATTTCTAAAAAAACATGGGGAAAACCAACAACGGCACTATTGGATAATGAAAGTCACGTGGCACATCTTCTTGAAACAAAATAACTTTCCCCTGATTGGTCTTCAGGAGACAAGCCTCTAGTTATCCAGTACTTCATTCCAAACATCCCAGCAAAGATAGAATACATATTCTTTAAATATGTGAATATAATGTATATATACATTTAGGTATATAAATGCATCAGCTATTAAAGGAACCTAGCATTTTTCAGTCTTTTGAAATCTATGCAAAACATGAAGATAAAATCACAGTACCCGCAAAAACGCATAGCATCGGTATGATTTGAAGTACAATGTGGAATTGTAGATCAAGCTACTTGATACTTAACAAAATCCATACCCCATATACAAGCAGGGGGTGAAGCGCAACTGGACCACAACTTTATGAAAGAAATGCCGGCAAACGAATGTATCTCACCAGGACTCACAAAAAGAAGGAAGATGGTTTTGTAATTTAATTTAATGTCAAAACCAAAATATAAAACACATTTATCTAAATCTATGTAATACTCTGTAGTGCTCCAGCAACACTCCCATTGAAAATTAATCTATCACACAAACTACCATCACAGAAAAAGCAAAATTAAACTATGTGAAGGGGATTACAAATATGATTATTGTGCTTCATATAGAGAACTAGAAGGAGCTCTCCAACCGGCTACGGTTAAGGACCAAGGTTTGAGGAAGTAACTTGAAAGTCAGAAAATCATTCTTTTTTTTGTTTCAGCCCTAAACGTCACTTAAGTTTCAGTTTTCTGACAGTAATTCACCTTACAAACTTTCACATATCTACCGTCCTTCTCAAGATATAAAAGCCTATTCACCAAAGTAAAGATCTTCAAACGGTTTCTTGGCAGGTGCATTGAACTACCTCTTCTTGTAGAGAAAAATGTTAAAGTGAATGTTCAGTGGAAAATATCAATATTTTAAAAAGTATTAGTTTGTATTATACATACCTAGTTATTCTAGATATTTTCTCCCATTTTGAAAAATCAGTAGAATTTCTACCCCTTGCTATTCCCTGCTGTTAACATTAGTGAGCTGACATTTCAGGTTCTAACGGCCCTTCTTCCCAGGATGCACCACTTCCTTGGAATGTTCCTAACAGTAATTTCTACTGATTGGCTGTTGGATGTTGGATGGGTCAAACATGCTCAGATCTCTACTGAGCAACTTAACCAACCCAGGCACTGGGTCAAGGGCAAAACCATAACAGTCTCTATTAGGGGTTCTACAACCAGGAAGTTAGTATTTCGGAAGTATTTATTTACACACAGACAAAATGCTGAATGGGCAGGTTAAGGTCATTGGGATGGAAAAATACTGCTCTTTTTTCTTAAAAGCTTATGTATTTCCACTGAACTTCCCCTTTAAGTCTCTAAGCTAGTGAATGTCGGTAATAATCTAAATATACAGTTCTATAAATAGAACTCCACTGTTTTTACATAGTAATTGAAGTTGAATAAAAACAAATGTCCATCTAGTCCAACCATTATACCCTACCCATAAACCTTACCAACAATTGATAATGGGTAAGTTGAGAGTTAAAATGTAGCCCACAAATCCTGGCAGTTCTCGCCAACTTCTATATGTAAGCAAAGTTTACAAATTCAGTATATATATATATATATATATATATATATATATATATATATACACAAAAGTACAGTGGTATAAAAAAAAAATCTGTATATATATACTTGGTATACAAAACCAGTGCAAGAGAATGGCATATCCCCCATATAAACCACTGTGCTTTTAACAGTGACATAAAATTAAGAGCAATCCATTAAAAAATGTAGTCACCAGGAATAATAATGTGTATTGGTTTCCTGGCTTGTGGGATTTTCCCTGCAATACAAACTCTTAGAAAAAGCATTATTACTATGCTACTGCTTCCTGTGATCCTCTGCAGTTAAGGTTAGTACACGTTTCTGCCCAAACAACCACCCAGGTATTTTGATATTTTGCCTGATTGTTTTGAATAAAGGGTGTAATTACAGTCTTAACTGATTGCTTAAAAAACAAGATGTGGGCACACTGAATGGCAATTGGCTGATGTTATAAGTAGATGCAAACCTCTAAAGTCCTCTACCCACTTCAAATCAAAAAAAAGTTTAGAGGTCCACACTACACAACATGTTTTACACGTTTATTGGCGAATCACACCCTTTCTAAGGGGACATGGTGTTCTCTGTGCACTTATTGGTCACTACTGATTTTTAGGCAAAATATGTCGTCTGATTAAGCATATTGGAAAATCATGGCTCACACTGCGGTCTTCAATGATTAACCAAGATAAAATATCAACTGATAGTTGACAAATAAAAACCTTAAAAGGTATGTCCACCCTAAAATACATTTATTTCTGTAGTGTAGCCTCCCTCCTCCTAGCCCTAAACGCATTGTCGATTTTTAAATAAAAACTTACTTACCAGCCTTCGTTTCTGTGGCCTCTGCCTGTAATGTTACTTTCACAAAGGAAGTAACATTAGGGGCCGGACCGGCAGCCGCATCTGTGATTGGCCAATCACATATACGGCTGCTGGCTATTGGGAATGCTGCTGGAATAAAGGCTCGTAAGTATGTTCTCCGCCATTTTTAAAAAAACCAAATTTAGAACAATTTAAATCCAGCGCACTGAATATGGAGGGTGGGTGGGAGGGAGAAGGAGAGGAGTCTTGTGCATGTCAAAATTCTCCCGGAGGTGAAGAGAGAGGCAGAAATGGAATTTAGCTGTCTCAGCCTCCTAGTGTCCAGAATTTCCAACTTAATTCTGGCCGTCCATTCCAACGACAGCAAACTGAGAGAAAAGGTAGGGGTAATTTTACTTTAGTTTAATGTGGGCAATCACTGGTTAAATTTTCAGCTTGATAATACATTTTGCAGTAAGAAAAAAGATTTTCAGTTCTTATAACATGGTTATTTATCTATAATTAAGTTATAAGACATTTATTCTCAAAATTACCAACACATTCGTTAAAGAAATTTTTAAAAAAGGTTCTTATAACTTTTCTGCTCACAAAAACTTAAAATGAACTTGTTGTACGAAGTAAATTTTAAACATTATCCCTTTCCCTTTTTCCAAAGGAACGACTTCACACAACTACTTCCATTCAACATCCATTCTATTCTATGTTCAAAGAATGTTTACATTTTAACGAATTAAAAAAAAATGTCCGATAAAAGTTTTCCAAAGGCTTATTTTAAGACACTGCAACAAAAATAAATAATTTAGATGAACATACTTTCTTAGTCAACAGCTTTTTAACCCTTTACACCATCACAAAACTAGGATACTTTTTATACTAGTAGGGATTAAATGGTATTCTGAATTTTTAAAGGGTTTCGGGGTACATCTAAATGAAATAATAAAAATAATTTTTCATGGGCAAACAAGAGTGATTTTATTATTGCTGTTAAACTACATCTTTCAGAACAATCATAATGTTTTGTTTATATGAATTAGAATTAAACATTTTTTAAAAAAAAGGTTACACAGAACATAACACTTAGCTATGGGAATATTGAATAAGTTTGTTTTTCCACATTATCAAACTAACTCGCATCATTAGCCCTAGGGACGTAGACTTCTCAATCAAAAAAAAGTTCCACCCACAGCACAAAGCAGCCAATAGCTGCCTAACTCCATCCCTCCTGAAAACATTATCTAAACAGTCACCGCAGGCCCAAAACATTAAATCAAGAAGCCACATTGCTAGCTGTGTTGGTTTCTAAAACCCCTTAGAGTGAGACGCCGCAAGTATAACTGGTATGACAAATTACTTTTATTAACACTAGTGAAACTACAGTGTCTTAAATGTATCACACATCACAACAGTAACACAGCAAGACGGTATACATCATTACAGGAGAAGATGCAATAAGATTACAGGGAGAACAGAGCGCACAGTTTCAAGCATACCTGGATGTGCTTCGTGCTGCTCACAGGTAAGCATGCATAACAGCTGCAGCACACACTGCTTACGGCTTTGCATCAACATGCAATATTAATAAAATAGCAGAAGAAAATAGTAGTCCAGGGTAAACATTTCACAAGCTTGCAGAAGCAGCAGTGCGGGAGGCCAGATGTCAGTTCCTACCTGCAGGGGCTGAACAGGTCATCCATCACTAGCACAGACGCTGCTGGCTCTGCCTGGATCCCTCAGCCTGCAGTTTCTGTTCTAAACTCTCCCCTTTTCTTACTCTAACTACTCAAAATGGTGGCACATGCAGTCAGGGACCTCAGAGAGCTTTCACTGAGCTTGTGCTATGACCTCAGCCTCCACGCACAACGCTGAAAACTTCCCCCCTCAGACTAAAAGCACTGAGCATGTGCTGTGACCCCCCTCCTGCTTATTCCTCGTCCACTCCCCCCACCCCCTCCTTCCTCGCCTTAGCCACAGACCTTCCTACAACGCAATCAATCTCAACCCTGCTGTTTCCGTAAATAAAGCAGAGTACACAGCCTCTGCTAGCACCTCTCCCTGGCATACTAAGCTTGTGTGTGAGGAAAGAGCAGGGGCCCCAGCAAGGGTTTCTCTGAGCAACGAAGCCTCAGGCTTTCAGTGCTGCAGCCTACTGAGACTTTAAATGGCAATGTCAGCTACCCAGACAGCTAAGCACAGCTCAGCCACTCAGGGCTAAAACACTGACACCAGAAGCAAGCAGACAGCTCTGATCTAATCACACAGAGCATTCCCCCCTCATTGTATTTGTTAATAAAATAGGGAAACAAGGCACAGCAGGAAATTACATTATCAAAAGCATACGGATACTTTTTTATTGTGGACGATAGGTTTATAGACAAGCTTTTGAGATACAAGTCCCTTCTTTAGGTAAAGCCGTAATATAGAATTAAGCATACTGGTATGAAGAAATACCATAATGGTAATGAGAATTCAAAAATTCTCAGACAGGTTCTGAGCTACAGTTTCAACCCTCTGAAAAGTCTACCAACACTATTACATTACAGTTCCAATTCATGCAAACAAGGAAAAAGATAGAATACATGATTTAAACCACAATTTAAAATTGCTTAAATTTAAAGAACGTTGGAAGAACCGACTTCTGTGTTATCAACTCCTTAGAAGCCGCATCAATACAAATAATTCAAACAAATGCGACTTGGTGATCCCCAGGATTGCGTTACCAAGTATTTTTTATTTCTAGTCCAATTTAACCACATGCTTACTGGAATTGTAAAGACTTTAGGTAACAAAATGTGGGACCAGTGTCAGGTGTTGTCCCAGTTTTTAAAGTATATACACATGAAATAAAAATGAACTGTGTTTTCAGCTACATATTAAGACAACAGTAATATATGCACTGAAGAGCATACCTCTTTAGCCCCTTGCTTAAAAACAAGTCAGCATTTCCAAGGCACAGTGCCGTATGCAAGCCGAACACTATTTTTGGCAATGTTAAGCTGTCTGCCGGGTAGGTCACTGCATCTTCCACAGAAAAAAACAAGGGGATTATATGTCACTACATAGATGCACTCAGTCTATGTTAAAACTTTCCAGAAGTAACAGGCTGAGATAAAAAAAAAATTCTCTCAGGACAGTAGTTAGTATAGTAAGGCAAGGGGAAGAGCTAGCAAGACAGTCTCAAGTATACAATCTGCTCACACTGTACAAAAAAAAGGGGAGGTCAGAACCAATCACTTAAAACTGAACTAAACAGTCATGTTCAATAATGAAAGGCATTAAATTATCGATGGCAGAGAGCATATAAAACACTCATCTTATATACTAACCTAGGGCTGTAAATATGCATGGACACCGCACGCACTTGCTTGAGCGCCGCGTCACATGTGGGAGGGATGGAGGAGGTGCGTGCAGTGGGGACAAGTTACTGGTCAACATTTTGTACTTTCTATCTAAAAATGTATTTACTAAACATAAGAACCATGGTGAAACATGCAAACTTGTTCTATGGGTATGTATGAAAATTTAGACCTGGGCAGGTCTCTACATAACTATTCATATGTGTCATGGAACTTTGGGGTGACTGTAAATATGCTGCTCGGCTCATTTATTTTTCTTCTTGCTTCTCCTCTCTGTCAGTTCCTCCACTGGTTGCCCATCATGCAAAGGATCCAGTTCAAACTGCTTACACTATCCTATAAAGCACTATCCAACACAGCCTCTCCATATATCTCAGAGCTGATCTAGCAATACCGTCCCAGGCTCAAGATTCGGTCCACAAACCATAAACTTCTCTCATCCACCCTAGTCACCTCTTCCCATGCCCGCATTCAGATCTTTACTTGTGCTGCCCTCTGCTCTGGAACTCCCTTCCTCCGTCTGTCCATCACTCACCATCCCTTAACACCTTCAAACGTAACCTTAAAACCCATCTCTTTAGGCTAGCATATTACCTGGCCTAAACATTACCCCTCTTACTACCCAATATGATTCAACCCGCCTTTCACGCTCCACTGCCAATCTATTTACAGACTATCGATTCTAGTCACCTTATGTCTCACCCCCATATCCTCTAGTCTGTAAGCTCTTTGGGCAGGGTCCTACTTACTATTGTAGCACAGTATTGCTGTAAGAAACTTCACACTCTCTTTACTTATATTATGTATTACCTGTGTATGTAATAAGTATGACATTGTATAACATGTATTACCCTGTATGTAATGTATGACTAATTGTAAAGCGCCACGGAAGATGTTGGCACTATATAAATTAATAATAATAATAAATATCTTAATATTTTTAAGTAATGGTTGCATAATTTCCATATGTCATGAGACAGACGACAGCAAAGAAGCGATTATAATGGATGACTATGCCAAGGCATTGTTGATAATGTACCCACCACTGTAAATTATAAGCATATTAGAAGTCACAAAGGAGTACCATTACCATATAAAAGCAAGAGGCTACAGGTCATGGAACTCCGATGTGACGGCTAATATCCTATTCATTTATTGAAGATTAGCTTATCTATTATAAGCCACCACATTAAAGCTGGGTACACACACTTTCAAAAGTGAGACAAGATGTGGCTACACACAGCCACAAGCTTTCTCCCTATATTAAGTATAGGGAGATTGTTTGTAACACAGCCGACTTCCAAGCCGACTTATCCAATGGGGTATAAATATAAGAATATAATACATAAGGCTAGGCATTTTCAATGGTGAGTTGCAGTGGCGAGAATCTATATTACAGTCACTGAGTGATTTCCTGCATTCTACTGCCCCTCCCACTGTCTCCCCCTCCCAGTATTTGTCATTTATATAGGAATCCCTTGTTTATTCTTGACAGACATGTTCGGTCCTTCTTTCTCTTTTCAATAGGAACGGTAATTAACTATTTATACATTAATCAGGGATTCCTATAGAAATGACTAATACAGGAAGGGGGAGAGACAGTGGTAGTGGGCAGGTTATTTTTTTTGGCTGGCCTTATGTATTATAAGAAATAATATGATACCTACAGTGTAATATATGGATTTACTTCACCTCAGAGTTCCATGACCTGTATAAAAGCACTTGGCCTGCGGCCTCGTGCTTCTATATGGTCATGGAACTCCTCTGTGGCGTAAAATCCTTATATTACACTGTAGGTAGCGTATTATCCCTTATATAACTTACACAACATTTACAACCCTTGTGTGTTATATTCGGATTAACGCACCCTTCCAGCCTAATACCATATATTAAAAGTGAAGGAGTTAACTAACCACATGCAATCACAAAGCCGAGCGCTTTTATAGATGTTACCTAGCTTTATATCATTATATCATTATATTACGCTGGAAGGGTGCTTTATCCCTAAAATAAAGGTCACAACTAGCCAGAGTGTCTCCGGATGTTTACAAAGTACAACTCCCAGCATACACCACCACCACCAGCCCCCTACATGCGCTGCGCTTCTGTGCACTACCGGAGCACGTGCAATCATTTTAGGTCTGTATAGCATGCGCTCTGATAGGGCACAATAGAGGAAGCGCACTGATTCGCCACAGGCTTACCACAGCTCTTTGCCAGCTTTACAGGGCATGTTCAACCCCTCAAATGTAAAATTATACATATAGGTGAATCACCCCCAAATTCCAAAACTATAATAGTTAGAAAGCTGAAAGAAATGGGGTATTTCCTTCAGCTGCAAATTTTTATGCTTTGTTTATGCTTGGAGGATGCAGCTAGGAGAATAGCATTCGGTCATTGGCTGTGAAGTCATTTATTACAACCATGACTGCTGGCTACTAACTGGAAGAGCCAGGAAGCAGAAAGTGGGATAACAGAGCATAATGCAGCATTTCAGGTTAGTCAAACAGTTTTGGTGTTTGGAGGGAAATTTACCTATTTTCTTTTTTCATTTGAGGGGTGAACTTGCTCTATAATTCTCATTTCATATTAATCACTAATAATAATAATTAAAAGCAGCAGGACCATATGAAACAATTTTTGATAGTGTTTTATTCATTCATTTTTCATCCATCCCATAGCTGTAATGCCCTATCTATGCCAGGGGCTGATTGTATATCGAAAGCAAATAAATGCAAAAAAGGTAAATGAAAACAATAATATTTTGTTCCCTGCAAAATACAAGGAGTCCCCGGGTCACGAACCAGGTTCTGTAGGTTTGTTTTTAAGTTGACTTTGTATGTAAAGCTGGGTACACACATAAAAGATATTTTAAAAACGACAGACAGAATCTTGCAGATTCTGTCTGTCATTTTCTAAAGATCTCTCTACCCACAGTCATAGGGAGAACGCTTGGGACTGCAGATTTCCCGCAGTAAGACTCCTTATACTTTAAGTATGAGACGACTGCAGCAGAGGGTACTTTTCGGGCATTTCCAAATGATTGCAAGGCCAGCGGTGAATGTTCGCCGGCCTAGGGAGTGCTGAGAATTACGCTACACACAATAATGATAAAGGGACAATACCGTCAGATCCAGCAGTAATACAAGTATATTAACAGCCCTTTATTTGTTAGTTATATGTACCTGTTCCAAATAAATGTAGGTACACATAATAACAAACAACCACCTGGCTGTATGCTCCTGCTGGCCCCCATGCTGTTAAGTATTTGCCCTCATGCTTCTCCATTTATAAGCTTGTGAAGGTTCTCATTCATCCAGGTCATGGTATATCTGTTGTATTCAATTAGATCAACTGGACTTGAAATGTAGTTCTTGAAGACGTTTCGCTAGTCATCCGACTGGCTTTCTCAATTCAGAATGACTTGTACAAGAATCTGTGGCAATTATGTATCCATTTATAAGCATTTATAAGTTGTTTGTACGAATGATTGTAACCCAGAGACTGCCTGTAATTATCTAACAGTTGTATTTCATTTTTGCAGTCTGTTAAAGAATTAGTTTTACCATACTCTTACAATTAAAGGAACATCACAGATGTTTGTAAAAAACAAAAACAAAAAAACTACAACTGTATGGACATATATTTCTTTAGGAAGCCTTTCCAAGGAAGCCTTTAGTTGTGTACTAAATAACAATGATACTCCAGACTGAGTAATACACAAGGTTCCACAGGAGAAGAAATGTATCTGTATATTTAGGATTACCGCAGTTTGGACATGCCACACTTGTTACATAACCTGCTAGAGCTGCTATTACTAACTTATCCATTACCAAAACTTAACTTTATTGCTTCCAAATATAAAGGCAAGAAAAACCTAAACCCTAAAAGGTTCCAGGATTTTGAATATTAGCTTATAAGTGCCAGAAGAAATGCGACTAAGAAGAATAAAGAAGATGCTATAAAGAGGAATTTATTAGGGTTCCAAGATCAGAGGTTGCTAGGGGTTCGTCAAGAGACAGTAAAGGAGGCCATAATCATACCAATCCCAGTCGTCAGATATATCCAGTTGTCTGTTCGTGCGTGGCTTATTTCCTGATTGTCATCAATTAATTTTTCTCCTAATGGACGTGTATGGCATCCTTACGTGGAACTGTACATATCCCTCCAATGTGATGAATTTGAGTGCATTTTTTTTATATTGATATATTTAGACATAATTATTGATATGTTATATTTGCATGAATATGCATTTAATTGAATTGATAGAGAAAGATAAAATTTCATTTTTAATGCAGTGGTTCCCCAAGAAATGAAAATAGTTAAGTATTTTGTAGATAAAAAGATTTAGAAACATTGGGATAGAGGTTAAAATCATACTCTCTCATTGCACTGGTAAAAGCTAGATAAGTACAGGATGGTGAACAGATCCATTTCTATTGTATTGTATTTATTTTCCTTTTTGTTAGTTTCCAATTTGAATTGAATATTGTCTGTGTATGCCACCAGTATTATTAAAGGGTATGTCCACCGTAAAAAACATTTTTTCATATAAGATTCCCCCTGGTCTCCCAGCCAACCGCTATGTTTATATTTTAGAAAGCTCCCCAAACTCTACTTACCTCCCCTCTTTCCTCGCGCGCTCCCGGCCTTCTGCTTGCGAGAAAGAGGCAGCCAATCACGGACGCGGCTGCGGCAGCTCACTTCGGCGGAGGAGGAAAGAGGAGAGGTAAGTAAAGTTTGGGGAGCTTTCTTAAAATATAAATATAGCGGTTGGGGCTGGAGACCAGGGGGAATCTTCTACATTAAGGGCTAGGCCCCACTTATGCGTTTTTTTAAGCGTTTGGCATGCGGTTTCCCATGCGCATCCGTTTCCGAAACGCAAGCGCAAACTGAAAACGCACAAGAATAACGCAAACAATCGCGTGCGATAACGCTCACGATTACATGCGCGATTTAGTGCGTGTAGTGGCCATAGCCTAAGGGTTTAAAGCTAGGGGGATGGAATCGGGAGAGGGAGGGGGAGAAGGGCTGCAGTACGCATGCCAAACTTCTTCCGGAGGCCAGGTAGGAGGCAGAGTCCTATATGGACTCTGCTATCCTCCTGGTGCGCAGTTTTTGGGACTTTGGGGGGGACTACAGGAGAACCATATGGAGCTGGGATGTGAGGTAAGGATTAAACTAAACTACATGGTGGGGCCAGTAGTTGGGGGGGGATTATAGTTTTGGGGGTGGACATGCCCTTTAATTATTAATTAAGTATTAATTACAATTTTTCATTTGAGAGGTGAACATGCCCTTTAAGGACAATACACTAGCAGGGTTATTCAATAAAAGTTCTTACCTTTAAAAATGGTGCTAATTTTGCCCCAACCAATCAGATGTTAGCTTTTAAATAATATCGGATTGGTTGGGAAAAATTAGCACCATTTTAACTATAAGAACTTTTATTGAATCTCCCTGTAGGTTCCTTACATTTTGATGTTTCCACAACATAAGCCTGAAACCCTGACAACCATTTAAAACACAATATGCCCCGACCCCTCAGCATATTCTCATACTAGCTTGTGCATTGTATCCTGTATTCTCCACGTGTGTCCGGAGTTCAAATCCACCCTTGGACACATCTCCAAGGAGTTTGTATTATCTCCCTGTACTTGCGCAGGTTTCCTCCAGGCACGCCGGTTCCCCCACAATCATCAAGACATACTGATAGGTTGTATGTGTAAATAAATGTGCTTAGATTATAAGCTCTTTGGGGCAGGGCCTGATGTGGCTGTATTCATATAATTGTAAAGTGCTACGGAAGATGTTGGCACTAAAATCCACAATAATAATAATACAGTAATAATAATAATATTTGTGCCACCACTAATTGTCTTTACAGACCTTATTTAGGTGCAGATAAAAAAAAACAAAAAAACATTTTGTTGAAACTTATTTAAAATGATATACTTGCAATCGCTTTAGCCTGAATCCAAACAAACACATTTTCAAAACAGTACCAAAATCTCTACATCAAGCCAATGGTTGCATTAAAAAATAGTTTTTAACACCTTTATTGCACATGTTTTACTACTAAAAGTTCCTAGTAAGCACCATCATGCCCCCCCCCCCCCCAAAAACAGCAGGTTTTTCATAAAAAGCAAAGAACCGAGTACAAAGTAAAACTGCCTCCCCCAAGTGGTGAAACAGCACAAGCAACTAGGAAATAAATTAAAAAAAAAAAAAAAAAATCAAAGTACAAAAATTCCGTAATAAACGCATGCCAAAGAACAAAAAAATATCATGGCATTTAGTTTACATTGAATGTTTGCTTTAAAAAAGTCAAGCATGTGCTTAAGAACACATTTTTATGTAAATGAGCAACAAGTAAGAAATTAAGCTCCACTTTAAAGGGCAGGTCCACCCCAATATCAAAATTTGCACTTAGGTAGAAGACCCAAAAGCCTACGATCCGTTGTACTTACCTTGTTCAATTCAGCTTCTACAAGGAGATATCTGTTGCAGACTCTTCTGGGTTCATGCTGCATTTATGGCCAATTGAGGTTTCACCCCTGAATGCTGCAAATGCTCATTGAGTCTGTGCAAAACTCTTAGCTTTCTCAGCGTTCAGGAGGAGGAAGGGAGGTGTATGGAGTCCTGCAGGATATCTCCTTTTAAAAGCATAACAGGGAAGGTATAATGGATCCTAGGTTTTGGAGGGTCTTCTACCTATATATATTTGGATATTGGGGTGGACATGCCCTTTAACAATTTAGTGGAGTTGTAAGCACAAAGTTTAACATTAAAGGAGAACTACTGGCTAAAGCCTGGGTATAGTGAATTTTGTTCCTATCCCAGGATCCAGCAGTAACAATCAAGAAAAGGTTTTAATAAAGAAAGCCCTTTCTAACATTTTATCATTGATTCTGTCCCACCCATTAGTACAGACATAATTAATATCTTTCAGCTAGCTCTTTTGAGTAACATTAAGTTTAGACAAAGCAAAAAAGGAGGTAACATGTCTGCTTGTTTTACCTTCCCTGCTAGAACAGGTAGAACTCACTGAGCACGTACAAATATGTATTTACTCTCTGACAGACTGGGAAAAACAGAATCCCACAAAGATACCGCTATCTACCTTTTAGGATTTATTTATTGACTTAGTCTTATAGTATATACATGAATATAAACAGATCCGAATTTAAATCAATGTGCATATTTTTTACCTAAGAAACCAGAAAAACAGTTTGATTCAAATATAAACCTAGGATTAAAAAATGCAATAACTACTGCTAACTTTTAGTTTACCAGTTTTACTACTGTGCTTATAATGAGTTATATACAGTTATTGACCTATAATAACCGAGTTGAACACAAAGAAATAGGGGGTAAGGGAGCCTCAAGTTTACAGACCAAATACATAGCTCAAGCAGTCAAGTGCAGGAGCTGTAGATGGACATTCAGTTGAAAGACAAAGCAATTGGAGGACTCGTGTGAGATCAGGCTTCTTTCTCTTGCAGCCAGCTTTGACCACCTGAGTTTGTGCACATGACCGAAAGCACACAGGAGATATCCCTCCCCTCTCTAACTTTGGCTCCTGTCATGACACGAGTATAAGCAGAGATTTTATTTTGGGTATTTTGCTGCCAAAAAAAACAGTTTATACTTGAGAATATATATTATTCATGTTAGTCTAAGATTGCCCTTCTACAGTAATTAACAAATTTAATTATTCCTTTCAGCTCAATTATTTCATACATACACTTTTTCATAGTTATAGAAATTGACATTGTATTGTTTTCTGGTGAAAGTAAGAAGTGAAGCTTACCTTGTTTCTGGGTTGTAGCCCAGAATGTAGAAGAAGGAATCTATTCTTGCTTTAAACTCCCTAGCAGCAAATATATCTGAGAAGTGGGAAATGTTGCACTTCCCCCTGCAAAGTAAGATAAAATAGCATTAATAACTTATTGGAAAACCACAATAATATAAACATTTTCCCATCCACATTGATGAAAACATACACAATTTCCATGCTTAAGAATATTCATTATTATAATTGATCATACAGTAATTGAAACAGCAAAGTAGTATTTTCTAAAAGACTACAATACAATATTTCCTCATACAAACAAAACTTTTTTATACTTGTGATCTGGACAGTATAAACGGTAACTGTGGTCCAAAAATGACTAACAGGAATTAAAAGTATTTTTACAATTTACTTTATTCATTTTTTTACATAGTTTGTGTGTGTGATATGGCAGCAGCATCACCAGATCCCCTGCACTTCCTGCTCTGAAACCATGTGACAATCCCTATTCCATGTGTCTCCTCCTCCATTAAAAAAAAGAAACATACTTACCTTACACACTCCCTGCTGTGGGCTGTGCTGTTAAATTGCAGCTGTATAAAGGGTGTTTTTTCTTGCTAGTTCTATGAGCTGTGACACCACCAGCACCACTGCTCTGCTCCCTAGTCTCAGTCTGGAGCATGCCCACTGTTGGCATAGAGTATCATCAGCTACATCATAAACCCTACCCCAAAACTCTAAATAATTTAGCTTCAAGCATACCTTTTTTTTCTCTCCCTAAGGTGTCCATAGGTAGAGGAAGGACAGAACGGTTGCAGGTCTGTAACAAGCTTTCGAAAAGATCAAATTTTTTGGGGGGTGGGGCTCCTTACACAGCACATTATGTGCTTGTCACAGACAGAACAGACAAATGCTTTGCAGCATTCAGTATTTTAAATGCCATGTTATTCCCCAATCAGTTTGTGTGCAATGTCATTTGAATAATAAGATAGCAGTTCATTTTCCCAGTTGAAGTCAGATGAAGAAAATTATACAAGCAACTCTTTAACATACGTCCTTTTGTTACTTTAACGGCAATCTAATATATGTATAGAATTTACCATCTTATGCATAGTGATTGTAATGAAGACACATCAAATGAATGTATTTTCTGTTACTACGGCAGCTTTTCCTGTTTGCTGTATTAGATCCTTTTTAACTACATTTATGAGCGTGCCTATTATGAATAATCCTTACATAGTTTTGTGAATTGACATTATATTCAGGGCCTAGGGTGCCAGTGTCCAGAGGCACCATTTCTGAAGTCCTCTGGTTTTGTTAAAACATGAATAGCTGGCATCAAATAGCAACATAAAGGTAAATTACAAAGGTGATTTACCCAGAGCAACACAACCGCCTGGGAATCTCAATTGGGAGAATTTACCCCGAGTGGTGGTCTGAACTATATTCTTAAAGGGTACCTCCACTGGAAATAAAAGATTTTGTCATTTAGTTTTATTGAAGAATGGGAGGTAAAGGAGCTGTCTTACCTCCTGTTCTTCAATAAAACCTGCAGGAGCCAGGAGAGAAGGTAAGTAGTCTGACAGGTCCAGACGGACTGTATTCTTTTCTCATGCGCAAGTGCATAGAAGACAGAGTCCGTATTTACCTGACCTCATTCCCTCTGCCTCTTCTGCCGAGAGCAGAAGCCCCAAAATGAGACTCAGCCAATCAATGATGTGGCTGCTGGTCAGCAGAAGAAGCCAACAATCAAGGTCTGGCAAAGACACTTGGGGGCGATTTCTATGTTATAAAGCTAGCGTTTAGGGTTGGGTTGCCATCTTACCTTGCATGGACGTGCCCTTAAATTGAAGAACGGAAGGTAAAGAAGCTATGCCTTATATCGTGTACTTCAATTAATCTAATCGTATCCAGGAGCAAAAGCTACAGAACTAACCCGTGAGCACAATCCACTGCCGGCTGAAATATGAGTTTGCATTGTGACTACATTCATTCCTTATCTGAGACATAAAGGAGAACAAAGAGTCTGGCCTGGATTGACCATTCGGTACACTAGACACATGGCCCCCACCCCTCCAATGACAATATATAGTTTATTTTCTTCCCCCAAAAAAAGAGAAAATAGGTGTTTTTGGGTGGGGATAAGGGTGCCAGGCTTTTTGTGGCTACAGGCTTTTAAGGGGTAAAAGTATACACTTTAAAAAAATTAGCCTGGATAATTGCATTTTATTTTGGTGTTCTATTCGATTTTAAATGGGCTAGGAAGCTGCCCCTTTGGTAGTTCTTCCCCAACGCTGACTGGGCAGGCAACAGAGGATATGTTCTGGGAATGTGTCTGTATCCCTATATAGCAGGGGTGATGGGCGCGGAAGGTTGAGCTGGCTGATGTCAACTAAATGATTGTCATCTGAAATGGGCGCTCATACACCTTGTGCGTCGCAGGTCGGCCCCAGCATTCGCACATGTGTATGAGAGCCAATTTCAGATGACAATCGTGCTGTGTATGGACACTTTGCATGACCAGCCTGGCGGATCATAAACAAGACCTGACCGAATGTCCGTTTTGGCCGACAAAGTGTCCATACATGGCATGTTTGTTATATGAAATAGGAGCTCATACACATTGTGCATCATGGGTCAGCCCCCGCAATGGCACTTGTATGAGCCTTAAGCCAAGATACCATTTATCAAAGGGAACTGCTATTAAAGAAAAAAAAGTATTGGTTGAAGTAGTGACAAAGGGCACTGAACTCATTCCTTATCTTGTTAATTCACTGGTGATTAGATCAGAAACTGATCAGATATGTGCCTGCTCATATTGAAAATGTCTGGAAACTATTTTCCTTTTAATTTCAACTGACATCACAGTTAATAGCTGTATTTTACAGTTAAAAAAACTAAATAATATTCAGTAGATCAGGCAGAAATATTGCCCTAAATATTTACCACATTTTTTTGGCCAAACGCAGTAAAAATAGATTATACATGCAAGTAATTTTCACCCCACCCTGTGTATTTTCAAATGTGCGACTGTAAGACCTTAATAAAGGCATTACCCATAAGACTGTATTGCTCTGTGTTGTGTGTGTTATGTTTAATCAAAGATTATCCCCTACCGTCTTCAAATCAGATCACCCTCAGCACCAGTTGGAGCCTTGAAACCAGCAGCTTGGCCTATGTGGCTTGGACAAAGAAAATGTCTCCAGATGGTTTTATTTAAGCACCATCTGAGTGTTATTATCAAGCAGATTACTTGGTTTTAAATTCTGACGGAATCCATAACAAGGCTGCCAAGAGCAAAGCTCACGCCAGGAAAGGAATTTCATACTCACCTTTCAAATTCTGACTCAAAACATCCAGTATATATTTTCCACTATCCCTTAAGATAATAAGCTTGACTTACTGTGCATTTGGTTCCATTAACAAAACCTGACACAACAGCATAAATTAGCTGCTACATAAGCAATGAACAGACTGGCCAATATTGGCATCATTGAGCATGGTAGCGTTACCGGCTTAGGGTGCGCACTACAAGACAAATGTTTAACAAATGGTTTGGTATATTAAAAGAGATACTCAAGCAGTAACTAAATGCTTTCTTGCTCCCTGTCCTTCATTAACATATGCTCTTCAATGTTAGAGGTGGGAGAAAGTAGTCTGTTACTACAAGAGTATAATTCTCATTTAATATATGCTCATTTAATATAAAGCAATGTCAATAAGACAACATTTAAGCTTCAACTAATAAAAAAAAAAAATATAGGACATATGTAGTGAAAGTAGGCACTGCAATTGTTAATTTCATTTTCTACTTCCATGTAGAGAAGTCCGCTACAAAAGATTTTTTTTTGGAGGACTGAGGCCTCCACTGCGCATGCCTCAGTCCTGGTTGAGGAAGAAACAGGCACCAGATGAGTCACTGACAGGTTTTACTCTTCACTTTCCTGGACTTTGAATAGGCACTGCAAGAGAACCATTTGGAGCAGAGATGTAAGGTAAGGATTTTTTTAACTACACAGTAGGGCCAGTATGGGATAAAATTAGTGTCCACCCCCCCAATCATTTTGCATGGTAAGAAATGGACTTTCGTTCGGAGATCCTTTGTTCGGAGATCCGCCAAGTCTGTTGTTCGTTGATCCCCGACCGAACGTCAGTTTCAGCCGAACAAACGTACACAACGTGCGTCACGGGTCGGGACCCACGATCGCATGTGTGTACGAACCTTTACTCTCTCCCCTATCTGTAAGGATAGGAAAAATAGACATGCATGCACATTTGACAGCTCACCACTCATCTTAGCAGCTAACTAGAGTTGTACGTATAGGATTTCCTACAGGCCTGGGAAAGGTACTTTAATTGGAAAACGTTTTTATGCTTTTTTAAAGGGCATGGTTGCCCTTAAAATGTTTTGGCTTTTAAATTCCAACATTCAGGTTAAACATCAGAGGCGTTTTGCAGTTATTTCCTAATCATTGTTATACCAAAAGCATTGTTGCACGCACAATAAAATCCAGGTCCATAATAAGCACTTACCTGAGAGCAGCTGCATGGTAAGTATCAACGTAGTCAGAGATAAACAGTTCTCGGTTCCGAATAACTGGGTCAGTTATTACCAGCTCACGACCAGAATCTGCAGGGAGAGGGTAAGAGATACAGACACTTAGAAACATCTGTGACATTCAGAAAGTTTAACGGACATGTGAACTCCAATGAACTTTCCAGGAAGAAGTTAAAGGACAATTATACTCACCTTTTCCCCGATCCACTGCAGCATAGTACCCAGGGTGAGGACCTAAAATCGCTAAGTCCTCACCCTGGGTTCTTTCTCTAACTCCTGCACTACTTACCGCAAATCTGCTTCGGCGATCCACAGTGTTCCACCTCTCTCCTACTGTCAGTGACAGTCGCGAGGCAGCCAATTGGAAGACACGCCTCCTTGCAGAGCGTATCTTCCTATTGGCTGCCTCGCGATCTGTCATTGAAGCAGGAAGAGCGGAGGAACGGAGCGATCGGCGAAGCAGATTTGGGGTAAGTAGTGCAGGAGTTAGGGAAAGTACCCAGGGTGAGGACTTAGCGATTTTAGGTCCTCACCCTGGGTACTATGCAGCTATGGAGGAAGAGGAGCGAGGGTGAGGTGAGTATACTTGTCCTTTAAGTGCTTGTATAAATTAATGTTAAAGTCTTGAACTAATTAACCTAAATTAAACATTTAACGCCTTTCTGCACCATACAATGTGTCAATTGCAAATGGTACACAGACAAATGCAATCTTTCATATAACAGAAAAGAGAAAGTGAAGGTAAATTAATCTGATCAGTACATATAAAGACTACACATTACAGGCTCACCATTTTCATTATGCCGGTCCTGTACCAAGTGCTGATAGACTGAATCTGGCACCTCAGACTGGCGATAATACCACTTCACATTCATCAAGAGATGGTCTCGTTTACTCTAAAATATAAGAGGGGGGAGGGTTTAATAAACATAAATGCATAAAAAAGAAGTTTTAACAAGCACTATTATCCCAGGCAACCAGGGTATCCAGTGTGAAAAGTACAATAAAAGTTCACAAAATCACAATACAACTGTCTTTTTTGTTACTACTTCTGATGTAATGAACCTAAATAGCATAAAGAAGAAAGCAAACACTGTGCTGATTTGTAGTATATTTGTAGTGTATTGTACTAACACCAAAAAGTATTGTTCATTATAAGAGCAAGTCAAAAAAAATGTAGGAGCATTCTTAGCTAGCTCCATTGACATTAAAAAATCTTCAGAAAATGGTTACAAGGAACAAATTTCTAGGCTCATTGGATACCTGGCTCCTCGGATTTGTCCAGCCCTGTACAAACCTCATCTAAATAAAATAACCTAAAGAACCTGAAAGTTGTACCTGCTGACTGGTTTAAAGAAAACTGGGGCACACTCAACTAAAAGACTGGTGCACAAAATAAATTAATAATAATATGCAGCAAGTATATTTTCTGATATTCCAAATACAACAGGAAGTTAAAGCCGCCTAAAGGAAAATTAACATTCTTGTGTGGTGAAATTAACCGCAATGTGTATTTTAGCGAGCTGTATTTCCACATGAACATTAAATCCAGCATAATGCATAGTTGTGGTTTTTCAAAGGGGAAGGAATGTTACAAAGAGCATCCAGCAAGTTATTTGCTTTTGACCACTGTATTGCAATAACTGAAATAACCTGATGGTGGCAGCATTGTGTCAGACAAAGAATATCCTGCAATATTCACAACACAATGACAAACATTAGATTTATAAAAAAGATTTCAATAACTTTCATGGCATCAAAAGTGAGCAGATTAAAGGGGAACTGTGGTCCAAAAATGACTTTAGGTAAATTGATAGGAATTGCCCTCCTGAGAATTTTTGCAATTTGTTTTCATGGTTTATTTTACATAGTTTTGAAGATATTTACATTTTTGTGTGTGATATGGCAGCAGCTTCACCAGGTCCCCTGCACTTCCTGCTCTGAAACCTGTCAGTCAATCTGCTCTGTGTCTCCTCCCCTTTGCAGCCCCCCTGGTCCCTCCCACTCATGGACCCCATGGTCCCTCCAGTTGCAGGCCCCCCTTGGCCCATTCCCTTACAGCCCCATGTGGCCGCGCCCACTCGTGGGTGCTGTGGCCCCACCCGCTCACAGGTGCTGTGGGCCACTCTGACTACCCTCCCCCAGAAAACTCTGTGGAAAGCCTTTTCTGGCAGAGTAAGAACTCTGCCTGAAAAGGCTGTTTTCACATAGTGAGAGAAAAGGGCTGTAGATTCCCTTACCTTCTCTGCAGCTCCTTCACACGGCAAAGAGGAGGAGGGACTTCCTGTCTCCCTCACACACTGAGGGAGTCTGAGGATGTGCTCGCCGGTGGCACTGTGCAGGAGAAGCTTTAGGAATGTCACATGTCAGCCTCCCACCCATTAGCTTTCTGGTCAGTCATTTCTTTATATCTTGGGCTGTGGAGCACGTAGAGAGGTGGTTGATAGCTCGTTTTAAAGGTAGGAAACTGGCCGTTCATTTAAACTCAGACCACAGTTCCCCTTTAAGGAAAGGGTTCAATAGGCATTGAAAATTTCGCTAAATGGCTGATCACTATATTTGTCGGGAACAAATCGGTCAAGTCTGACAGTACAGCTGATATTTCGGCTTGATCAGTCATAACTTAACTGGGCTTATTTATCAACCCCTGTATATGTCTAGCCTTACTTTATGTACGTCTGTGTATGTGCTGGCATTTGAACACAATAAACAGCCTAAAGGTATAGAACTATATAATTTGCAGACACAAGTTTTGACCTTGTTAGAAATCATGAGTGCACAGTTAACAACTTTTCAGGGCTAGACCCCACTTGGGCGCACAGAAGAATGAACAATCGCAATGCTGCGCAATCGCGCGTGCTTCTGTGCACGGGCGCTATGCTTGTGCTATTGGTCCCTAGCGAATCACATGTGCAACAATAGAACACGCAAGCACAGCGCATGTAGTGGGGCCAGTCCCATAAGCCTGGCCTCACACTAGCCAAATTGGATTGCAAATAGCGATTCAAAACACCCTAGTGAAGCCTAGCCCTAAAGGGAAGGACTTGTGAGCATTAAGGTGTCCATACACTATAAAAGGTTATTGGATCGTAACACCAACCGACATTTTGTTGGATAGATATACAATGTTAATTGTTTGTACCATACATATTGTTCAATTTGTTTGGCAATTGATGTCTAATGTTGTCTATTGTGAGGTTACATTACATTAACAATTTATCAGAAAATACTACAACCATTTAACCAATCGACTTAAAAAAATCGACTTTTCCGTTCATAGCTACAATCGATATTAGGATCAAACACCAGCATAATAAGATCGGGAAAGCTTACAATTTTTGGGGCAATCAATGGAAAGGTCTACTCTCGTATGTCGGATGACTGGGATGAAGAATTACATTTCACCAAGCCAAATATGTGGACAGCACTTTCCAATCAGCTTTTAAAATTACAGGATGTTATATAAACTTAAAACCTAACTACTCTATAACAATATGAAAAAACTAAATTACAGCCATTCCTTACAATACCAATCTGAAGTTTTAGGACACATACAGCATGTTTGCCATAAAACCCAGCATGCCACCAACAGTTAAACCAAGTTCACACATAAAATCTCTTTACAGACAGTCTTGCTGGTCACTGAACGAGTTGTCAGCAGTTTAAAAAAAGATGGGGTGACACCTTGATCACTCCCACAACAGAATTGTTTCCCAGCATCATTAAATGACCCGACAGAATGGACCATATACACACGTTAGATCAGTAGGATACTATGTAAAATAGTTTTTTTGCTACTCTTTCCTGAGGTCCAAAGATGCTCTTGAAAAGATATAGAACCCACCAAAAAAAACCCAACATATTGAAACTGTGTTAAAAGCATTTGGATGGAAGAATAATGAACATAAAATAATGTGTTAAAATGTAACTATACATTTGGACACTAATATGCTGAGTTAGGATTATTTTAAATCAGTAAGAAAAAAAAACAGCAGGAACTTCTATATTAACACTTACTATATCAGAACTATCAGGCCCTGTGTTTATATTTTTTCCTGTTTTCGCAGGGCCCAACACAAGCAATTACTGGGTATATATTACGGTACTCCCCAGATTAAATCTCTATATGGAACATGTGATACCACTATAGGAATATGTGTATTCCTATATGTGGTACCCATATAGGAATGGGAGGAGTGCACCAATGTGGATATTAAGACCACAGTGCCAATGTATATAGATCTTACAAGGGAAAAAAGTATACTGCAGCACCCAAAGAATAAAAAAGGTCAATGGACAGTTTTATTACTTCATGCAAGCCTGGTAAGTGTGTTCAAGCAAGTGGCTTTTAGGAGTTTGTTTTTATGGGGTTTACAATCATTGACAAAAATATATGGTGGTATGGAACACTGATCTGACAAGTTTCTTTATTACCGTATATTCCTTAAATACAAAATCCTAAATACCAACACATTTAGCAAAATACTGTGGTGTAGTGATTTCATTAGAATATTATGACACTATTTATAATTCATTAGGATGTTGGGAGATGCAAGTGTTGTAAATATCTTTTGTGTGATCAATAATTTTGGTTCCAATCAATATGACTAATTGACCTGTGTCAATGTCCACATGATAAATATCTAATTTTGTGTATTTTCCAAAATAATGACAATAATGATAATAATGATTGATATTTAGTAAAAGATTTTTTACTTTACAGGGACAAGAAATGTAACTTTCTGGAAAACCTGTAAAGATCTCTTAAGAGGTATATTTGCAATTTTGTGTGTATGAATAGCATTCTTAAACGTGTGTATTTTCCAACAATATATTGTTATTCGGGGTGGGTGTTTACAGGTACAGGGGTTGTTTAGATTAAAGGGCATCTCCACCCTTTAAAAATTTTTTTTGATATGCTGTAGTGTATCCCTTCCCCCCCCCCCCAACCACTGTATTGCCTTGCTAAAAAAAGAATCCAAACACAGCCACTGGCTTAAGCGTCAATCTGATCCGCTCCCTGCCTGCCGGAACTGCAAGCAGGGGGCCAGACCGGCAGCCGCGGTTGTGATTGTCTGAGAGACAGCCAGTCACAGACGCAGCTGCTGTGAAAGAAAAGTGCCGCAGGAAAAAAGGGCTGTAAGTACAGTTCGGATTCTTTTATTAGCAAGGCAATATAGTGGTTGGGGTTGGGAATGGATACACTACAGTATGGCAAACAGATTTTACGCTAGGTGAGGGGCAGCCATGGGGGAATCAGGAGGGGGGCTCCCCTGCCATGTCAGCATCCCTCCCAGAGACAAGACAGGAGGCAGAGACGTTTGGACAGGAAGACAGCCAATAATCTTCAGTTTCCTGGACTTTGGATATGGACTGCAGGAGAACCATAAGGAGCAGGAATGTAAGGTAAGGATTTTTTAAAACTATACAGAGGGGGCAGTAGTGGGTTAAATTTTAGTTTGGGGGGTGGACATACCCTTTAAGTCTTTTTAGTTGCTATCGCCTTTCAGGACTTTATGTGGGTCTTCATTTCAAAGGGGACTGTCTAAAGAAGCTTAGCTTCTATAGCTCAGTTACCTATAATAAGTCAAATACAAGGATGCATTGGAATGGCATTGTTGAACTGAAAATGTAATTTTTACAATCCAAAAAGAAAATGAAGATTTTATTTAATTACCTTTTACCCAAAAAATCATGTGAAATCTGGGAAACCTGAATGTTTAAGTTGGTATATTCACAACTGACCTGTCCATGTCAACATGTCTTTCTTTCCGAATTCTCTGGTGGTATATAGTGGCAGTGGAACAGTGAGCAGCATTTTCAGTTCAGTTAAACAGCAACTAAAATCACTGTTCACCAGTCAAGGGAGACACACTCTTGACAGACTGTACATCTGTAATGCTAGTGATAACCCCTGACCTCTCAAAACAACACAAAATAAACTGTAAAATACCACTTCACTAAATTGCATTAAAGTAAAACTAAAGAACTGGACTAAATAACGGAGTTTATGTACACTGATAGGTCACACCGCTTAAATCACATGCCCTGTCGTCCAATCTGGATTGTAACAGGACTGGATAAAAATTCTCCTGCCACTCAAATGAAGATATGCTGGTGCTGAACAGGTTAAACTGAACAATGCTATTTGACAAACTAACATGTAGGAAATAGTGTCTTACTCTCTCCAGTATTCTTATTGATATGCACACTTGAATTCTGCAGAATTCACTAAGCAAAGCTATTAATAATACAAGGTTGTTTTTTTAGCAATTAGACCTATAGCTACTTTGAAGAATACAGCACAATTTTTATCTTTTTAATACCGGTCTAAAAAAATCTTAAAATTTTTCAGTGAAAATACATATGAGTGACCGATTTTTGTGTAGAAGATTGATGCCCGCATTCAGGACTTTACTCGTGCTGCCCCTCTGCTCTGAAACTCCCTTCCTCCGTCTGTCCGTCACTCACCATCCCTTATCACCTTCAAACGTAACCTTAAAACCCACCTCTTTAGGCAAGCATATAACTTGGCCTAAACATTACCCCCTTACTACCCAATATGATCCAACCCGTCTTTCACACTCCACTGCCAATCTATTTACAGCCTACTGATTCCCGCAACCTAATGTCTCACCCCCATATCCTCTAGACTGTAAGCTCTTTGGGCAGGGTCCTCTCTCCTATTGTATCAGGGTATTGCTGTAAAACTCCTCACTCTGATTACATATATTATGTATTACTTGTGTATGTAATATGTATGACTTTGAATAACATGTATTACCCTGTATGTAATGTATGACTATGTAATTGTAAAGCGCCACGGAAGACGCTATATAAATCAATAATAATAATAATAAAAACAATAATAATAATATGTATGCATGTATAATTTTATTTATAAATCGCCACTTGGGTACGCAGCGCTGTACATTAATAAATACAGAGTATACAAACAAGTGAAAGCCATTATACAGATAGATAAAAATTAAATAAAGGCTTAATAAAATTAAAAAAAAAGTCAGAAATGGCTTTTTGGTGATTTCACACAGTGAGCCCCAAGTACTGAATGCAGTATACAAATAAGGTCAGTTGTGTATTATGTGCGTCCAGTCACTTAAATAGATAATTCCAGTTAAGTGGCTAGATCTATTTCCATAACAATCATATATGAATGTGTAAAAAATGAATGTGAGGGTTAAGCATGCCTATACCAGATATGCTGCTTGTTGTAACTATGACTTGTGTACTTCAAATTTATACACACAAATACTGTATCTGTATGAGAACGGTCAGGCTTGCCAAAGAAATGTACAACCAGAACAGTGAGGCCATATATAACAGACTAATGGTGGTCCACAGGCAAGGAAAATAGTCCTGTCCCCGGCACGTCAGTGGTTGCTCAAAGCACAAAGTCTCACAATGCCCTTACTCCCTAGGAGTTAAGAAAGGGCATAAAGTGCCATTAAATAGAAGTCTATATAATAAGGAATTCGGATAACAGAGAAATGCAGTCAAATTAAAGGGCATGTTAACCCTTCCTATGAAAAATTTTATGTAGGTAAAACAACCCCCAAACCACTATTGCTAGAAAGCTAACACATGTGGGACAAACCTAGATTTCAAACTATTGCAGTTTTGGGGGTCGGAGATTAATTAACAGTCATACAATTTTTTGTGAGTTAGAGATGGGCATATCCTGGTCCTTACGGCGACTTAAAAATGAGAAAAATTTCTGCAGGGATACAGGTAATTTTACTATAGGCACATCACAGGTGCCAGTCGGAGTTAAGCCGGCAATTCTTTTTCGTCTGCAGTCTGGTGTGAAAGGGGTATGTTGCACTGCTTGCCAGTTACTTTAAACATCTAAAGCTTAAAGGGGATCAAGATCCTACAGCACAATTCAATGGGACAGATTGTACTTGTTCTAATAGACGTGTCGCAAACAGTATAGGAGTGAACTGGGTCTGTAGTGTGCCGCTTATTCACTTGATAAAGAGCGAAGGAGTCCATGCAGGCTGCATAGAAGTCACAGGGAGGCAACTTGGGAGATATGAAACATGCAGCAAGGCAGTCTGGCTAATTTGGATTAGAGCAGCATTGGTGGGGAGTTTGTTTCAAAGGGGTAGGAGAGTGAAACCACCTTTAATATCAGGAGGGTCAGTGTATCCTCTTTGATTATTAGGCTGGGTACACACCATGAGATGTATTCATTCCGACCGACCGTTTGCCACTAGCAGGCATTCAAACTGGAACATAGCACTGTCGGCCACGGCAAAAGTATCCACAGCAACTAGTTCCTGCGACAGAGCTTGCGGTCCATGGGTTTTTAGAAGCATCTTATCGCCAGAACGAACGGTTGAACGCCAATCGCCCGAAAATGTTTTATTTTTTCGGACCCATTGTCCAATACACTAAAATGTTGGGTGGTCAGCACACAATATTGGATGGTGTGTACCCAGCTTCAGTCTGGTGATTTGGCCATTTATTTATATTCTAATTCAGTATCTATCCAGATGCTTAAAAATGGCAACTCATGGCATTTATCTACCAGCATTAAAACAGCAGAGGGTATTCAGGGAATGTGAAAAACTTGGCTTCATGAGCCTGCCAATGGGGTTAATGGTCCTGGTTGCAGTCTTGTGTAATGTGTAGGGCTTAAGTTTTCTGAGCGGGGCATTGGGTGGTGGTGGGTGGCATTAAGGTGGGGTGGGAGTAAGTCACCTGTCAATCAAAGAATATTGGGAGGTAAGAAGTTGTCAGCTCCTAACTTTATACAGTTGGCTCCTAATTATTTGGATGATTTGTCCAGCCCTGTAGAGATGGGTTACAGGTTGTAATGAAAAGTATACGTCTCTAGATAGAACTAAACACAAAACTAAAGGATCTTTGGTGAACTAAATATTTTGCCACACTGTACTATAAAGAAATATATTTCAGTTTTTTAGTAAAATTATTTTTTTATATATTTGTGTGTGTGTGTGGTGTTTGTATATTCTCTCTATATATAATATATATATATATATATATATATATTATATATATATATATTTTGCCACACTGTACTATAAAGAATATATTTCAGTTTTTTAGTAAAATTATTTTTTTATATATTTGTGTGTGTGTATATATTTGTGTGTTGTGTATATTATATATATATTTATATATTATATTATAATATTTATTATTTATTTAGCTTGGACCAACAAAGGAAAGTAACCTTTAAGCTGCTAAAGCTAATGTAATATGTTTCGCCTAGCGAGATCTTCTAATAGAAACATGCCTTGATGGCTTATCTCAGAGGACACGCCTGGTCACAAAGGGCCAGCAGCTTGATTGAGCGCAGTAATGGAAGGCAGGATATGAGAAGGCTTGGTTAAGGCTGCTATAATCGATCAGCATGTTCACTCAAGTGTAAGACTTGCTGGAAGACGATGCTTTGAGTATTAAAATCAGCTGCTTACAGATCAGGTCTTAAGAATTGAAACAGAAAAATTTGCACATATTTAAGCTTTTGTAAATGGAAATGTAATTCTATATTTAAAATTGTATGAAATAAAGCAAAGTATTACATCCTTGCAGAAATCATGATCTAGAAAAATACAATGCACTGCCTAGGTCAAAAAGCATGGAACTTCACAATTTCATTCAGTGAAAAGGAAATTAAATCCTATTTCGTATAAACCATGGCAGATAAAATAGACAAACTGGAACACCATATAGAGCCAATAGGAAAAATCTAATTTGTAGCTAAAATTAAACTATAGAATTGGCTTGTCCACAAAGCAACACATACCTCAATGAATAGCCCTTGTTAGGCTTAAAGGGTATGTGCACTGGGATTTATTTTATTTTTTTTTAATTGCCTACTATTGAAAACTAGTTGAAAAAATCTTTTCAACCATCATTGTGCTATTTTTGTTTGTTTGTTTTTCCTGTCCCTTATCTCTTAAGATATTCAATCTGAAGCAACTTACATTTCAGCTGTCAATCAAATGCTTTATTATTATAAACTCTTCTGTTCTGGAACAGTGACAGTCGGTACTTAAAGTGTATAGTGGGAAAATTCTTCTACCAGTGCTACCTCATAGGGATTACTAAGCAGATAATCAGATAGTCTGGTAGGAGGGATACAGAATGCAGTAACACGCACACCTCAGAGTATGTGCTGCTTACATGTATTAATTTATAAATTATACTTGAGCTAAACATTTTGACTGTATATACCCTTTAAAGGCTAATTATACCCACTAGTTCCTCCCTCTTGTGTCTTACCTTAGTTCTTAGAAGGAGTCTTGCTAACTCCGATAAGTGCATTGCTTGCCACAGAAGATGTTTGGAAACTACAACTCCCAGCAACTAAAGCATGCCGAGAGTTGTAGTTTCAAAACATCTGGAGTGGCAAGGAATTGGGGGTTAGTGTGTTAAAATACTCTCCCTTTAAAGGGCAACTAATACCTTAAAGGGCATGTCCACCCCCCAAACTAAAAATTTCCCTACTACTGGCCCCACTGTACAATTAAATAAAAACCTTACCTTACATCCCTGCTCCTTGTGGTTCTTCTGTAGTCCATGAATAAAGTCCAGGAAACTGTAGGGTAGGAGCTGCCTTTATGTCCTAATGGTCTCTGCCTCTGTGTTGCCTCCGGGAGGGATAGAGACTTGCGTAGTGGAGACCTTTCCCCCCCCCCCTCCCTCCCGATGCCTCTCTTGCTTATTTCTATCCAGCATAAAATGCTTTTAACATACTGCAGGGCATGTCCCCCCACCCCCAACCGCTTTATTCTTATACCAAACAACGCTTCCCTTTGTTACTTACAGCACCTCGCTCCAGCGCCGTTCTCACTGATGGCAGCTGCGGCCCCTGCTTACAGTTCTGGCGGGCAGGGGAGCCGGACCAGTACAGGAACGAGGTGCTGTAAGTAAAGGAGGGAAACGGTTTTTGGTATAAAAATATAGTGGTTGGGGGTGGGGGGGACCTGCCCTACAGTATGTTAAAAATTGAAAAAGAGGGTGGACATACCCTTTAAAACAATACAGAATAAGGAGAATGGTATCTATTGTTTCCTTCTAATTCTGTATTGTTTTGAGGCTTTAGTTGCCCTTAAAATGGACAGCAGAATTCCCATACAGTAGTCCTATATACTGTAGTAATAGTCATACTGGATTTGGCTATTACTGTATGGGAATTCTGCTGTCCATTTTCAAAACAATAAAGAATCAGGAAACAGTTGTGGTCCTATTTTCTACCCTCGACTTATACTCGAGTCAATCATGTTTTACTCCTTTTCCAGGTAAAAATAACTACCTCGACTTATACTCGGGTCGACTTATGCTCGAGTATATACGGTAGTCTGTCTGAGGAAGGCACAGGACGTGTGCCGAAACGTCACAAATAAACACATTGTTATGATGTAAGACTGGTGTGCCCAGCTTCTTTATCCTGGCAACTGCTCTGAAGGCATAAAGCAACTTTGGAAAAGTAACACTGATTTTCAGTACCCGTTATCTGTTAAAGGTGTGCATGATCTTCTTCTTAATATACACACATATGCACAACTAACAACAAATTAAAAAAGATCTGCTGGAAATTGATGATTATGAGTCATGTGCATGGGTTCAAAATAGCCAAAGTGAACCAAACATCAATGTCTGTCACAGTGTAAGATGAAAAATACAGGTAAACATCAGCTGAAAATTTTATTTTTTAGTAGAAGGGAAGGATTATTGATCACTTATTTATGCTACCTCAAAGTTTGCACCCCATAAAGTGTAGAGGGAGGTTGATTAGTGGAGTGTGTTTGTGAATCATTCTAAATAAACTAAGTATTCTGATGCTACAATATTCTGTTAAAAAAAGTTCATAGGACATATAAGTTTTAGTAGATAATAGAGTAGCTAATGCACCCCCTACTGTAAATTATAAGGATATTAGAAGTCACCAAGGAGTTCTGTGACCATATAAAAGAACAAGGTTCCATATAAAAGAACAAAGATCCATGGAAGGGGTGGATTATAGTCTTATAACCTACCCCTGTAGTGGATTTCTATGGGAGGAACTGTAAGATTATAGCCTTATAATCTTACAGTTCCAGGAGGAGAAGGAAACCAGAAGCCACAAAGGGGTAGGTTATAATAAATAATGCACCCCGAACTGTAAATTATAGGGATATTAGAAGTCACCATGGAGTTCCGTGCCCTGTATAAAAGATACTCGGCCTGCGGCCTCGTGCTTTTATATGGTCACGGAACTCCTCTGTGACTTCTAATATCCTTATAATTTACAGTTGGGGGTGCATTATCCACTATATAATCCACCCTTTCCACTGTAAAGCGGTAAAATAATATCCTTATAATCAGTATGCTACTGCGTAGTAGTGTGGCAATAAGAAAAAGGGAAAAGTTGTTTTATGCGAGTAGTGAGGGAGTTAAAATGCAGTATTCTGAATTGTGTATGCCTGCTCTTTAAAAAAAGGAACCTTTTATATTTTGTATTTATGTGTTTGTTTATGCCAGATCAACCATACAACCGGGGTGGGGTGAATCAGGTGAACAGGAATGACTTCAAAATCGATTATGTTTAGCATTTTAGGGTACCACTATGGAGTGGGTGTATTATATCTTATAATGTACCCCCAACAGTAAATTACTAGGCGAAGACTCTGGGCGTTCAAGCTGCAAACAGGTTTATTGGTGCTATATACACAACATGTTTCGGGTGTAAAACCCTTTCTCAAGTACACCTGAAACATGTTGTGTACATTGCACCAATAAACCTGTTTGCAGCTTGAACGCCCAGAGTCTTCGCTTTACATTTTGTGGATGTTGTTGGTGCCATGACCAAGGGCTCTGCCTTCCTGCACTCAGAGACTACTACTTTGTACTTTGTAAATTACTAGGATATTTAACATTGCCTCTGAGTTCTGTGCCCTTTATAAAAGCACTCCGCCTGTGGTCTCATGCTTTTATATGGTCATGGAACTCCTCAGCAACTTCTAATATCATTACAATTTACAGCAGGGGGTGCTGTTGCAGTTGTAGCTAGCACTGGTCTTGGAATATTTACATACTAGAAAAGTTATTTTAATATTGTGGAACTTCGTCAGCAGTTGTTTTATGCAGCTGTCTGCAGTCAGTGCACTGAACAGTACTCACTAAGTCTGATTACAATAAAAAAAGATGCTAATAAACCTTAGTGCCTTACATTAGTAGGCCTGTTTATTCCCAGTATAAAAAGTCCCTTTCTTCTCTGTAAATCAAATCTCTCTTCACAATGGGCAGCAGTAAGCAGCTAACAACTCAGGGCATTACTGATACATTTGACTAATCATTGAGTGTGCTGTGGTAATTACTTTCTAATAAGGTTTCTGGTTCTAAGCTTACAGCAAAAGCAATCTGTATAAAGAGGGGGGAATGGTTCATAGCGTCTGACATTTGGCATAAAATGTCAGTTGTGCTGTAAGGTTTACATCTAATTACTGAACAGAAGTAGGCAAAGAATGTCTCTCTCACTAACAGTTTAAAAATAGAACATACACAAAGCATGTACAGATGTGACCGTCCTCAGGAAACCTTTGAGGAATTCTTGCTTAAGTCAGACTGCCTTTGAGGAATCTGGCACTGCTCTAAGACCACAAAAACACCACAGAGACCAAGACTCCCCACAGCATAACTAACCATTAGTTCTTTTTCAAGCATTACTGTAAAACTCCCAGAGAATTCAACACATAGTAAAATCTGCAATTCTCTCATTTTGGGGTGAGGCACATTTTGTTTATTAAAAGTAATTAAAAAATTGGCAATGCCCTGATCTCCTGAGCCGCTGAAAGCACAGCCAGGGTATAACTGGTATAGCTACAACCACCTAAATGCTATAGGTCAGGAATATCGAACCTTGGCACTTGTTTAGGTAATACAACTCCCAGCATGCCTTGGTTGTATATCACTGCTATAGGCGATTGTAACCATACCAGATGTTTGTCAAATAAGTATAATTTTGTTGTAACAATTTTTTAATGTTAATGTTGCAATATTGTATTCTCAATGTCTTCTCGAAATCTATGTTCTGCATATTTACATTTAAATAGTTTATTAACTGTAATTCATTAAAGGACAATTATACTCATCTTCCCTCTGCTCCTCTTCCTTAGTCAGTACTTTCTACCCAGGGCGAGGACCTGAACCGCTAGGTCCTCACACCTGGGTTTGCTTAACTTGCAGAATATACTTACTTGCACGCTCCCCTCCCTCCTCTCCTTGCGTGACGAGGTCAATAGGAAGGCACGCTCGTTGCAGAGCACATCCTCCTATTGGCCTCGTTGCCGACGGGCAGGAGGGGGCAGGGCTCACTGGAGCAGCGTATGTGCCGCAAGTTAAGCAAACCCTGGGGTGATGGCCTAGTGGTTCAGGTCCTCACCCTGTGTAGAAAGTACTGACTAAGGAAGAGGAGTACAGGGAAGGTGAGTATAATTGTCCTTTAAGTACAAACTGCACGGGGACGTGTCAGAATAACAGAAGAGCGTGAGATTGGATATGTTCGGTATCTTCTCTTTTGGCTCCTGCAGGTTTTATTGAAGAACGGGAGATAAGCGATAGCTCCTTTACCGCTCGGTCTTCAATTAAACTGAAATGCCCAAACTTAGTTTAGGCAGCAGGGATACCCTTAAATGCAGCACCCCACAGCAGTCTGCATTTCTAACATTATTAAAATATTCCAGTATTGTCAGTTAGTAAATACCATGGGTTTACTGATGTGTCTCTTGGACAATACAAAATTCAATTTATTGCATAGATAGGCAAAATGATGCTCTATGAACAGAAATACAAAAATATTCTTTAGAGGTAAGATTACATAAGTAAAATTTAAAAAGCACTGCCTATCTGGAACCTAGGATTAGTCTAGCCAATTGGATGGAGAATCACAGTTGTGAGTGGCTTACTAGTAGTTGCCGCTAGCTACACACTACATGAAGCATTTCCCTAGCATCAAACATTTGAAGACACCAAAAAATTTAAACACCCATGGAAAAGCAGCTTAAAGGGCAAGTCCAGCCCTGAAATGAAAACTTACATACAGGTAAATCACCCCCCAAAACGGTAATAGTATGAAATCTGTAATATACAAGTCTAACCTGAAATCCTGAACAATGCCGTTAGCAACTGTCAGTGATGAATGACAGTTTACATCACAGCCAATGACAATGTTAATACACTATCTGCCTCTTCTGAGCATGCCCAGGCTGAGTACAGGTTTCTAAATTGCTCGGTTTCCATGAGGCATCCAGAAGCATAGCAGGCATACAGTAATGAATTCATAGGACAAACTATGATACATCAACATATTTTAAAGAGGCCATTCATTCTAAAAGATGTTCTTATGAGGGTGGAGTTGTTCTTTAAGCTCTTCATTCTGGCAAAATCCATCATATATATTTATATCTTCATATGAGATAGCATTGAGTTTTTAGGAGCTACCAATGAGGTGGGGGTATAGGGTATTACATATAGGATAGCAGGCATACAGAAATGAATTCATCAGGAAAAGTAGGATATATCAACATATTTTAAAGAGGCCATTCTTTCTAAAAGATGTTCTTATGAGGGTGGAGTTGCCCTTTAAAACATACCATATACTGGCTAATTAGAATTGCCTAGTCCTGTCTATAATGCATAGCACATCCCAGGTGTTGCTGGACTAAAGCTCTCAGCATTGGTAATTTCAAGCACACAAGTGAATGATACATACTACTTGGGTTCCTAAAAACGCAAAAGCAGAAAAGGCATTAAACATAGCACTAGGCTTACAGGAGGCAGCAAAACAAAACATGCAGATTACCGTGCAGGGAATTGTAATAATGGGCAGTTAGTGTCAGTTGCTGAAGTAGTAGTTCGTATTAACGGCAACAGACTAAGAATTTATATGTAAATTACTTGCAGAAAATACACACAGGAGCTTAAAAAAAGCACTGGACAGCAGTAAGCTGCAAAAAACATTCATTTATTCTACTGCAATTCAGCAGTTACTGCTTAGAGTCACAGAGACTTGCATAGAGAGTCTAAATAAACTCCAAGGTTTATTGATCCAGAATTGCTGGCAAGAACACAACATGCAATTGGATTATCCCTGGATAAGATTTATTGGAGAAAGATTTATAGATATAAACATACCTTTTGGATATACTATACAGTTGAGAATATTTGCCCAACTGTTTGCTTAAATCAAAATAATGGTGTCTTAGCATAGGGATATGCAATTTAAAGGGCATGTCCACTCCCAAAACTAAAATTTAACCCCTTACTGGCCACATCAAGTAGTTTAAAATAATCCTTACCTTACATTCCTGCTCAAAATAGTTCCCCTGCTGTGCCCCTCCAAAGTCCAGGAACTGCTGTAGGAGCAGTGTGTGACCATGCTGTGCCTGAGACTTCCTCAACCTCATCAAGGTTGAGGCATGCTCAGTGCAGCCCTCCCTGCCTCTCAGCCAATCACGGACGCGGCTGCCGGTCCCGCCCCCTGCTTTCAATTCCATGCAAGCAGAGGGCCTGACACTGCAGCGGAGGAGATGGCAGGTAAGTAAGAATCGGGGGACTTTCTAACAATTATATTAATGCGGTTGGGGCTGGGGGAGCATGCCCTACCACATATCAAAAGTTAAATTTCGGGGTGGACATGCCCTTTAAGCTGGGTACACTCATAAAGGTTTTCTTCAAAATGAAAGACCGTATCTGCAAGATTCTGTCGGGACATTTAAAAAAAAAAAATCCCTCCACTTAAATTATGGGCCAGATCTAAACATAGGTACGATCACTCTCCGTGATGACAACAATTACCCATGACCCAACCAAGCTGGGATTCCTAGAAAAAGGATATTCCTGGTGGAGAAACACAGATAATTATAGACTAGCCCACTTTTCAGATACCAATACAGAGAATAAAATAGAATAAAAACCAAACACCCTATACCCCCAAGAGGTTACTATCAATATACGCAAATATGTTCATATATCAAAAAATTATAACAAAAAGAGACAAGCCCAAGATGCCAGATTTTGAAAAAAATTGTCTCAAAAACCCAAACACAAAAAAATTACTCTCAAGTATTTATAATAAACTGATCACTCCTATATCAACCATAAAAAAAATTCCAAATAGCATGGGAAATTGATCTTCAGGAAGAAAGGGAACAAGATGATTGGATAGAAACCTTTGAACATCTGAACAAGGGAAGTCTTAATGTAGCATTAAGGGAAACCTCCCTAAAAGCAATGTATAGATCATATAAAGTGCCTGCTGTGCTTGCTAAAATATACCCAAATGTTAGTTCACGTTGTTTCAGAGGGTGTAAACAAACCCTTTTGTTTATCATATATGGTGGCAATGCCCTACTGCTCAAAACCTGTGGATATCCATATTTAAAATCCCATCAGAATCTCTAATGTATTCCATACCACCTACACCACAAGTGGCATTTTTAGGCCAAAAGATACCAGAATTAGCATTGCAGCAGAATAAATTAAACATGTGATGCTCACAACAAAAATTCCTATAGGGACACAAGAAAGAAACCAAACCTAAACTCCACAACGGTAATCAACAGAATTAAAGGACAATAATACTTACTATTTCCCCGATCCACTCCTGCAAAGTACCCAGGGTGAGGACCTAAAACGCTAACTCCTCACCTCTGGGTACTTTACAAAAGTCCTGAAGTACTTACTTGTAATCTCCCTCGTCGCTCCGGTGGGATCCTCCCCACTGGCACTGTCAGTGACAGTCCGGGAGGCAGCCAATGGGAAGACACACCTCCTTGCAGAACGCGTCTTCCCATTGGCTGCCTCGCGACCTGTCACTCAAAGTGCCAATGGGAAGGATCGGACCGGAGCGACGAGGGAGATTACAAGTAAGTACTTCAGGACTTTTGTAAAGTACTCAGAGGTGAGGACTTAGCGTTTTAGGTCCTCACCCTGGGTACTTTGCAGGAGTGTGGGGAAAGGAACGAGGGGGGGGGGGTGAGTATAATTGTCCTTTAACTCAATTATGATAAATGAACGTATATTCCATACATTTGTTTTCCAAAATATGGTTATTATGGACGACCAGCCCAAAACAAACTCCTTAAAAACCATACAAGAAAACAAATCATACTGGAGGGGTATATCTCACATTTCTGAAGAAATTAACATACGTGCCAGTTTAAGATAGGATAAGTTTATTTTTGTTAACAAAACACTGTAAATATTGGTTTGTTTATTAAGCAGGTGGTAATCGGTGTTGTAGGAAAATGTTCTTACAATCCTATCTGCAGCCACAATATCTAGAACAGATTTCAAGCTAAAATCAGCTCAAAATCTATGGCACAAGGAGGCGATATTCAATGTGCAGCCGAACGGGTATGTGTTCAGACAGTTTAATGTGTACACTATAATTAAGATTAATTTAAAGATTTGTCCAAGCACAATTTTGTGTATCTGTATATAGAATAGAATATTGGTGCAAAGCACAAGGTTATTAATTTAAATAAAGTTAATATGCAGTTAGCACCATTACCACAAGATGGTTCTGTGGTTGCCTCTGACAGGTTATCAAATGTTCAGCCAAACTAAAAGAAAGCAGAATGTCTGCTAAATTTTACACAGTAATCTCACCATACTGTGTGTTCGACGGTATTTACGTTTTTATGTGTGTGATTTGGTAGCAGTATCACGAGATCCCCTGCACTTCCTGTTCTAAAACCATGTGAAAATCACTCTTCCCTGTGTCTCCTCCTCCATTAAAAAGACAAAATTGTACACATATTACACACTCTCTGCTGTGGGTAAAGGTGGGTACACACAGTAACGAGAAAGGGCGGTATCAACCCTCTCATAACTCTGTGTAGTGCATTTCCCGAACAATCGGAAGGCCGATGAACATTCACAGTCTGTCTCCCGGTTGTTCAGAAAAGACCAAAAATTTCCTTAGCCCGTGGTTGCCTCCATGTACTTAAGTATATAGGGAGTCAGCTGTGGTTGTGGGAAACATGCAGTCCTGAACATTTTCCCTATAATGTGTATAGAGAGAAGGCTCTGGACAGTGTGTAACCTGATCTTTAAAAAATGACAGACAGAATCTTCATCTTTCAAATGTCAGTCATGTGTGTACCCAGCTTAAGACTCCCCTCCAGCCAGGGGGCTAGCAGTATGTTTTTAATGATTACATGCAACAATATTTTTTAATGATTGTTACCATGTTACATTACTTAGCCACTAGATGGCATGCAATTTAAGATGATAAAAGGAAACGTGTTTCTTCTTGTCGGCTTGACAAAGGATTAAAGGTGATCCTAAACGTTGCAATTTAAGTTCTACTTAGGAAGCCATGTGTAGTGGCAGAAAATGTAATATATTTTAAAAGTACCGTAACTAATAAAAGTGAATGTTTTAAGAATGCTGCTCTTCTGTGAATCGTATTAATGCTAGCAGCCTAATACTCTCCCCTCCAGCAAGCTTGGGACTCAACCATCCACCTAGGGTGGAAGACAAGGACTTTAGGTTGGTAAGCCTGTTTCTGGGCACTTTTTAAAGTTTTAAACTTTAGTTTTAAAGGGTTGGAGGGGGGGTTCCCTACACTACAGAAAAAAGTAGATTTTTTTAAAAGACGAGGGATTCAATGGGGATCAGGGTGATGGGCTCCCGTGCACTTGCTCCTTGACTCAAGGAGGACAGGGAAGGGGCAGATACCGTATATACTCGAGTATAAGTATATATACTCGAGTATAAGTATATAAATATTAACCTAAAAACCTTGACTCGGCTATACTCGAGTCACAGGAACTTACCTGCAATCCAGAGGCAGCCGCGAGTCAGGCCGGAGTTCCCAGTAGTTCTTCGCGGTTGCGCGTGACGTCATCACGCACGCTGGCGGGATGACGTCATCGCGCAGCCGCGAAGCAGTAATGGGAAAGCCAGCCGGATCGTGGCTGCCTCTGGATTGCAGAGAGAGGAAGACTGAAGACAGGTACGGGTAAGTGAGCTGGGGGGGGACTGGGGGGACAGTATGCCATGCAGACCACCACATTACCTTTTTACTATAGGTGGTTGGAAACTACAACTCCCAGCAACCAAGCATGCTGGGAGGTATAGTTTCCAAACATCTACAGTGGAAAGGTATTAGGGTGGGGGACAGTTATGACATAAAAGTAAAACTCCAATACCTTTCTACTATAGGTGGTTGGAAACTACAACTCCCAGCAACCAAGCATGCTGGGAGTTGTAGTTTCCAAACATCTACAGTGGAAAGGTATTAGGGTGGGGGACAGTATGCCATACAGTAACCCCCAATACCTTTCTACTATAGGTGGTTGGAAACTACAACTCCCAGCAACCAAGCATGCTGGGAGTTGTAGTTTCCAAACATCTACAGTGGAAAGGTATTAGGGTTACTGTATACCCTCGGCTTATACTCAGGTCAATCATCTTTTCTAATTTTTGAGGCAAAAATGGGTGCCTCGGCTTATACTCGAGTCGGCTTATACTCGAGTATATACGGTACATTTTTACACACAGGAAGGCTCCTACTCTTCACTTCTCTGGACTTAGATTAGGCATAGCAAGACAAACATACGGAGCGGAGGGGAAGTTAAAGGATAAGTATACTCGAAAAACAAATAAAGTTTAAGTGGTAGCTGAATCCCTAACTAACCCCCCCCCCCCCTTTTTTTTTTTGGTCCCTTCAGAGCCTTGTAAAGTGCTGGCCATTTTGTAATATGTATGCAGTTTGATAAGCTCCGCCCCCGAGACTTGCTGGACCTTGTTTCCAACTTGTGTCCAAATATCCAGTGGCAGTTCAATCCATGCGCGCGCAAGTGATGTCATGACGCGTGTGACGTCATCAGGCGGCGTGTGCGGCGTGAGGACGTCACGCACTCACTACTTAATACTTGGACACAAGTTGGAAACGAGGTCCAGCAAGTCTGGGGGCGCGGAGCTTACCAGACTGCTTACATGTTCCAAGATGGCCAGCACTTTACAAGGGCACAGGTAGGCTCGAAAGGCCCCCCCCCCCCCCAAAAAAAAAGGGGGGGGGAGGTTAGTTAGGGATTCAGCTGCCATTAAAACTTTGTTTTTTTGAGTATACTTATCCTTTAAGGATTTTTTAACACTAAACAGAGGGGCCAGCAGTGGGCCAAATTTTAGTTTTTGGGGTGGGCATGCCCTTTTAAATAGGGTTACCAGGTCTGTAAGTACTTTCATAACTTTATATATTCTGTCTTATACCTAATATAAGTCGGTAGTATACTTTATATATGTTTAATTATGGTCATTTAGATGGTAAATTACATATGTGGGTGTATATATTATATATACACACACATTATATATGTGGGTGTATATATTATATATACACACACACACAAACATGGAGGTAGAAGGTCAAACAGGGACAAAAAAAATCCTTTAGGTACTATAATACAAGTGTGACATACAGCGTAGCAAATATCCACACATAAACTGACAAATTGACAGCAGCATTAAACTGCAGGTAATGAAACACTGTAAGAAAGATCCCTGTTTAATAATTTAGCTCAACGAAGCTTTTATATTGATCGTTGTTTTCAGCACAAGGAGTGAATGTTATCTCTTGCTTTACAGCCCTGTGACAGCAAGACTACCTTTAATCATCAAGCAGCCGGCAGCTTTAACTCTTGAATCTTAAGAAATAATATAAATCCACTGCTGTTAATGTGTACTTTTTACACACACTGGTCATGAACATACGGCAAAAATGAGCTAAGTGTGCCTGCACATGAATAGCTAATAACCCTGGATACCCAAACTAAAAACGTGGCAAGGGATTTTCCAGGGATTGTTAAAGCCATGATATAAATTGAATGAGTTGAAATAAAAAACATTTTTTGTCTTGTAATCACTGGAAATCTTAAACCTGGTGCTGACCCTACAGTGTGTGTGTTTTTTTAAGCATCCAGAATGTGGCTGGGAACAAGAGAATTGGTTATGTGTGCTTTTAAGCTGGGTACAAACAGGAAGGATTTTTGGAAAATGACAGACAGGATCTGCAAGATGCTGTCTGTCATTTTTTTAAAGATCAGGATACACATACCATAGTCCCAAGCGTTCTCCCTATGCACAGCATAGGGAGAACGCTCAAGACCGTGTGTTTCCCTCGACCGTGGCCGACTCCCTCTATAGGGAGACTACCACGGCCGACAGTATCAGGGCCTTAGAATTTAGAATCATGTTAACTTTTCTTGTGGCTTTTTAATCATCCAGTAGTCTGGCTTTACATACGGTAAACCTGTCAAGCAGGTGCATTATAATGAATAGCCACACAAAGACTGTTTTACAGGTAAATGCTTTCCCTTAATTAAAAGTTGCCACTTTAAGGCAGTAGTTCATGTTGGACTTGCAATTTGCATGAATGAAGAGACAGGAATGAATGGAGGAACATGAACAACTACATTTGCTTAGAGAATATTCAGGAAATGCTGGCCATTCACATATTAATATTATTGGAAGATAGTTATCATCCGACTATAACGATAATAATTAAATTGTGTGTTTTTGTTATGGAGGAACATGAACAACTACATTTGCTTAGAGAATATTCAGGAAATGCTGGCCATTCACATATTAATATTATTGGAAGATAGTTATCATCCGACTATAACGATAATTAAATTGTATGTTTTTGTTATTGAACATGGCAAAAAAAATTGTAGCAATATTATCAGCCTTTAACCTTCTGATAATATTAACATGTGTGGCCACTATTACCCATGGATACAGGCTATTTTGCCATTCTGGCTATTTTTTTAAATTGTGATCAACAACTTTTTTTAGTTTTTTTTTGCAATTTTGGCAAATCTACTGATTTGAAAGTTTGAAGTTATTTTGGAAAAGTTTACACATGCTAAAAGATCATTACAAATGCCATAGGGAACTAAATTAAGGAATTTTTAAAATCAATTGTAAAATGTAGGAGGTAAATGCTCACAGAGCTTGGACAGCTTCTAAGCTCCCACCACATTGAGAGGCAAGAGTAAGGACTCCCACTTCCCAAATGAATTGTAGACTTTAAATATATTTTAGATATTTGGTTTAGTAGCCCTTTAAAATTAGTTCTGGATCGTAAAATTATAGCAGGAACAATATTTAAATGACTTAAACTCTTCATCTGTGGCTTACTTGAAGGACCACTCCATTAACCAGGTGCTTGCCACAGACCCCAGCCACTCCACAAGCTGACACACTCCCACAACATTTCGGGGTACTTTCACTTGCTTGTGTGGGTCATTGAAGGACCACTATATTTAAATATTGCAATTTTGACATATTTCTATTAATATAGATATAAATATAGCTTGTGACTAACGTTCAATTAAGAAAAATATCCCATGTACTTGCTTGTGAAGGTTCTCATTCATCCAGGTCATGGTATATCTGTTGTATTCAATTAGATCAACTGGACTTGAAGTTTAGTTCTTGAAGACGTTTCGCTAGTCATCCGACTGGCTTTCTCAATTCCGAATGACTTTTACAAGAATCTGTGGCAATTGTGTACCCTGGAAAATCCCAATTAGCATATCACAGTCAAGTGTTAAGGGCGTGATTGGATAGTGGCTAAGAGGTGTTATAGATTGTGTTAATATATAGATTGTAATATTAACATATTGGCAAAGGAACGTGACTGGTTCAAGAGACGTGTCAAGGAGGCCATTTATGTGAAAATAAAGAGGTGGGGGGGGTTCGACACCAACTGTCTGCCATGTACAATGCTGTTTTGACACCTTACCCTGGGCGTTCCTATAACACCTCTTAGCCACTATCCAATCACGCCCTTAACACCTGGCTGTGATATGCTAATTGGGATTTTCCAGGGTACATAATTGCCACAGATTCTGAAAAGGTTGAAGTACAAGTCATTCTGAATTGAGAAAGCCAGTCGGATGATTAGCGAAACGTCTTCAAGAACTAAACTTCAAGTCCAGTTGATCTAATTGAATACAACAGATATACTATGTACTTGTATATGAAGAATTTGTACTTCAACCTTTTTACCTGTGTATGATGTCTACCTAACAGATGAGGGATTATAAAATAGATGAGTTCACAGGGCATCATTACAACCTTAAAGAGTGGTGAATCAAATGACAAACAGGAATCATCAAAACATTCTGCTAGAAAAGCAATATTTATTTTCCATGTAATACACAATTATGTAATGGAAACGCAATAATTAAGGCCAAACTCCTTCAAACCATCATTGCAGAATTAGGTCATACAGCACAAGACCAGTAAAAGACTTAAAATACGGTTTATTCTCCCCCTCATACGTGCCAATTCTTTTCATGAACTTAATTCCTGGCACGCGTTTCTGTGTGCCTGCAACACATATAAATAGATTCCCCATGCAGTTTTCTAGCCAACCATTCTTTAAGCAGAAATTGTCAAACCCTGGGGTAATATGCTGTACACTTCGTTTCAAAATGGATTTTGAGACAAATGCTTTACAAAAAGATACACTTCAATCTAGTAAACATGCAGCCATAAATTGCAAGCAAATAAAAACCAATAAGAATCCTTTGTCTGGAAAACATGCCGTCTCCTGCATCCGTTTAGTAAGCACTAGTTGTCACTGTCTAATGCACAGAATTAAAAAGCAAGTCCTTATTAGCATTTTAAATAAGCTCCTGAATAATCGCTGAGAGCCATAAGTGCTGGCACCAAGCTGCTAAATAATAGGGAAATGTCTTTGTACATGAATCACAAAAGGAAGTAGAAGCCCTATAAGATTAAAAAAAAACAAGCAATAGGCTAAATGTCGATTCTTTTGGTACACAATTCTTACTATTTCTAGCTGGATGGTCGAAAAGTGAAGCAATCCTGACAGTAACCATATGATAGGGAAAACAAAGCCCAGTAATTATACTAATATTAATGGGCAAGTCCACCACTTAAAAGTATGAAAAATTTTATAAATTTTCCCTCAACTGCAACAGCACTAGTTAGAAAGCTGAATGATGTAAGATTGACCTAAAATGTTCTGTTAACCCTTTCTGCTTCATGGTTCAGTTCAACTTTCAGTTAACAATCACATCCTTAAGGCTAAGGCTAGGCTACACTAGCACGTTTTTCGCCCACATTTTGCACTCGTGACTGCGCCTGCGATTTTCGGTAAAACGGACACTGCGGGAACAAGAAAATTCCCGCAATTTCTAATGTGCATGCGATTGCGCGTCCATTCGCGGCTTGGTAACACATGCGTTCACCATTTTTTGGTGCGTTAACGCATGCGTTTCCATAATGGAAAACTGCAAAATCGCATGCGCAAAACGTACAGGAATCACGCACTTAACCGCATGCAATAATTCTCACGATTTTGTGCGCGATTCCTGTGCTTTGCAGTGTGGCCTCAGCCTAACAGCTGCTAACATCAAGTTGTCATCACAGCCAACGACTAAATGCTATACCCCTAGCTGCATGTTAAGTTTGTAAGAGATCTTGGAGAGAGGGCTTAAACCTTTTGAGAGGCAGAGGATAGGGGGTAAGAACATTTTGCTGCATAGGTTAGTCCTACACCTGAATTCAGTCCAAGCAACATTCCAGCACACCGCTGTCGGCTTTTAGCCAGACAAATCAGTAGGTGCACTCCCCCTGCCCTCCACTCCTAGGGCCAGATACCTGAGGAAGGGACAGGGCGCCCCGAAACATCGTTTTCACAATAAAAACTTTGGATTAACCATTGTAGTGTGCTCCCCTATACTTTCTTTTGCTATAGTCCTACACCTGTCATATTTAAGTTTCCAGCCCCGCACCCGACCCCAAAAATCTGTACCCGCACCCAACATGTTTCATACCCGCGACCAGGCCCACAAGTATCGGATCAGAAGCCCGACCCGGTTTTAGTCTTTCCTCCTAAAATTTGTTTTTAAAAAAAGTCTAAAAGTTTATATTTTATTCATAACCAAATATGTTCATAGAAACAAAACTACCATACCACTAAAATATATAGCAGGGGTCTTCAACCTGCAGGCATCCAAATGTCTGAAAACTACAACACTCAGCACTCACAACTGATATTGTGAGTGCTGTAGTGGAATGCTGGGAGTTATATTTTTCAAAAAAAATGTAGGCCCACAAGGTAGGAGGTACCTGGTGTAGAGTGCAATGTACAGTACAGAGCAGGCAGGTTGATCCCTCTGCCATCAGCACCAAGTAAAGGAATCTTTACATCTATATAATATATCCCTATTGTCCCCAACTACCTACCCATAGGACAACTCTTTAAATCTTTGCCACAGATCAACAAGAACATAGTTGCAGATCGTTATAGGTAACTAAAATTTATCCAGAAGGGTTTAAAAACGACAACTCTCAGAATTCACTCTAAAGCCAAAGAATATTCTTCAAATATCAGGAGATTTACCTATCCAACTATGTCCTTTAGAATATACATTTCAATCTTCACCCACCATGTAAACTTGCATTATGGGAGACAGTTAATTGACAATGAGCAGGTTCCATTACAGAGGATTATGAGAAGGGAGCAGGTGGAGCTGCGGTGAAATATCTACACCTTTATATGGGTGTAGATATTTATAAGGTCATCTGGAGATCCACATACCTGCAGCAGTTCTAGCTGAATCTCATCAAGTGGTAAATTATGATCATCACTAGAATCATCCACATTGCATAAATCATTTTAGCCAGAAGAATTTTCAAAGACAAATGAAATCACATTTCATCTGTTCACAGACATGTGTTCTGGTCTGCTCATGCATAGGTGCAGATGCAAATATAAGTTTGGTACTTTATTCTATGGGAGATTTTTACTTTAATGGCATCTGTAACAGGGGGTCAGAGGAGTTTAACCCCTACCTTTCCAGTCACTCCTTTTAAAAAAACAATTTTAAAAAGAAATCTGTAAACAATGGTATTGATTTATGGTAAGCCACAAAATTGATTGTACTAGTTAATGTTTGTTTTTTGTTTTGTTTTTTTAAAGGCTAAAAATGAATCTGTACTGAAGAAGGGCGATATCAAAATATTGCAACAGCAGTAGGTAGGATGTTACAGTAGTCCGCCACAAAAAAATGAAAGGATATCTATACACTGATGTACAATATGAAACTACAATTTAAGTTCCAGCAACATTTAAGATCTAAGGCAAAATCTAAAACTTTACAAAATACACACAGCGTCAAAATGTTATTCCAAAGGTTTTACATTTTGTCGTTAATCAAGTCCATTTATACATTCTTTTTCTTTTTTAGGATGTCTGGCCAAAATTCCACAAGATGGATTAAGTTTTCACCTGGCCCAAATTCACGTTAAAGGGAAACTGTGGTCTTCATACAAGAGGCCTTTATTTAAAAGGCCACACTCCTGATTTTAAAATGACTCCAGGATCATGATTCTAGCTGCAGTCTATGCAAGGTGTTTTTTCCTGTGCCAGTGCTTTTTAATATCCTTTAATATCCAGTGCTTTTTAATATCCTATACACTCACTGGCTACTTTATTAGCTACATCTTGCTGTTACGGGATTGGATAATCTTTGCCTTCAGAATTGCTTTAAATCTTCATGGCACAGATTTATATAGGTGTTGCTATCTTGACATTTTTCTGAGAAATGTTTAGTGCATATTTGTTGGCTGCCTATCCATTATACAAATTACCCATTCCACAAATCCCCTAAGGTACTATGCTTGTGACCATAACTATGCTTGTAACCTCCAGGTTATGGTATATCTGTTGCATTCATTTAGATCAACTGGACTTTTTTTGAAGACGTTTCGCTAGTCATCCGAATGGTTTTCTCAATTCAGAATGACTTGTTCAAGAATCTGTTGGCAATTATGTACCCTGGAAAGTCAAAATTAGCATATCACAGCCAGGTGTTAGGGACCTTCTGAATGCAAGGCGTGGTTGTATTTTGGATAAAAGTGGCCATACATCTATGCAATATTACTTACCAGACCGAGCACTCACGCAATGTTCATCGATTCTGCCCGAACTGCCTCTCCTGATCTTATATTCGACTGGCATGCAATCGCAAAACCCCATTCATTTTGCAATCGCATGTCAGTCGAATATTAGATCGGGAGAGGCGGTTCGGGCAGGATCAATAAACATTGCGTGAGCGCTCGGTCAGGTAATTAATATCGCATAGATGTATGGTCACCTTTAGAGGGAACAGCCCAGGGTAAGGTGTCAAAACAGCATTGTACCTGGCAGACAGTTGGTGTCGAAACACCACCACACCCCTCTATTCAGGCTTGGTTTCTTTATTTTCACATAAGGTACTCTTGGATTGAGGTGGCCACTGGAGTACAGTGATCTCATTGTCATGTTCAAGAAACTATTGTGAATTATCATGCTGGAAGTAGCTTTTAAAAAACAGTACACGGTGGCAGCAACAATATTCGGGTAGGCTATGAATTAAACAGTCCTAAATTACAACTGAGGTGCCAAAGTGTGCAAAGAAAATGTCCCCATCACACTTAACAGTACTTAACAAGTCATGATGGACCGATGTTTTCATGTTATGCCAAATTCTGACCCTACCTTCTGAATGTCGTAGCTGAAATCAAGACTCACCAAACCAAAAAATATTTTTCAATCTTGTATTGTCAAATTATGATGAGCCTGTACCAGTTACATTACACCTAGTCATGCTGGACCCAGAGGAGTTCTTTTATTTTGTTTATAGTCTATGATACATAAAAACTGTGTATACTTGTGCATTTCACAATGTAATAATACAAAGACTTAATAAGAAACATACTCCTATGCAGTTCTTCCTTTTATAATAGAAAAATTCGTTTAAACAAGGTAACCCATTTAATGCTGTAAACATGTCATCAGAAACATGGCCTGGACTGTGGGTGGGCAGGAAATTGGCAATTTCATCAGGCTGTTACCTTCTAATCTCACAGACAGCAGTGAAGCAGTAAAAGCCTCTCATCACAATGCAGAAGAAACAGCATTAATAACCTTAGCTCTGTGTAACCAATAAATCCCACAATGTTTCCTAGCAATGCTTATCCCCAGCTAAAGCCTTCCTGATAACTGCAAAGGACAGCACCATTTCTCCAACAAAAGGCAAATCATTCTTTACATCAAGCATGTTGAAGGATGGTGAAAGATTTACATGCTGCTCTTCTGCCAACCTCAAATTCTTTTCATAAACATTTTAATAACACCAACATGAAGCCCCCAGGGTGAGATTAACAGTTGCATTTGCTCATTTGTTTACTGCCGTTACTAAAAGCTTGCACATGCCTGGATCTTAGCTTGATGGCCACAAATAAAAGCCAGCATCTGACTCCCTTTCCCCCCCAATCTATTAGCAGCTCACATTAGCAAGTACACACGGTGTCTGCAGAACACTGGCCCTCTGTGCTAAGGAAATTTTCCATATGGAAGAGCTGTGTGCACCTGTGTTTGTAAAAATCTGCCTCATTTGGCACAGTCAATGGAAAAAAGGCAAGTAGAAAAAAATAAATGTCTCAACAATTCAGAAAAACAGTCCAATTTTGGGACAAACTATGAACCCTTTTACAAAAATCATGTAAAAATTTTTATAGTTTTTATATGGTTTGAATACAAAATAAACATATAGTTTACAAAGTTTACAAAAAGAATGCGACTGCATGGGTACCGTCTCTGAACAAAGAACTGTCACCATGTGAAATGTCCAAAATACCTAACTAGCAGAAGACCCTACTTTATCATACCAATGAATAAATGCCAAGCAACAGTCATTCAAGCCAACATCCATTCCCTTAAGGGCAACTAAGTGCCAAAACAAGTTTCTTTCCAGTAAAACAATATTTAGCAGGGAGGTAGGAGGAAGTACACATTCCAAGGCAACATGCACTATCATGCAGTCTTTGCACTTGCATACAGAATAAACAAATGGACTTTCGTTTTTGATTGTAACAATAAAAACCCTTCCAACCTCACAAAGGTAACCCTTGTCTTTTTGCCTTGATTGCCTGTTCTTATAAGAAAAAATTCTTAATTTTAATTAAGAAAATTGCGTTGACCATCATTTTTTTTCTTTGTTTGTTGCTTTCATAGTATGTAAATAATTAAAAAGTTTATAATACAGAAGCTTGGCCCCCTCTTCCTCTAGATGCATAACCATGTTAAGAGAGGGATAGGAATATCGGAACACAGGGGGATAATTGATAAGACTTTAGCCACAGCATAAGTAGATTTTTGACAACTCACTGTTCTGCATGAAGGCAAAACAGGAGTTAGGAATCTCCTACCCTACCACTGAATATAGTTTTACTAGAAAGTGACCTGTTTGAGCACTATAGTTGCCCTTTAATTAGCTCCCTGGGGCGACAGAGTTGCTCAGTAGAAGCCTAAGCATATCTGACCCAACCGACAACCACTGAGGTAAAATTACGGTTAGGAACATTTAAAAAAAAAGTGAGCATCTTGGGAAGTGGGACTGGAAATGGCAGTGAATTAAAATAAAATTAATATTAAAAAAAATATATGCTGTATATTTACGGAGGTGTGTATAACAAAGAATTAGACATTTTTCACTGATCAATTCCTTTACATTATTCTACAGTAAACATTGCAGTCTCTAAAGCAGTTTGTGCTTCCCCCTCTTAAAGGATCTGTAGTAAAGAGCTGCAGGTTTCAACATTACTTCTCCATCAGTAACAGTGTCAGGTGAGCAGCTAAGGCCCCACTAACTCTCCAAAAATCATGTTGTTATTTTTGGAGTGGAAAGATGCATGATTATGCGTTACATAGCATGCGCATCTGTTTTAATTAAGTTAAATGACAACACATGCAATGTGCACCAAATATGGTAATCGTATGCATTGTCAAAACATAGTGCAGATAGTGGGGCACAGACACAGCAATTACTGCAATCTGAAAATGGGCCACATCATGCACATTTTGCACCTAGTGGGGCCTAACCCTTAACAACTACTGCACCATAATACATGGTTACAACAAATAGCCAGCAACACTATCAAATATAGAAATAGATGTACTGCATCAAACAGAGCTACATTCTGCAGAATAAATAAACCAAACATCTCTGTTTACACAGCACTACAAACATCTGTTCAGTGCTCATAAATAGAAAGCATTCCTGCTAGAATACCTGAGCAGCATTTAACACAGATTATAATGTAATCAATGATATTCCACATAAGCAAAATTAAACAAACCAAATGGTCTATTACCCCTAGCATACACCAGAAAAGAATGCTAATGATACTGTCAGAAAACCTGTAATCAATTTCTTTTCCATAGCAGCTCTATCATTATGCTGTGTTCGATCTGTTTGCCGGTGGGGATTTATTAAATCTCACAAAGCGCAGGGACAAGAGCCAGTTGGAACTGGCTTCCAATTTACACAACACCTAACAGGAATTAACAGCAGCAAACTTTCAACCACAAAATGGACACAATGGTCCTGTCCTACCCAAGACCTTTACTAGAGGAGCTATTTGAATAATTTCCGTTTGTATTAAATAATGGCTTCTATGGGGAAATTACTATAAATATGCAAGAAGCCTACAACGAACCATGGCAATTTTTATGCATGTAACACTGAGCCTTTGCAATCAATCTGTAATCAACACCAAAGCTACAAAAACAGATCAAGTAACAGACCTTTATGCCCATTTTCCATTTGGATAAGAAGATATTTAAATGATCGACCTACATCTCCCTTACCTACGTACAAAAAAAAATCCATTAAATTACCTTGTTGTAGCAGTGTACTGTCTGGGGTAAGATTTATTAGCCTCCCACAGATTCCCTTTCAAAACACATTTAAAAGATCGTTTGTAAGCAGACTTGTTGTGGTTACAGAAAGGCATTTATATTTCTAACCAGGAGATGACGCCGCTATAAAGTTAATCAAAATAATTAATTCCAAAGCGACAGCATAAAACACATAACCGGGAAAGACTAAATAGGATGCTGAATTGTACATTATGATCCTTCCAGCATAAATCTTGAGAACTGATTTTTTATTTTTTTTAAATAGGACTTTTCCATTCCCTTTACACAGGCTTACCAATTTCACAGCAATTAGGGCATACACACACAGACCACAGCTCAAAATTTATGTAATTGTAAACCTGTGTACATCGATAAACGTGAACACAAAAGAACATAGGCACTGCATATGTAGTTTCCTCCCAGTTCAGGAAATTTATTAACTAATAAACAGACGTGTGACTCCAAAACAACTGATCCCAAGCCCACAAACAATTGCTGTCAGGCAAAGGATCACTCACTGTGGATAAAAAAATTACATCACTAGTTATTAGGCTTCCAATTAATGTAAAATGAGAGATAACATTAGTGGTATTACGTATCACTGGAATGACATACTCAAGAATAAAAAAGTGGTTGACTGGGTGAACATATATGTGAATCATTAAATATTACATTCAAGTTTCCAATGGAATCTGCATCAGAAGTCCCATTTGTATATCCAGCTAGTTCAGTACAACATGGAAATCTTCAATAAAAACCCTAAAAAAACACAGACACATTTAATTGATTGCTCTAACACTGTAAAGGTTGGCAATTAATGAAGCTTTATCCAATTTAAGGGTGAACTAAACTCCATTTTTACCAATTTTTTTGAAATGATAAATGTGTATTTCCTAGGGAGGTGGGGGTGAATATTCCCACCACTTTCATCTACAAACACCAATACACACAGTGTAAAGATTACCCACCAGAACCTTCTGACAGCTTTCACACTGCCTCTTCCTTCTCCCACTCCTCCTTAAACCTATTTTGCTTTATGACAAGAAATCAACAATTAGACATGGTGCTCCAAAAGATTTAATAAAAATGACTGTGGTTAAGAATTATTCAGCAGCAGCTGAATACCAGCACTCAATGACCTACCAACTGACAACGCAAAAACATATTTCTTTTTATATGCTTCCAATAAGGAAAGGCAATATACCTATGTAGTGATGTGATTCATTAGATCTCTAAACACAAGTTTAGTATTCCTTAGGCCCACATCAAAGTGGAAAATAACTGCTACGTGCAGTCTCTGACAGTATCTCTGCATAGTGTGATTCATGTTGTTTAGCAAACAGCTTTAATGTGCATTACAAAACCAATACTGACAACAAGAGAGCCTGCCTTCATTGCTGTTAATATCCCAGAGCAATTATGGTAACTCAGCAGGATCTTCTGCCCAGAATGGAAACTCTTACACTGTAATTCAATATTTCTCCAGTGCTTCTGCACAAAATCCCAGGTACCTGCTACTGTCTAGAATAGTATGGCTGAAGCAAAGTATTATTTCGCCTGATTTTAATAAAGCAACAAAACAAATATTAAAGCCTACAAAAAGATTACTGAAATCATTGAGAAAGTCAATTGTGTTAAAGGATAAGTGCACTGTAAAATCAAGTTATGTTCATTTGGAAGCTGCAGCTTTAAAAATACTGTTGCCATAATTTTTTTTTAACCTATGTCCCTCCAGAGCCTAGCTTTGTGCCTTGAAAGTTGCCGACATCTTGTTACTAGTTTTCTGAATGTTAAGCTCCACCCCTCTGAGGATTTCCTCTGCTTTCTCCTGCTTGAGCCTCAAACGATAATGCCTGCGAGTTCCATGCACTCTCCTGCTTGAGCCTCAAACAGTAAATGCCTGAGAGTTCCGTGCATATGTGTGTGCATGGAACTCACAGGCATTACTGTTAGAGGCGCAAGCTGGAGAATGCAGAGGAAATCTCCGAGGGGTGGAGCTTAACATTCAGCAAACCAGTAACAAGATGTCAGCAACTTTCAAGGCACAAAAGGTAGGCTCTGGAGGGACATAGGTAAAAAAAAAAAAGTATAATATAACAGTAATTTTAAAGATGCAGCTTCCAAATGAACATAACTATTTTACAGTGCACTTATCCTTTAAAAATAACATGAATCAGACCCTTAAAACAAAACAATTTCACATGCATAAAAACATAAAACTTATAAAAGGACATATTAGAGGAGAACAATACCCCAAAACTAAAACTTAAGGTGTAAAACTATAATTAAATATATGGTAATTCTTGTCAGCACACCCAGTGCTCCCATTATGTGAGCGACATCAGTTCTAATAGGTACTAGTATTAATAGTCAGGGATTGTTTAAGATTGTAGTCAGGTGTATAATTAGCCAATTATACTAAACAAGTGTTAATGATCATTTTCCTATGTAGGTTTAAACACTGTCATTAACCGAAATAAACATCTGTGCACAAAGCTAAAAACTGGGTGTAAAACACCCAAACTCTGCTACCAAAGTGAGTTGTGGAAGGCTGTCAAGTCACAGGTTATACACCATAGCAAGACACAAGGTTGTACTATATCAGCAAGGTTTCTCCCAGGCTAAGATTTCAAAGCAGATCGTGGATTCAAAGTGGTTCAAGTTCATTTGAAGAAGCAAATAAATACTTTCATATACGCCTTAAAAGCAGTTGTCGGCCAAGGATATTTAAAGTGCCACAGACAGATCACAAATCATGTGCAGAACTATTCTCAAATGTTTTGTCTCCAAAAGTTTGAAAACTACAACTCCCTGCATTCAACTAAAAAGGAAAGACAGGGAGGGCTGGGGAGTTGTAATTTTTCAACATCTGGAGGCACACCATTTGAGAAACCTCGGCCTTGAGTAGTCTGGCCAGCAGAGGCCTTCACGTAGGAATTACGGCCAAAAGCATATAAAATTAGTCCGAGTATCTTGCATGAAAACATGAAAGAACTGTAGTGCAGAAAAATTGATGAGTCAAAAGATGAAACTCTAGACTGACAAGTCAAATTTTTAAATATTTGGCTGTAACAGAAGGTATGTTTCCTAAAAGGTTGTACATTGGGGTTAGGTTTGCAAGGTTGTTGGCAATGGGGGGTTGCCTTAGATTATATCAATTTTATTGTTTGGGGGTGGAACCCTTTAAAAACTCTCTTCAGTGTAAAAAACAAGCACTGGAAGTGATGGTGTGGTCTGCACAGAGACCTGTTCTCATCAAGTGGCGAGACAAAGATGGATTTAAGGCACTCAACATTCACTGAAGATCTATGGTTAGTTTAAGCCAAGTTCCCTAAAACTGTGTGCAAGTGTGCCCATGAGAACTGATCCAGTTTTAATATAAACTGCACCACCCTCTAGTGGCACTAAGTTAACCATTGCTCTAAAAATTGCATTAAAACAGAAATTATTAAAAAAAACAAAAAAAAAAAAAAACCAGTCTGGCGCCACTCTACACAGCAATATCTTGTTCATTTCATATGCAAAAGAAAAATATCTTGTCCAAAAATCTCTGTATATATTAAAGATGTTATTTAAACACCATGCTGCTTTATTTCAAAAAGTCAGGTTACCGTATATACTCGAGTATAATCGATTTTTTTCAGGCTTTAAAATTAGCCTGAAAACCTAGCCTCGACTTATACTCGGGTCAAGTCCTAATTTATTGCGGATAGTAACCAGTAGGTGGCGCTGTGTTAACCTGCATAGAAAGTTACAGGAGCTGATCTGCCTTTACACTTCCTGCTTCCTGTAGTCTGGCTGCTGGACTCACTCAGCACTGTCACTGCTCATCTGGATGCTGTAAATCTGATGGGTCTTCTCAGTTTGGGGCAAAAAACAGCTGCTAGTACAGTGCAAATGACAGCTTGAAACTTCAGGTGACATTTTTAACTATTGGGGTCAGAGAGTCCTTTACGCATTACTGTTAGAGGCGCAAGCTGGAGAATGCAGAGGAAATTCCGAGGGGTGGAGCTTAACATTCAGCAAACCAGTAACAAGATGTCAGCAACTTTCAAGGCACAAAAGGTAGGCTCTGGAGGGACTAAGGAAAAAAAAAAAGATAATATAACAGTAATTTTAAAAGATGCAGCTTCCAAATGAACATAACTATTTACAGTGCACTATCCTTTAAAAAATAACATGAATCAGACCCTTAAAACAAAACAATTCACATGCATAAAAACATAAAACTTATAAAAGGACATATTAGAGGGAACAATACCCCAAAACTAAAACTTAAGGTGTAAAACTATAATTAATATATGGTAATTCTTGTCAGCACACCCAGTGCTCCATTATGTGAGCGACATCAGTTCTAATAGGACTAGTATTAATAGTCAGGGATTGTGTTAAGATTGTAGTCAGGTGTATAATTAGCCAATTATACTAAACAAGTGTTAATGATCATTTTCCTATGTAGGTTTAAAACACTGTTTAACCGAAATAAACATCTGTGCACAAAGCTAAAAACTGGGTGTAAAAACACCAAACTCTGCTACCAAAGTGAGTTGTGGAAGTGTCAAGTCACAGGTTATACACCATAGCAAGACACAAGGTTGTACTATATCAGCAAGGTTCTCCCAGGCTAAGATTTCAAAGCAGATCGGATGGATTCAAAGTGGTTCAAGTTCATTTGAAGAAGCAAATAAATACTTTCATATACGCCTTAAAAGCAGTTGTCGGCCAAGGATATTTAAAGTGCCACAGACAGATCACAAATCAGTGTGCAGAAACTATTCTCAATGTTTTGTCTCCAAAAGTTTGAAAACTACAACTCCTGCATTCAACTAAAAAGGAAAGACAGGGAGGGCTGGGGAGTTGTAATTTTTCAAACACTGGAGGCACACCATTTGAGAAACCTCGGCCTTGAGTAGTCTGGCCAGCAGAGGCCTTCACGTAGGAATTCGCCAAAGCATATAAAATTAGTCCGAGTATCTTGCATGAAAACATGAAAGAACTGTAGTGCAGAAAAAATGATGAGTCAAAAGATGAAAACTTAGACTGACAAGTCAAATTTTTAAATATTTGGCTGTAACAGAAGGTAGTTTCCTAAAGGTTGTACATTGGTAGGTTTGCAAGGTTGTTGGCAATGGGGGGTTGCCTTAGATTATATCAATTTTATTGTTTGGGGGTGGAACCCTTAAAAACTCTCTTCAGTGTAAAAAACAGCACTGGAAGTGATGGTGTGGTCTGCACAGAGACCTGTTCTCATCAAGTGGCGAGACAAAGATGGATTTAAGGCACTCAACATTCAATGAAGATCTATGGTTAGTTTAAGCCAAGTTCCCTAAAACTGTGTGCAAGTGTGCCCATGAGAACTGATAGTTTTAATATAAACTGCACCACCTCTAGTGGCACAAGTTAACCATTGCTCTAAAAATTGCATTAAAACAGAAATTTTAAAAAAAACAAAAAAAAAAAAAAACCAGTCTGCGCCACTCTACCAAGCAATATCTTGTTTCATTTCATATGCAAAAGAAAAATATCTTGTCCAAAATATCTCTGTATATATTAAAGATGTTATTTAAACACCATGCTGCTTTATTTCAAAAAGTCAGGTTACCGTATATACTCGAGTATAAATCGATTTTTCAGGCTTTAAATTAGCCTGAAAACCTAGCCTCGACTTATACTCGGGTCAAGTCCTAATTTATTGCGGATAGTAACCAGTAGGTGGCGCTGTGTTAACCTGCATAGAAGTTACAGGAGCTGATCTGCCTTTACACTTCCTGCTCTATAGTCTGCTGGACTCACTCAGCACTGTCACTGCTCATCTGGATGCTGTAAATCTGATGGGTCTTCTCAGTTTGGGGCAAAAAACAGCTGCTAGTACAGTGCAAATGACAGCTTGAAACTTCAGGTGACATTTTTAACTATTGGGGTCAGAGAGTCCTTTACTATATGGGGGTCAGGAGAATTGTAAATGATGGTGTCAGGAAAATGTGTAGAGTGACTTGGTAAGAATGGGTTAACTATTCCTATTAGTTCTTAGGACCAATAAAAATACCATTCCAACCTGGAACAGTCCTATTGTTTATATTATGATTAGTCAAGCATGGAACCAGATCTCCTTTCTCAGACAATGTGGGGCCGAACCGTGCATCTGGAATTCTCTTCAGCTAGGGGTCTGGTGGGGACTAAGAGGTCATTTTAAGGACAAGTCATACATGTAAAATAATTGTATTTCGGTATTGGAATGCGTAAGACAGAAACCAATGTTATATTTGTAAATATAATAATTTGCCCATTAATAGGATACCCAATATGGAGCCCTTATTCCCTTGGCAAGGCGAGTTATTAATATCTGGGGAAATATGGATAACACATAGGTCATGTTTGGTATTGGAGGAATTGATAATTAATAAAGGAGAGGAATATGTGGTCAATATCCCAATACAATGTACATATCTACATTTATATGGAGTCGGCCTAAATGAGGGGGAATGAATGCTCTTGGCTAGTCGTAAATCTGGACATTCCTGGACACTCCCACCTCATGTGGAGGGCGTAGTTCAACAAATAGTTTAAAAGTCCATGTAGTCCAAAATAATGTTGTTCATACTTGGGGACATGCTAAAAACGTGTGTATGGACCCAATGTTTCATCCTGCCCCAGGACACAGGACTTCTTCAAGTGAGTAGGGTCTGTGAATAGTTTTATCCTTTTTATTTTCTATAACTGTTGTACTTATTGTATGTCATTTTATTATAACACCATTTTATTTTGTTTTTGTATTATATGCACTGTCCACCTTTTGGAATATTAAATCTAAAATTTAATAAGTTTTGTCTTTGATGCTCTAAAAGAACTCAGTTAGCCTCTGATAAGTTTATATGTGTTTGAATGGAGTGTGCAGTGTAAATGCTAATTAACTCTGACTGCTTGTGAAGGACTGATGCTAATTAACCAGTTAGTTGCTGGAGTGAATGGTGTAGTGTTAACCATTTAGCTGCCAGGACAGGGGTGGGCATAGTCAGTGAGAGTCAAGAGTGGGTTTTTGGGGCGTCTTTAAGGCCGTAACTTAAAGTGGTGGCAGCGAATACCGATTAATTAGTCAGATCACGTGCCCAGCGAACTGGCGTTCGTGACAGATGGTAAGCTTAATTAAAAGTTTACTGAACCTTGCCACTCCTCATGTTTAGAAACTGAAACTCCCAGCAACAAAGCATGCTGGGAGTTGTAGTTTCCAAAACATCTGGAGTGCCAAGGAATTGGGGGTTACTAGTACTGGATTTGGCTATTACTGTATGGGATTCAAGTATGAGAATTCTGCTGTCCATTTAAAGGGCAACTAAAGCCTAAAAACAACACAGAATGAGAAGGCAGTAGTGGTCATAATTTCTACCCTCGGCTTTTACTCGAGTCAATCAGTTTTTACAAAATTTTCAGGTAAAAATAGGTACCTCAACTTATACTCGATTTTATACGGTATGTTTCTTTTGGACAAAATTAAATCAAGAGACCCACAAAAGTGCCCTACAAATCACGATTGAAGAAGGTATGCCAAGGTATTGTTATAGCTAAATAACGTCTTCTACATCAATAATGCCTGGGGCAGGTCCAGACAAGAGTCTTTTTATATGGCGCACGGTCTACTATCATTTGTCCAGTCCTGCAAGTAATTTAACAGATCAAATAACTACATCACAGTGTTTATAAAATAAGGTTCCCCACTAAGTAATACAGTTATTCTAACACTCTGGCACCAAAGTTCTGCCCCACAAAAATCATCTACTCTAAAATATATTTCTTATATTAGTGTTATTATTTTTCTGCAAATTTATAAAAGGGTAGTATAAGCTACTAGAAGCTAACTGCCTAATTTCATTCTGTATTTGTATACAGTGGTTGGCAAAAGTATTCAGCCCCCTTGAAATTTTCCACATTTACTGCCACAAACATAAATCAATTTTATTAGAATTCCACGTGAAAGACCAATACAAAGTGGTGTACACGTGAGAAGTGGAACGAAAATCATACATGATTTCAAACATTTTTAACAAATCAATAACTGCAATGTGGGGTGTGCGTAATTATTCAGCCCCCTTTGGTCTGAGTGCAGTCAGTTGCCCATAGACATTGCCTGATGAGTGCTAATGACTAAATATAGTGCACCTGTGTGTAATCTAATGTCAGTACAAATACAGCTGCTCTGCTACAGCCTTAGAGGTTGTCTAAGAGAATCTTGGGAGCAACAACATCAACAAGTCCAAAGAACACAGACAGGTCAGGGATAACTAAAGACTGGCAGCGCTGTAATTGCAGCAAAAGGTGGTTCTATAAAGTATGGACTCAGGGGGCTGAATAATTACGCACACCCCACTTTGCAGTTATTGATTTGTTAAAAATGTTTGGAATCATGTATGATTTTCGTTCCACTTCTCACATGTACACCACTTTGTATTGGTCTTTCACTTGGAATTCCAATAAAATTGATTCATGTTTTTGGCAGTAATGTGACAAAATGTGGAAAATTTCAAGGGGGCCGAATACTTTTGCCAACCACTGTACATGCAAGTAAACAGCACTTACTAGTTGAGTCCCTCAGCCAGACTTTCTGACACTCAAGGACAAGCCAGCTCTGTGAATCCCTATGAGGCAGCATTGGGAAAAGGAATTTCCCACCATGCGGTTCACGTACTAACTGTCATCCTTCCAGCTGCAACCAAACTATACATAACGGAACAGTTTATGATACTAAGGCAGTTGACAGCTGAAATGTAAGATGTTTCAGATTGGAAATAGAGAACAGATCAACAAAAAAAATTATAACCTATTAACAGCATTGATTGCTCTGTTTTAACAGCCCTTCAGAAAAGGAGACAAATCCAGAATTTGAAAGCAAAGGAATGATCAAACTTACCAATTTGAAGTCTTGAATGCTACATATAAAATAAGGAGTGTTGGACCTCCGACTTTCAATAAAAACACAGTCTAGAAGAAAGAAAAAAAGGTTAGCTTGTTTGGTTTTTCCCCCCAAAAAATGTTTTTTTTTTTTTAATTAACAATACTTGTGAATGTTAGTTTATGTAAATGTTGAAATAAAGGCTATAGGTGGGGGAAGTTTAAAAACACTTTTTACAATGTGTATTGCTCACTTTGAAGTTGAGGCCCCAATGCAACACGCTTACCATTTGAACAATAGAACTTAATCTCAACACTTTTGCGCGAAAAAAGTGATCACATGTGTTGTGATATCAGACCGGAGCGCAACAAAGCCAGTGGGGCCCTCTACATTGCCCTCCCCCATTAGCCTTTTATGCGCACATCGTGATAAGATTGCAAAATACGATTTAAAATATGGAATTGGGGCCAAGCCCTTAAGCCTCGTACACACGTTGGATAATTTTCGTACGATGCAGCAGACGAACATTTAACGACATTATCATTAATCCTTATAATTGAAACGACATCTGCACACACAGCAACAAAAAGTCACCACGATAGTCGTTAGATATAGACGTTTGTACGTAATGTTTGTATCATTGCGCAATTACGAAAAGCAGCGCATGCGCCTTTTATATATTTTTCCGGAGAACATTAACGATAATCTGCTGACCATGTACAAATATACTATACATCGGCAAAACAAATCCGCCAGGCTGATCGTCGGAAAAAAACGACAATAGTTTATGGTTGTTGGTCTTTGACGATCTTTGATGCTATATTTTCGTACAAATATCGTGCGATTGCTCGTTCATCAGCTGCATCATACGACAATTATCCAACGTATGTACGAGGCTTTACATTCTGATTTCTGAGATTCCGTTGGTCATATAATGGTGTAAATTTATGCATTCAGCCTTAGCTTTGTCCCAATATTAATTAAAGTAGCCATAGCATATTTTTTCTTTGTCAGCTCCAAGAATTAACCATTTTCTCAATTTACATTTATCTCAATTATTGGCAAGCAACATTTTTCTTCTAAATGTTATTTATATCAATGAGGGTTAATTGAAGTTAATACCTATATAAGGGACAGGATTGGAGAGGCAGAATAGACCGGCTTAGTATTGCAGTGCCCTGCAAGTATAAAGGCTGCTTTTGCTCTTATAAAGGAAGTGCAATTATAAATTCTGTAAAGGAGCTAAGTCTGTGCATTTAGCAAATATCAGGACCCTTAAGGGTGAGGCCACACTAGCGCGTTATTTTGCAAGATTGCACAGACGTTTTGCGCTCGCGATTGCACCTGCTATTTCGCTAAAATGGAAATCGCAAAAATTCCTGCAATTTCTGATGCACATGCGATTGCGCGTCAGTTCGCATTTTTGTGACGCATGCGTTCACCATTTTTGGTGCGTTAACGCATGCATTGCCATAACGAAAAACCGCAAAAACGCATGCGCAAAATGCACAATAATCGCGCACACAATTGCGTATGATAACGCTCGCGATTTTGTGTGTGATTCCTGTGCGTTGCAGTGTGGCCTCAGCCTAAGGCAGCCTACCAATAATGTTCCCAGATAAATGGTTATGGGTATTGGACAATTAAGAAAAACTTTAGCTTTTCTGGATAGGGTTGGTTACAGCCTGTGGACTTTGGCCAAAGGATATCCTACAAAGGGATGATTGTGGTTTGCCATCTGATGCCATTGGGTCTGTGATCCATTGGTAGTTTTGGCAGGCAGAACAGTGTCACATTAAAGGAACTGTACACTTAATAAAATGACTGCCTTGTTTTAATCTATAAATATGAATACATGTTAGCAGCACTTGTGCTTTATGTGGATTTGTGTTGCTGCATGACTTCAATTCTTGTTTTGCTCAAACTCAGTCCCCCAGCATCCTGCCAGGCTACCTAACTGTGAGGGCAAGCATGCTCAGTAATCACAATGAGGCAGCACTGGGAGAGGGAATTTCCCACCATTCAGTTCACATACCAGCGTCAGCATTCCAGCTATAGCAATATTATACATAACAGAAGAGTTTTAATACTAAGGCACTTAATTGACTGCTGAAATGTAAAATATTTCAGACTGGATATCTAAAGAAATAAGATCAACAAAAAAAATTGTACAAAACTATAATTCTATCACTGTACCATTTTTCTGTTGATATGTCCCATTTCTTTAGATATCCAGTCTGAAGCAGTTTCAGTTGTCAATTAAGTGCCTTAGTATCAAACTCTTCTGTTATGTAAAGTTTTGCTGTTGCTGGAATGGTGACAGTTGGTACGTGAACTGCATTTTTGAAAATTCCTTCTCCCAATGCTGCCTCCTAGAGATTACTGAGCATGCTTGCCCTCAGAAACTCTGACAGGGGGGAGATTGAGCAAAACAAGGACTAGATTAAAGTCATGAAGCAACATAAACACACCAGAGTAATGAGGCAAAGTCATTTTTACAGTGTACAATTACTTTAAAAAGAGTAACTTTAAAAAAAAAACAAAAAAAAAACAGGGCATATAAAAAGTCTTCAAAATGAACCCTAAATTACATCTGTAGGTAAAAGTTGAGAGAAGTTGTTGCTGGAAAGGTTCAGCAATATTACTTAAAGGGGAACTGTGGTCTCCAAACAAGTTGAGTTTACATGAAAGGCCAGTTTCCTACCTTAAAAACGAGCCATCAACCACCTCTCTACATGCTCCACAGCCCAAGATATACAAAAATGACTGACCAGAAAGTTAATGGGTGGGAGGCTGACATGTGACATTCCTGAGGCCTCTACTGCACAGTGCCACCGGCGAGCACAGCCTCAGACTCCCTCAGTGTGTGAGGGAAACAGTAAGTTCCTCCTCCTCTCTGCTGTGTGAAGTCCTGACAGAAAAGGTAAGGGGGAGGGTCAGAGTAACCCACGGGGGCTTAGACACCCACAAGTGGGCGGGGCTTGGACACCAACGGGTGGTCGGGGCTTAGTTGTCCGCGGGTGGGTGGGGCCACATAGGGCTGTAAGATAATGGGCCATGGGGGGCCTGCAACTGGAGGGACCATAGGGTCCATGAGTGGGAGGGACCAGGGGGGCTGCAAAGGGGAGGAAACCTGTGCAGGGAACCTGGTGATACTGCTGCCATATCACACACAAAAATGTAAATATCTTCAAAACTATGCAATAAACAATGGAAATAAATTGCAAAAATTCCCAGGGTAGCAATTCCTATCAATTTACCTAAAGTCATTATTGTTCTCCTTTAATGCTTGAACACTTCCTGTTTTTTTAGCATGACCAGCCTCTTGCCTGCATTTATAGGCTCCCCATCTCAACTGTGAATTTTTATTTTTTAAAGGGTATGTCCACCCTTAAAAAAATTTTTCCAGCAAAGATTCCCCCTGTCCCCCCAGCCCCAACCGCTATGTTATTATTAGAAAATGCCCCAAACTTTACTTACCTTCCCTCTTGCCTCCGCCGCACTGCCAGGCCCGCTGCTTGAGAGTAAATGCAAGCAGTGGGGCGGGACCGGCAGTCGCGTCTGTGATTGGCTGAGCGGCAGCCAATCACGGACGCGGCTGCCGGGAGTTCAGAGGGGCGGAGGCAAGAGGGAAGGTAAGTAATGTTTCGGGCATTTTCTAATAATATTAACATAGAGGTTGGGGCTGGGGGGACAGGGGGAATCTTTGGTGACAAGGGATTTACACTAGGGGGAGGGAATCCTAATCGGGAGGGAGAGGGAGGGGGAGAAGGGCTGCAGTACGCATGCCAAACTTCTCCCGGAGGCCAGGTAGGAGGCAGAGTCCTGGAGCTGGGATGTGAGGTAAGGATTAAACTACACTACATGATGGGGCCAGTAGTGGGGGGGGGGGGGGGTTATAGTTTTGGGGGTGGTCATGCCATTTAAATTTCTGTTCAGGTACTTCCTGCATTAAGTCTTAACTAAGCATGCTTCTCCCCCCGGACGGAGGGGAGAAGCAGAGGTCATGTGATGTCAACTGGAAGCAGGAAATTTGAACATTCATTACAATATAATTTCTCACAGGTTCCAGCCAGAGATGTGATTCTCTTTTTAAAGGAAAGACTGCAGGCTTTTAGTTTTACCCTAAATCGTTCGGAGACCACAGTTGCCCTTTAAAATACATTTGTCCAAGTGCTAAACTCTTCCCAATGGGATTCTGGGATTGCTTTGAGCTGAAGTTCAAGAACAGATGGAATGCTACAAAATAGCACAAGCAACACAACACTGAACTGCTGTAAACACACAGTAATGCATGCAAGATCAGGAACAATTTGCCTACAAAAATGTAATGTCCTTGTCGCAGTTAAAGTTAGTCACTTGGGAAAATAATGTTTCCCAACACTGCAGCATATTTCATAAAAAAAAGCTATAAAGCAAAGAGAGATTGGAAACACAATATAGTCAGAAGGCGCCTGAATTCATAATTTTATCTTCCAGCCATCAAAGGCTTGTCTCAAGCTGACAAGTAAAATGGAAAGGCTGGCTCTTTGTGACCTGGCTTTGTGTAATTCATTTACAAGATAAAATAAGTGAAAATACCCATCACCACACAAACCCACTGCAAATGACAGCGTCTTACAGCAACAGACAAGCAAGTGCATCACATCTTCAACGTAGGCCTCTGGAATAGACATGAAATGATGTAAAGATAGCGATAACAGGAAAGGATCAGGAATAATTCACTACTTGGTTTGCAAAGCACAGCAGCACTGGTAGCTGCACACAAGGGAAATACAAAGAGACTACAACATAAAGCAATGTTAAGAGTCCTAATTATTATTTAGAGCACCATTTAAAAGGGACTAGACAGATATACTGACAAGTATTGCAAACCATTTTTAATACGATAAAGCACCACTGATAACAAAAAATTTCTAATTAACTAGAACACGTCCAGATTTTTTGGCCCAGTCGAGTTTTCCGCTAATGGCTGAAATACTCTGTCACCGCAAATGTTGTCGTGACTGACCGTGCAGTCCATATGAGACTACATGATTAGCCATGATTTACAGACATGTTCTGATTTGAACAAAAGAGCTAGCGATATCGTCAATGGCCAACTGACAAAAATATGGAAATATTGAACAGTCGGCCCAAAATATCTGCACGTGTGTACCCAGCCTTAAAGGAGAACTGAAGGGCAAGGTCAATCTTTACTCACAATTGAATTCTACTAGCAACCAGCACTGGTTTATCCCTCTAGGTTATCTGACGAGCACTAGTATCTTAAAAGGAGAAGCATCATGGTGGTTTGCAGCAATGAATCCTGGGTTTCAATCCTCTCTTGGCCAAAACTGCTAAAAGATAGAATGTTTTCCCTGTGCCTTGTATTAGTTTCCTCCGGGCACTCTGGTTTTCCCCACAATCATAAAGACATACTGATAGATTATATGAGTGAAATAAAATGCTTAGAGACCAAGCTCTTTGTGGCCTGATGCCACAGAAGATATAAAAAATTATTAATAATCTACAAAACTGTTGGTTACATACCAGTAACTGACCTTCCCCTGTCCATATTTGTGCCAGTATTGAGTGAGAACTGCAGACTGTATGAGACACAGATCTGATTTTTATTAATTTCCTCATTTAGATCCTTCTAAAAGCAGAAATGTCAACTGGGCGTGTCTGAATAGGTCAGTCTTTCTCATTAAAATCTGTGAATATGTCGCCAATTTTCTAAAAATAGTATGCCCATGCCAGATAATGTGGTCCAAGCATCAAAACACCAGAAGTACCACAACATCAAAATTAACATGGTTAGACATTATGAGTCACTGCTGCGAACTTCTGCACAGTAAATTGTCAAAAAGCAAAACATTTAGGCTAGGTTCACACTATACAAGAAAAAATGCATGAAAAAACCCAGCAGAAAATTGCATTGCGATTTAAAGGGTATGTCCCCCTTCAAAACTAAAATCTTTCCCACTAATGGCCCCACTGGGTAGTGTAATAAATCCTTACCTTACTTATCTGCTCCAAATGGTTCTCCTGCAATGTCTAGCCAAAGTCCCTGAAAGTGAAGAGTAGGAGCCTGTCTGTGAGTGAAAAGGTTTCCGCCTCTAACCTTTCCTCTGAGAGATTTCTAGCTTACCCCTCCTCCCTCTCAATCCCTGTTTGCTGCCTGGTGTGCCACCTTTGAATCCTTTTTCTGTAGTGTTAGGGACCATATCCCACCCCCAACTGCCATGTTTGTATACAAAAAACTAATCAGTAATGTACTTACAGAGCTTTGTTCCCCTGGCATTCTGCAGCCCCATCTGTGACTGTCTGCCTCTAAGGTCAATCACAGACACGGCTGCCGGTCCAGCCCCCTGCTTGCAATTTCCTGCAAGCTGAAGGCTGGATTAAAACTCCGGGGGAATGAAGCTCTGTAAGTACCTTTCTGATTAGATTTGTGGGTGGTTAAAAATGATGGTGGAGATATCTTTTAAAGCATTTTTGCTGTGCGTTTTTGGGTCAAATGGCAAAAAATTCATGAAAATGTGCGATACAATGCATTTTGCCTCTTCCCTTTACACTTAGTGTGTTATCACACTAAACTACTGCAAGCAGTGCATTCCAAAAACGCAGCGCACAAAAATGCAGTAGTCTGGTATTTTGACCTCCCTTTGTGATTTTCATTTTCTTGCTTTTTTCCCTAACGCATGCATTATGAAAAAGCAGCAACAAGGAATAAAATGCATCTAGTGTGAACAAGCCCTTAAATTAGGTGACTTTTGGGCTCAAGTGACCATTACAGCTATACCAGCATTTTGTCTATATATGATAAACATTTGTTATCAAGTTTTCAGTGTTTTTATCAATAAATATTAATGGCTCTACCCAACTACTCAAGCACATCATCCCAAGAGGGTCCAGTCTTTAGACACCTTAATTAAAAACATAACAAATTAGAAATAAAGGGGTTGTGACTGTTTCTACTTTACAAGCAAAACAAACTCATTATTTTGAATTTAGTATGTGTGCAAACACATCTGCTACTTGTAAACTTACACACATTTAGGGAGCCAATCTGTAAAAAAAGTAAAAAAAAAAATAAATAAAGAACAGCTTTGCAGTTTTAGTACAATAATTTAAATTGCTGCTAAGCTGTGTTTTCCTTATCCTTACAAGACACAGCCTTTAAAACTCATTTAAAATATCATATTTCTAATGCTGGCATTACAAAGAGCATGGGGGCATACACGCTTCTCTGCAACTAGGATAATGTCAGCATCAAATAATCCCATCTGTTGCCTAATTATCTGCAGGGCATCCCACATCAAACACCTCACTATGTGCCTCACTAATACCCTTCAAGGAGGTCATCAGGAAAATAAATAAAGCAAAAGAATTTTGTTAAAATTAATAGGGTCTATAAAAATATTCCCCTCCTTCACCCTATCAATCTAATCTTTAGACTATTTCTATTAAAGCAATTATATACAACCACTATTCTTGGTTTCAGACCTCTTTCCTTCACTGATTACTTGTCAAGCTGAACGGGAACTCCTTACAACACTAAACTAAATTTAAAAATGATATTCATTCAATATTTAAATAAAAACAAATAAAAGCCAAAACCCAACCAACATCCTCAGCGGCTCACAAACTAACAGGGTTATTCAATAAAAGTTCTTATCGTTTAAAATGGTGCAAATTTTGCCCCAACCAATCAGATGTTAGCTTTCAAATGTTAAATAAGATCGGATTGGTTGGGGCAAAATTAGCACCATTTTAAACCATAAGAACATTAATTGAATCTCCCTGTAAGCCTTTTTTCTCTAGGGACACCACAATTACAATGGTACAGATGACTAGTTAAGTATGGATAAAGTAAAAGCACCAAACAGTGAGTTTGATCGGGTGGACACCGCCCGATACCCTCAATATAGGATATCAACTGTCGAAACACTAATCCTTTGTTCCAAGTCCAGGTCTCTGCATAAAATAGTGTGTGTTCCCTGAAAGCTTCTCATCAAAAACGTAAGTATAACAAATGGAATCAATCTCACCTTTTGAGTTGGCAGGCCCGGGTGCATAGTAACACTGGATGCATTTTGTTCCTGATTTGAACAGAGCAGAGTCAGACCCACACACACCCCAGTCCTTAAATAGGCCACAACACTAAGTGGATCCACCTCTTAAAGTGAAATACACATCTATATTAAAAGGTAAATGTACCATATGTACACATGTACTCGTAAGTCCCAGTGTCATCCACCAAAAAAAAAAAAAAACTTAAAAACCATATAGAATGTACAAACTGAGTTTTTTGTATCATGATATCGAAAGTGTAACCATAGAGATAAAAGACAAATATATGCATAATTAAGTATAAATGCATGTAAAGCAGAGGAGATGTCAATTCATAAATCCACAAACCCTGCAGTGTCAATAATGGAATTTAAACCTGAAGGGATTCTAATACACATTTTCAAAATCCACTTAGGTTTCCATTTTACTAAAGAGGCTGTCCAGTTGCCTCGGTAAGGTCATTAACCTCTGGATGCCCTGGCAACATATCATGCTGGTATGCCCATTGACACATCATCAAGGATGTTCACAAAGGCAACATTTTAGGGGTCTGATGGTACTTTCAGACATTGAGCGGGTAGGTGTTGAATTATAATATTTTACATTTTTCTAAACTGGGGCTAAAGTTAGAGGTAAATACAATAGGCATCAGAAGAAGTTTTTAAGATAATGCTTATATTCAACCCCAACTCAGTTCCTTGTGCTCTCTCTAAAATCTTTACTTCTGCCCTTAGATATCCCCATTAGCAAATCTGCTCTTTTTTGGTGGTATGCTTCACTCAATGCCCTATCAATTGTCTCTACATTATATCCTCTTTCCAGGAGACGATTTTTTCAATTTAAGGGACTCCTTCCAAAATTCTGGATCTATACTACAGTTTTGGCGGAGATGCAGACAGTGTTCGTATGGAATCCCTCTAAATACATGGGGCGGATGGTTCTGCCCTCAAAATAGTATTGCCAGAACATGGCTTCCAATATAGGGTGGTTCTAATGCCTTTTTCATTTCCACCAATGCATGGGTCTAAAAATTGTACCCTATTTCTTCCAAATTCAAAAGTAAATTTTAAGTTGACGATATCGTCAATAATCTTGCTCATAAAATTTGTGAATAATAAATTGTCCCCTGGCCATAATAGAAAAACAATCTATAAAACCTTTGTAAAATCTGACACAGGGAACTAACTCACTGATGAGGGCAAAATTGCCACCCCATATAGTGATTCAAGGATAACTATACTCTAAAATGTAACTTTTTAAAAATGGAAAGTACCTGGTGTAGGTAGGATTGATTATTCCTACCTCACAATATCATTTCATTAAGTAGCTATAGCACAGTTTTCATTTGCAAGGTTAGGTCTTTAATTAAAGATAGTGCTGAAGGCAGGAGTAAGACTGGCAGTTTTCTTTGGGCTGGTGCTCCTCACAGAAAAAATATTGGGAGGTAAGAATTACCAGGCCTATATACCTGTCCCAACTACTTTATACATGCTAGTTATTCTTTAAATTTAAAAATGCATAAAGACTGAAATGTAGTATCTGATGTGTTGTGCCTACTGCACCAGCCACAACATATTTATGACAATAACAATCTATGCTTCTAAAGTAAACCGAGGGCCACCATATCTTTTCACCCTGCCCAAGACTGTAAGCAGCCTCCACTCCCTACTATTTCTCTCAATCAGAAGACCTTGTTGAACTTTAAATATACTAAATTGGAGAAAAACATTACAGTGTTTAAAAAAAAGAAAGTAGCCCATCAGGGGTAAATAACTACAAGAAGCCTCACAAAATCACAAGATGCCAGTGTCAGCACTAGATTAGCTTCCATAATTTGTTGGTGCATGCTGTGCAAAGATAAAAATGTGCTGCTCTTTCCTGTCTGAATTTGTGATTTAGGCCCGACCTGCCAACCGTTAGAAATGCTAACGATGTGCCACCATGGTAACACTATACCCAACTGCTGTCTGACTTGGTTCCACAACAGATGTCTCAAAATTAGCCACTTTTCCCCACTTAATTTGCTAGATCATGTATAAGGAGGAAACAATCGATGACAGGCAATAGTCAGTCAACAAGCATAATGTTTTAGGTTTATATTTTATGTCTATAACCGCAACAAAAACTTTCACCTACAAATGATCTGTATGGTGAGACAAATTTATCAAATGCAGGGGCAGATTTGCACCTTAGGAGCCTGTAGGCACAAAAAACCTGGCGCATGTGGACATCTTATAAGAGTGGTAAACATAAGATGCCCAAAGATTGGTAAATATATTTTACAGTTCCCCAGTCAGTGTGTCAAGTTCACTAACCAGTGTTGGCATTCCACCATACCCACCTCCACAAGCCAAGCCCTCGCATGCAGCAGGAAGATTACGGAGGCAGCTTTAATTATTTCAGGTGAAAAAAGGCCTAGAAACGTGCATGTGAGTGTAAGCAAAATGTGTGCTGCTGATGGTGCACAGTGGGAATTATTTAATTATTTGTGTGTAGGTTTGATTTTGCCTGGATACAGAAACTCTACACACCCTACTAAAATGGCAGGGCTTTGTTTTGTTTAATACATACACATTAGTTTGGAAAAATATCATTGTTAAAATCAGAACAGGCCTACATTCCTCATCAGACTTACTACATCAAGTAATGCAAGAAAACGTGACAGTGTGCAAAAAATAAAAGGCAAGGTGAAGTCTATATTCAGCTGTGCTGCACATTTTGAAACACCAATACTTGCTACTGCTATCAAGACAAAACTGTTTTCCATAGTAATATATAGAAAGAATCATAATTTAGACTCACCATGTCCTTAGAGCAAATTAGTTGATTATAAACTTGTAACAGAATCCATTTTGCTACACTTTTCCTCCTGCTGCTGCAGTTTAATGGGCTGTCGGCATAATTGAGATTTCATCTGTTTAAGCTCACTCAAGCCTACCTCCTGACTGTAAGCTAAATGGAACATATTTCTATTGAGCAAAAGTAATGACAGCTAATTGTAATGTGCAGCTCCCAAATTTATAAAAGAAATTGTTACGCAGATCAAGCGGTGAACACAGTGACACCTACACAATTTACCTTTTCCACTTTCTTTTGTATCAAATCACAAGGTTTTTGCTTGATCAACAATTATAAAGTAACCGTATTCAAAAAGAGCAAAACTATGCCAAAATTATGACTGGTAGCAAACTCCAGTAAAAATAATAATAGTTAAGGGCAAGACCACACTACAATGCACCAGAATTGCGCAATTGCGTATGTGATTACGGTGTGCGTTGTCGCATGTGATTTACCAATTTTCTGTCATGTGATTGCGCAAAAAATTGTGATTGCATGAGTTACAAACACGATAACGGATGAGCGCAACGCATCCAAAAATCGCAATTTTTTTCTTCCCGTGGTATCCATTATATTAAAAAATGCGCTAGTGTGGCCTAGCTATTAATGAATATTGCAGTTTAATTTCTGCCTGAGGTGCTCCCATACTTCTTATATGGTAGCGGACATATTATAGTAGCGGACATATTCATTCTTGTCTGAAGGTAAAATAAAATATTTAAGTACCCTTCAATTCATTCTTGGAAACAATAAATGCTTCCTTGTGTTATCTAATCCATTAGTAAAACATTTTTTAAAACCATGTACCCAACTCCTTTCAAAATAATAAACTGGACAGGCTAATGCACCTTTTTCCTGCCAAGGAAGACAATACATCCACAGGCCTCAATCATAATTCTGGTTATTGACCAATTACAAACATTATTAGCAATGCCAATAATTTAGTGATCGATGGATTTTTATTAATGATTTTAACAATAATGTAAAATAAAGAATGTCAAATCAATGACGAAGCAAAGCCTAATTGTACTTGGTAAAAGCTAATTTTATCATCAGCACATTCCAAAACATTAGCCATTCTATTAGGTTATAGGTAAACACTTAATGGGCAACTGTGTTGTTTAACAAGTTAAGATTAAGCCCACCCCTTAGATAAATCCCCCCCAAAACTGCAATTGTTAGAAAATCTGAAATTTACAAGGCTATACTGAAATGCTGCACAATGCCCTGTTACCCTTCTTTCTGCTTCCTGGTTCATCCAGTTAGCAACTGTCAGTAATGGATACGACATTTGACATTACAGCCAATGAATGAATCAAATCCCCTAGCTGCCTCCTAGCTAGAAGATTAAGCGGAAACCGTTTGCGAGGCAGTGAGAAGTGGGGAGACTAACATTTAGGTCCATTAGAGTTTATTCTTACATCTATCAGCTTTCAAATTATTGGACATTTGGCAGGTGATTTACATACATACATTTTTCCAATATTTACCTTTAAAATGAACCCTGGATCACATATGTAAGTAAAACTTGTGTTAAGTTATATTTCTGGAAAGGTTTATCAATATAAATTCCTGAACACTTCCTGCATTTACCAGCCTGTTGACATTTGATCAGCCTGTCTGCATTTAGTCTCAAGATTACCAATGACCTTAGTCTTTTTGTTGCCTGTCAGGGTAAACAACAAGGTCTTATGTTCATTAGCTCTTCAACCCTAATACTAATAATTATCATCAAATTTCCCTCTGTGCTCCAGTCAATTTCACCCCTCTGCCACGGTCAGTAACAGTCGGCGATGTGGCCAATGGGATGACATACTTCTTTGCAGAGCCCGCCTTCCAATTGGATACATCATTGATTGTGGAAGAGGACCAGAAAGCGTAGGGAAGCATTATGTTGGTAAGTACCGCTGCTAAGTAAAGTACCCAGGGGTCAGCGCATTAAAGTTTAGGTCCTCACCTTGGGTACTATGCAGCTATGAAATGGTGAGTATAATTAGCCTTTAAAGGGCAATAACAGTGAGAATTTTTTTTTTTTTTAATTCCTTCTAATGTATCCTATAAGTCATCCCAACCACCAGGGTACCTTTAATTTCTTTAAATTCTTTATAGTCCCCGAGATATAAGCCTTTGAGTGACAGCTGAGGTGTAGCAGCTCCTACAAATCACAGCATATTCAAAGGCACACACCCACACAATCCAAAGCTCCCATGCAGCACTGTCACACACTCTCTCACCCACACTATATGTACCATGTGCAACACAGACAAATGCTGTAGTGCTAAACACAACCAATAAACTATCAACCCAGCAATACGAGCATAACACACTATAAAACAGCCCCCCCCCCCCAAAAAAAATCTTATATACATACAAAACCAGTGACTCAAATGGACATCACCAAGTAAACAATAATACAGTAATACGGGCTATATACCAAACAAGACACACATTATATATAATAATACAGTAATACAGTGTATATAATACAGTAATACAGCATATATACCAAACAAGACATACAGTGCAATCTATGAAATATATAGACTAAAGCAAATGAAATGTATCAGGATAACAAACAGTTTCACTATGTTTGTGAAGGTCTCTCTGTAGCTGCTGCTACACTCCCTCTGTCTTCAGTGATTATGATCTCCGCTAAGCAGGGGGAGAGATATGAACTTCAGGTACAAAAATAAATAATTGGCAAACTTAGAGAACAGGAAGAGTTCAGTAACCATCTCAGCACCACTTGTCCTCCTCTCTCCCCCTCTGCCCCTCCCTTCAGCATATTGCTACTTTCTCCCACACTTTGCTTGCTTGCAGTCTAGCTCTGGAAGGGAGGAGTCAACAGGATGTCAGCACTTTATTTAAAGTATTTTCAACTGTGCATGCCCAGACTTTTCATACAGCCCTTTACTGCTTGAGGGGGACTAGACAGCTTGGTACAAACTTCTGCCAGTGTGAGAAAACGAAGCCACACAGCAGGATGAAAGTAAGGCAGCTTATACTAAGTGATCTGTACATTGTATATAGACAAAGTTTGTTTTTCACTATAGTTGCCCTTTAATATAATAATGCTGGAATATACTGTGTATAATCAAGCAGGAAGGGTAAAATGAACAGGGATAAATGCATACATTTATGCAAAAGAAACATGAAAAGGTGCAGATGAAAATGTCAAAAAAATTAAGTCAGATAAATCACATGCAATAAAATCAGACGCCTACATAAATTGCAATGTTATGTCCTTAACATTCGGGGGTTGCTGTAAAATATGAAAAATGGAGCAGCAGTCAAGCGAAAATGGAGAGCACAGAAGAGTGTTGACCTTTAATATGCATCCACAATATAGCTGCTTACTTCCTTACTTAAGCAGAAAGACACTGTCTTTGCGGTTCTAAAGGAGATGTTTAATACTTAATGCTTAAAGGGAAAGTTCAGTGGAAAATATTTTTAAAATTTTTAGTTTATATTATGCATACCTAGTTATTCTACATATTCTCTTCTATTTTGAAAAATCAATTGTATTTATACCCTTTGCTATTTCCTGCTGTTGACATTAGTGAACTGACATTTTAGGTTCTATAACAGTCCTTCTTCCCAGAATGCACTCTACCTTGAAATGTTTCTAACAGTAATTTTTAACTGATTGGCTGTTGGATGGGTCAAACATGCTCAGATCTCTACTGAGCAACTAAATCAACCCAGGTTCTGGGTCAAGGGCAAGACCATAACGGTCTCTATAAGGGGTCCTGCAAACAGGAAGTCAGTATTTCCAAAGCTTTTATTTATACACAGACAAAATGCTGAATCGGCAGGTTAAGGTCATTAAGATAAAAAAAAAAATATTGTTTATTTTTCTTAAAAGTATATGTATTTGCACTGAATTTCCCCTTTAAACATTCGGTCTGATCACAAACAGACACTCTGAACTCAGGAATGCACCAATCCACAACAGCTGCTGAACTACAATCAGCCGACTGACAAATATGGTTTTAAAAAGCCAAGAATGCATTTCAAAAACCCTGATCATAAGTGGACCTTAAGGCTATGGCCATACAAGGGTGGGCGAAAGCGCGTACATTATTACGCACATTACTATGTTTGCACTGCGATCTGCGCAATAGTGCACAATCTGATCGCATGTGCTCTGAAAACTAGTCACAACGCAGGCATAGGTTTCTCATGCGCAAACAGATCACAAAGCTCTATCAGGGTCAGAAATGCGAAAAAAATGTTTAAAAAGGATCTTGGAGTTTTGGTGGATAACAAACTTTAATGTAGCAAGCAGTGCAAGGCAGTAACAGCTGGAGACAGCCTGGTTTTGTCTTGTATAAAAATGGGTATGGTTTTATGGTAGAAAAATATTTTTCTATTATTCAAAGCACTTGCAAGGCTTATTTGGAATAGGCAGTGCAGTTTTTGAATCCTGTGTACACTGCCCCAACACCAACTGATATATTCAGCACATTATCAGATGCATTACTAACCAGAATAATTATTGCCTTGATTCCGGCAGAGTAAGCTGGCTCCTCTCCATGCAGTCAATCAAGGCTGTTACTGCTGACATCACAGACTATTATTGCCTGCTGTTTCCCCTGCTGCCTCCTCTGCACAAGCTCAAACTTATAAAAAAGCTCATTGAGCAGAGGGAGGAGGCGGATACCTTTTTCAGTACAGAAGTTAATGTATCATTAAATATCTGGTTACAAATGCATGTAATAAACTGGTAAAAATAGCAGTTGAGGTTCTAGGCAGATAACGGACAAGTCACCAGTTTTTTGGTTTAAGGGTAAACATACCTTTTAAGACGGGGGGACTTAGTCTTCAAGTTCGGAAAGGTTTTTTGACGAAGAGAACGGTAAAACTACGGACCAGTCTTCCGGTGATGGCTAGTCAATTGAATAGTTTTGAAGGAAAAAAAAGCTGGATGAATTTCTAGAAATAAAGAATGTTACATGCTACAGTTATTGATTGGAGTTGTTCCAGATGTTAGCTTTCAAATGTTACATAAGTTCTGATTGGTTGGGGCAAAATTAGCACCATTTTAAAGATAAGAACTTTTATTGAATCTCCCTGTAAAGTTCGTTCGGAGTTGTCAGAGGACGAATTGGAGGAGCAAGAGATTGGGTATGTTTTCTATCCTCGTTTCCAGCTCTTGCACGTTTATTTAAGAACGGCTGGTAAGACACAGCTCCTTTACCACCTGCTCTTCAATAAAACGGACTGCAAATTTTTTTTTTTTTTTTAATAACTGAATCAAAGAAAATCCTTCTTTGTGTGTCCTTCCAACACACAAAAACAAACAGCATATCTCTGCAATAAACACTACCATTAAGAGAAGCCTGGCTTAAGTTTCTTAACACCTTAGGCCAATTCCCCATGACAATTATCCAAACACATGGTGTCTGTAGACCAAAAATGTCAGATAATTAAAGCAAAGTTTTTCAATTACAAGCTCATCTGACTAAGCCAAGTCTTGCAGGGACTCCACCTACAAACCAGTAGTGTGTTGAAAACATAATTGCATTTCCAGGACAAATGAAACACTGCATGGGACCATTTAAAGAATCTGTCCTAATCAGAAGAAACCAATATGAAAGAAAGAGGAAAGACTGGAAGTATATATTGCCAAGAAACACATTATAGGGCTTAGCAGCACTAAAGGGCATCATTCAGTAAGTCATTATTAGTTTTATACATGTGTCTGTTGATCTCCATCTGTTATACACACAAATGCACTGAGGCAAGGCAGCTTCCAATTTGGTCATCTACTGCAGCGATGAGAGCCAACAGTTCCATTATATCAAAGAGGCTGCCTATATTATTTCTAGATAGCCTGGGAATGATAACATACACACTCTATTTGGTGACAATCACAGTAAGCTCAGCTCATAATTGGCATCCAGGTGCCTACGTCCATTTTTTATTTTTAAATAAAAATAAGACTGTGTTGAAGCAAAAGCTTCTTTTATGTTCTTAAATGTTATTAAATGGAAGGTTTATGTCAGATGATTACATTAGGAGTTAAATGGTTATGACCCATAATAGTATTAATGTTAAATAATCACATTGAATATGGCCTTAACACATCTACATCAGTGTGCTTCTGACAAAAGCTTTTGAATCCAATTCTCGGTCTTTGCAATGAAGAAAAAGAGAAAACCGATGACAGACAGAAGAGGAAAATAGCTCATCATGTAATGCAGGCACGCTCACAAAACCCACCTATTCTTCTGCATGCCACACAAAATCTGTGTGGGTAAGCAAACAAAAAACGATTTACAGGATCAACCACTATTGATCAGCCACAAAGTAAAAGAGGAGCTCTCCATCTGTCATGCTTTAAACTGCTTCCATCTAACAAAGGCTGCTGAACAATAACAGCCAGCCAGACCTATTCAAAGGGCATGTGAGAGCATCACAGCTTCACCTATACAAGAGGTTAAGACCGTTAAGTATTCTATTTCTGTTATTTTACAGAGAGGATACATTGTTCTATCCCAGACAGAAGCAGAACACAGATTTGGGAGTTACTCAGCAGTTTGGCCTGTCCCTGTCAGGGCTCACAGCTATGCCGATTGCTACGTAACATTACTTGTGTCTCAATAGGGGTAATGAGTGTTGGCCCAGAGTGTCTAGAAATATTTTACTAGTTCTGTTTAGTCAACTTTAGCACAAATTTACTGTGTGTCATAATTTTATGAAAAGTACACAACATGGTTAGAAAATTTCAAGTTGCTACAAATGGCTTCCAGTCTGCCTTTACAAAGAAATGTCTGCACAGGAACAGCTCAATTAGAAAATGGCTGACATACAGAAGATACATCCTTTCATTCAATAGCAATTTTACTAGGGACATGTGCTGGATACATGAACCAAGGCTATTGATCAATATGGTCTATAAACAATGCTTTTAGCACCAACACTATGAGCTTTACCTAAAATCTAAAAGTGTAACATAATCACCCATAAACCCTGTCTATCATTAATGTTTATAGTAATGCTCGTCACTAAAAGCAATGCAGTTTACTACAGCAGGATGATCATTATTTTTAGATGGGTGAATCAGTTACTCTTTTCTTGTTCACCCCTTTTCACTGTAAAACAGTGTCTGATGAGTTATATTTACATATTTCTATAAGAGGACAAAGCTACTGTAAACAGAAATGACTACGCTATGATATCTCTGTTTAAACAAAGATGCTGTGAAGCCCTGCATTGTTAGTGGTGCCTCAGGCAAAACAGTGGCTGCAGTCCTATCCAAGGGCTTCTCATAAACGAATTGTTCAGATTTCAATAGTTTTTGAACACTAACGTAGCACAGGAATGGTGATCCCAGTTGAATTATAATAAGGCTCTCCCAGATCCACAGCAGCTGCAAAATTAGCAGAGTAAAACAACACAACCGGGTTTAGCAAAGAGGTCCTTGTTCCCCCTTCCCCCCAGGCAATCCCTGGAAATCATGCTCCATTCTGGCAGGCCTGGCCTTTCTCAGCTGGTCTGGCTGTCACTAGAAATAGAAGGCAATATCTGGAAGGATGACAAACACATGGGTTAGTGACAGGGAAGAGCCAATAGATGTCAAGACAGGAGCCAAATTTCTGTATTTCAATTTAACTAATGTTGCCTAAGCTCGGTTATTCCTTAATGGCACGGAGTGGTGCAAAAAAGCTGCTGATGCATCCTACCAGATGAAAGTGGGTTAAAGTGTATTTGCTGTGTGATACAAGAAATGGAGGGTATAACCTCATTTGCAAAGGAAAGCTGAATGATAGAGCATACCATGGTTTAGGTCAATAAGCACAAAGGAAGCACTGATATAAATAGAGCGGACAGAAAAATCATACTTCTCAAAAAGGCTCCTTGACGATTAATGCTGAAGCCATGATTAAATTTAGGTAATCAGTAGGAGCTATAGCATCAATAGAAAGATAAAAAGCAAAATAACTTATTGGAACCTCGTGAATCTACTCAAAAGGATTTATTCCATGCATTGTTAATATTATTTAGAAGCAGTATTTAAGTGATCTTGATGCAAGAAAAGCATATAGATGTTTGGTTTGTTTTCTCAGCATTCAGTGACACATAGTTGTCACTTCTCTGGTAGCTGGTAGTGGGGCTTTCAAATGCAAATATTTTTTTCTGAATTAAACCATGCCAATTGGTAGACACTGTAGAAATGTTCTGTTTGTACGGTTAGATTTGTGTTGATATGTTTTTGTGTAATGTTTTTAAGTGGGTATGTATGTGTTCACAATTCAATAAATGTTTCCTCTTATCTGTGTACTCCTGAAACCTGCGTAACAAGCTACAGTAGTGCACAAACAAATCTGAATATAAATGCACAGTGGTATAAAGAACAGGGCTGAACAATTTTTTTTTTCCACTTTAGGATCCATTTGAATTCTAAATCTAGGTGTGCTTCCCTTTACACCCCACAACAAATCACAGGTCTCACACACAATCAAGCACAACTATACCAAACAATGTGGACGTTTCTGTGTAACAAACACACTCCTGAACCCCATGTTAAACAGCAGGTGTTTCTCTGTGCTTCTCACATACACCTCTGCACACTAATAATCAACAGCATATTCTTCACACACCACGATAACCTGCATCTATGCCAATGCCCCCCCCAAATATCACTAAACAGTTTCCCATCCCTTCATCAAAAGATACAAGTTCACCCACTTACATATCTGCCCTCCAAGTATCCTCATACAGTGCACGTAGTCACCGATTCTGCTTTGAGACATGGAAATGTTCTCATAGGTATTGCATAAACATTAACTTAACATTAAATCAAAACTTAATTTGACTTTAAACTCTGCTTTTCTCTGCAGTGTTGACTCTCCACACTGTTGCCTGGAGGTGTCCTTAGGTGAGAAATATTTTAGACATGCCCCAGTAGCAATATAAGGTAAAAGAAAATGCACTGTAAAACACAAAATCTCTTGCGCCTATTAGATTCCTGTGGATCACATACCCAATATTGGGCTGGTACACACCATGCTTTATTTTGCTCCAATTGACCAATGGTTCAGTGCATCGGTCAATCCGGCTGGAAAAATTGTATGGGTTTTTGAATCCACGGTCGGACAGGTCAGAAAACCACAGCCGATCACGCGGCCCTCTTGAGGCAAACTATCGGCCATGGCCACTATTGCCACAACAGTCCTTTCTCCTGGCCGACCGTTCAGAAGAGCCAAACGGTCAGTCAGGAGGAAAGGTTGCACGGTGTGTACCATGCTTTAGGTACACAAGATTGGTCTATAACAAAGGGGGATGGCAATCCGATTATTCCAATAAACTGAGCTGCTATACCAACTGTAACATTATACTCCTTGATTCCACATTAGCAATCTTTAGCTTTTACCCATGGACCTCTACGGCTAGACTGAGATATTTCACTTCTATGGGGACAGCCACTGATAACGGAGGGTGTTCCTGTTGAAGCAGCACATCACACAATTTAATTCAAGTCTTTTTAAAGGCATCGATATTCTAATCAATTCTGAGAATTTGATAAAATTAATCTGTTGCCCCTATCTTCTAGAACCTACCTTAAAAAAAAGGAATGTTGCATATTACTGGTATTGATACATAAAGTTGGAGTTGATCCAGGGATATTTGCCATTGCCATTTTTGTTCCCCTTCATTATTCTGGTATTGCAGAGTAGGTTGGACTGGATGGACGTATGTCTTCAGGGCATGTCCACCCCGAAATTTAACTTTTGATATGTGGTAGGGCATGCTCCCCCAGCCCCAACTTTAACATTAATATAATTGTTAGAAAGTCCCCCGATTCTTACTTACCTGCCCTCTCTCCTCCGCTGCAGTGTTCAGGCCCTCTGCTTGCATGGAATTGAAAGCAGGGGGCGGGACCGGCAGCCGCGTCCGTGATTGGCTGAGAGGCAGGGAGGGCTGCACTGAGCATGCCTCAACCTTGATGAGGTTGAGGAAGTCTCAGGCACAGCATGAGTCACACACTACTCCTACACAGCAGTTTCCTGGACTTTGGAGGGGCACAGCAGGGGAACTATTTTGAGCAGGAATGTAAGGTAAGGATTGTTTTAAACTACTTGATGTGGCCAGTAAGGGGTTAAATTTTAGTTTTGGGGGTGGACATGCCCTTTAACCTCAAATACTATACCTTCTGTCGCTTTTAAGCTGAAATCTAGAGAATATCAGTGGCGCAAAGTGTGGAATTACGATTGTTTCTGCCAATCGGAAAATTATGGCCTGTGTATGGCTAGGTTAAGTTCTCTTTTTTTTTTTTTTTTAGAAATGGAAATCATGCTTAGGAAATGATTCTCTTCCAGTTAAAAAAAAATGAAAATAAAAAAGTGTGTGTGTGTGTGTGTGTGTCTCTGTCTGTCTGTCTGTCATATCAGGGTTGCATGGATTACAAAAATTATTTTCATAATACATAGCAAAGAAATCCTTATGCAGCATATTCCATATATTCTATCTGCAAATTATAGCAGGTAAAGGGAGGACCAACAAAGCATCTGGAAGAGCATGTCTCACCTATACCATGTATATAATGCAAGGAGACAATGCAGGACACTAATTACAAGTGACTAATCATTTGGCAGCACTCACTACACCACAGGTCACAGGGCAGCACTCATTACACTACAGGTCACATGACAGCAGTAAGAAATTAAAGGTTAGATTTGTTATTTGCATTATTTATCCAAACATATTTTGTTTTCACTGACAAAAATAAAGCTGGAATTTTAAAAACCCTTATTTCAACCCACTTTACAACATATTAGCTATTTATACAATGGAACAGAAAATGCTTGTTCTTTACACATAGCCAATAATAATATTAGCCTTCCTAAAGGATCAGGGCACACACAGCAATGCATATCACACCCAGCTTTCTGCTATTATGGTTAGCAGTGGAAATCGATAGCCCCTGGTGGGGAAAGGTGGAAGCAGAGCTGGCTGTGCATAACCTACAATAAATCAATTTGTTGCCATGGTGAAAAGGAATTTTCAAGGAGGGATGTGAGAGATTAAAACGAAATGGAGCACACTAGCATAAGCAAGGCTAGACAGATTTACAAACAGGAGGATGTTTGCACACAAACATAAATAAGCATCTAAACTGCACAACACATTTCTGCACTGAAGCACTGAAGAAAGGTTAGGCTTTTCTCCCTACACATTCAACCAAAGATAATTCACACATTTAAAATGCATTACAAGTGATTAAAAATGTGATGCGCTTAAAAACATTCAAGGTAAGCTAAAAGGCAGACCTGTAAAACCAAATGAACTACAATCGGACCGTTCAGACTATCAAAGATGTAAAAATAAAATAATCTATTTTAATCAATAATAATGCAGGTAATTTGTCTGCCACGACAGTGAACTAAGGCTGGGTACAGACATTGTGATCCTTCTACCCAAAAGACCACTTGACACTTGGTAACCGGTCAGCCAGGATAAAGGACTGTCTGTAGCAGCAAAAGTACCCGCAAACAGCAGTTTGATGTGACCGTGCGTGCAGCTTATACAGTACCACACAATCGGACCAATTTGGACAGAAGAACAGACATCTGTCTCAGACCCCCGAAGAAACCCTACAATATTTTGGGCCAATCAACCAATACCGGTTGGATGGTGTGTACAGTATGGGGCTGATACAATAAAAAGAGCAAAGGAAGTGCAACTGTGGTCTAAAAAGTTAAGGTAAAGTGAAAGCCTGCAGTATTTCCTTTAAAATGAGCCAACAATCATTTTTCTGGCTGCAGCCTGTGAGAAATTATATTGAGGTGAATATTCAAATTTCCAGTGGGTTGAGTGACATCGCCTGATGCCACTCAACCCACTGAGGTGAAAGCATGCTCAGTAAGGACTTAGGGCACGGCCACACTGCAACGCAATCGCATGCGATTTCATGTGCGATTTCCTTGCTTTTGCGCATTTGTTTTTCATTAAGTATTGTAAAATGCATGTGATTGCGATTTAAAATGCGGAGCGCAAATCGCGTTTTCGGTGCGTTGCCGCGTTTTCAATGATCTGAAAAACCGCATACACAAAAAAAATGCAGCAGTGTGGCCTAGCCCTTAATGCTGGCGAAAACAGGGGAGCCAATTAATGCAGGCAGAGGCTGGTTACGTGACTTAAAAACAGGTTTTCAAGCAGGAAGTAATATTGCTAAACCTTTCTAGTAATAACTTCTCACAAATTTTATCTAGAGATGTGATTTAGGTTTTACTTTGAAGGTGCAATGGAAGGTTTTTTATAGAATCTTTACTAGTTTTGAAGAATTGGAGATCGCATTAACCCTTTAATTTAATATATTTTCAACATCCAATCAGATGTAAGCTTTTTACTGGGTTACAGCAGTTCGATAACATCTCATTGTTTATTTCAGATTAATAGCACCAGCAAATTTTATCAGCCTATATGCATTATCTATTATTTAGCGCAGTTCATTCCACTTGTATTAATATAGGTCAAATGGATTTGAAATGGTTTAATGACAGTGAGAATTCATGAAGTGTCATGAAGTCTACACTACTGGCCCTTTTGAAAGTTCTATAGCACTGTGTTTCACACTCCTATTGGCATATAAACAAACCATTTCACACACACATCCGTTACAGCAGTTTTCAAGTTCCTGATCATGTGTATTTGAGCAATCCGGTATGTTTGTAGATGCAAAGTGAAACCATAGCAAACACTGTCCTCAAGCCTGCAGGATCATCTTCATCTGCCAAATAAAATCATGGCTCATCAGCTCCATCTCACTTGAGAGAGCCATCACGTCTACATTGAGGCTGTAAAATTCAGCAAAGGAGGGAGTCTGAGCAATTATTTCCTGTATTATTCCTATTATACCAAATCTACTAGTAAAATAACTATTATTTAAGATTTTATCTGGAGAACATTCACTCCTATATAAAATGCTTAAAATATATTTCTCCGTTAAATCTTTTTAATGTGCGACTTAATTACCGTATGGCAGCAGATTTATTTACTGACAATAAGGCTGAGGCCACACTAGGGCGCATGGTAAATCGTGGGAATAGAGCCAGCTTGTGTTGCGCAATTCTTTCTGACATGCACTGCTCTCCGTTTCTCATGTGCAAACGGTTCGCTAATCGTGACTGAAAGTGCACACTACGGGGTCCTATCCCTAAGGGGAAATGGGATTTCTTTTTTAGGGTCAAAAAATTATCTTACCAAATTTAAAATTTGGAATCCAACAAAAGCTTGCTGTGTGCTCTACCAGATAAGCCACAGGTGGTAAGAAGTGTTATCGGAGACCAGGAATGAGAGTGATATGAGAATAACAATTGGCCAACACTAGTGCATGCTCTTTAACATGCAATCCCAATTGTCTAGCCCTAAGAGGTAACTTGAGAAAAGCCAAAATATCTGAATTATGATGGCCATACACGAAGATATTATGATCAGTGCCTTGAGATTTTCACAATATATAAAATAGATATTAACACAACTATTAAACAATTAACAAAATTAACTGCATGGCCTGATCCTTTTACCATTGATATTATGCTTTTATACAGATTGAAAATATACAACCTTGTAATCAATTTTATTGCACTCGATGTTTAAGCACAATTAACTGAAAAAAAATCTTTGTATGGCCACAACATATGTGTTACCTTTATGGCGCTTTCAATAACTGAAGGCCCAAACTGCAAGCATCACTCCAACCTCAGTAGGCTAAATACATTATTTGTATTAAGCTCAGTCACATGCAGGGAGAAGGGCTGGGATGCTGTGAAATGCAGGGTTGGTAATGACACATGATGGTGTAGCCTGTAATTGATTTTTTCTTTGGAACAGGCAGCTTCTTATTCTTTTCTAAGCCCAAATCAAAAGCTTTGTTTATTATATATTCAGAGGATTTCTATTGCTAAAAAAAATTACTAAAAAAAAACCAAACTATTTTTAAATGTTTGCCAACATTTTCTAATTCCAGCAGGAAAAAAAACCAAAAAAACTATTCTTTTAGTTACTTTACAATAGCAATTGTTTTTTGTATTTTTTGGACCAAACTCTACAGGGTAGCTTTAGGCTGGGTCCACACATTCAGATCTTTCAGTCCAACCGCCCATATCAGACAAAAAGGCTACCTGACATGTCTGTATATAACCCAGCAGTTCTCACCTGTCGATGTTTCCTGGATGGAAAACACTTTACCACTGTTAATGTCAGTATAATTCCAATCATAAAGGGATCAGGCCAGGGTCTACAGCACCACTAGGTAAGCTACAGTGTATGGGCACACTTAGCTGTTCGCTTTTCTACTATAAGCTTAGAATTATGAAATATAGCAGTGGAACACTAGCTAAACAAACCATTCTATTTATTAAGTTACTTAACTCAGTGAATCTTACCTCCTGGTTTGTAGACCACATCATCTTCTGTGACAAATGAAGTTATCTCCCCATTAGTGGATCTCTCATAGCGAGACTTCTTTTTTGGCAGTTTTTTCTTATTTTTCTTTGCAGCCTCCTCTGCAGTTGTGCCACTGTTTTCATTGTCATCATCTTCACTATGATCACTCTCCGCATAGTTCTTGGCCCCTCCTTCCAATGTGCAACTTCTGCGTGGTCGTGAGTTTTCCCCATCACGGGTTTTGTCACGTTTCTCTCTCTCTCTGTCCCGATCCCGGTCCTTGTCTTTATCTTTTTCCTTGTCGGCAGTCATGATTCGCCAGGTGCCTTCTTCTGTCCTCTCACGGCTGGGCCTCCGTGAAAGGTAGACAGTAAGCCTGGGCTTCAGTCTTCTGAATTTGTCACGCAATTCCAGGAAAAATTGGACCACTCCAATAACCCCAGTGCTTTAAAAAGCTCTGTAAGAAAATAAAAAATATTTTAAAAAAAAAACATTTGGTACATAGATAAAAAGAACTAGCATTATAGATTGCCTTCGCCATACTTCAGAATAAGCTTAAACTGCATATAATTTGTTTAAAAAAGCAGGGCAAAATGCAACATAAAGGGCTTTAGGACGCGGTTAGGTATAAGCTACAAAAGCATTGGTCCACCTTTACCATAAATCGATCAGGAGAATTTTTCCGCACTGCCTGATCAAACGTTTGTTGGATTTGGAGTCTGTTTTGGCTAAAAGTTACTTCTACCCTGCATGACTGGCACAACTGCCAGGATGACATTTCTACTGTTTGCAGAAAAACCAAGGGGAGAGGGCCTAGTGTGTTGGGTTTCTCACCCTAGGTCAATTTCAAATGGTGTGCCTCCAGATGTTTGAAAACTACAACTCCCAGCATCCATTAAACTACAGAGAGATGAATTTACAGATTTGCCTGTAATTATAAAAAAGGGCTTGATGAATTGAACACAATCAGGGCACCCTGGCATTTATACGTTTCCATATACACCAAGCCCAATGGGTATCAATGTGACTAACAGGAATGTGAAATGAACTGAATATTTTTTCAGCAATACCAAGCAATTGTGGGTCGAATGAACATATTACAAATTATATACTAAGTAATGAAGAGAAGAAATCAATTTACCAGGAAAATCCTTAAGGATTGAATATGGAAACTTTTAGAAATGTTAAAGACTTCCTTTAATCAATGAATTGACACTATTGTCATATCAGGTAAAGCACAAATGAGACTTTTTCATAGGATCTTTACTGCAATACAAACTGAACAGGTCAACAACCAGCTGTCTACAGGCTCTTTCCTGAAACAGAATCGCAATGCAAACATTTGCACTGGTTTGCTCACCTCTAATGTAAACACAGCTTCCTTCCACACCTCCCACATTCAAACTGCAAAAACCAAAAAAAATTGGACAGATCCACAGCCCTCAACACTATTAAGATTTCATAGGACAGATAGTTTGACTTTATTCTGTGTTGGGTGGCTTTAAAGTCTCCTATAGTTAAAAATCAAAGTTTCTTCCTACAGATCAAGTTCCAGTTTTCACAGCCTTGGCAAATGTTTTCTAAACGATGAGATGATCTGACAGAGTGACAACTTTAACAATGCATCTATTTATATTTTCTAATACCACACACTGGAACAGCCCCAGCAGGACTGATGGCTGGGCTTCAGGGTTGCTGATGGGAAAAGAGCGCAAGCATTGAGCAAAGACAGGATCAAGTATTAAGAAACTTATTAGGATTAAACCACAGTGATCCCAGAGGAAATGTTGTGTGAATTAATCCTTTATTGCCTTCACAGATTCATATCTCATCTAGTCCCTGAACACTTTGTTCTTCCACAATGTCAGCTTACAGAGCCTGAACACAGAACAGTGTCTGGACTGATTTTCCTCCCCATTGACAACAGAAGGAAGATAAAAATGTTAACTACTGCCATTTTCTCTGTGTGCAAAATAACAGGTATCTGCACTGCAGTGTATCTGGTACTAAAACACACCCTTTTGTCCTGCCAGACAAAAGGATCTAGCACTGAAAATTTGTATGAAGGGTAAATGTTGAAAACACATCTCTACATGGAAAAGTGATAGGCCCCTATAGCAGCAAGAAAGCATACAGAGAGTTAGAGAGTTATCTGATCACATTATAAAGATGATTATTAATGTAGACACTTAATTTGAATTACATTTTTACAGACACTCACAAATAAAGGGTACATATAAATTCCATTCTAATTCAATATACTTAAGCTGGTGTAGGTATCAACTTTCAAAGTTCAACAACAGCTACAATCATAGGTTAAATATTTCTTCGAAGACTCTAATGCTGGTCATAAACGTAATGATATTAGACAATAGACCAATATACATATGCATAAGTAGATATAAACATTTTTATATGGTGGACAAGACCCAACGAAAAAGTAAGTGCCCATGTGAGGAACAGCCATTTCACTGATAATCATTCGTGTGCACGATTTGTTTGGGTGTAATGCATACGCACGTGCAACTATTGGCCGAGTCATCCATTTGTTAAAGGTGTGTTACTCACTCGGACGAGACACTCGCTCGAGAGCCATCTGCCAAATCAGACATGTATACATAGCTTAACTTATATGACCAAGTTTTAAATGTGGTTTATTGACACAGACATGCCAAGAATAGCTCTACATAGTCTACACACTGGGCTTCCCAAACCGCCACAAAAAGACGGTTTGTGAGAAGACTTACCAAAGGAAATATATTAAGCAACAAAAGTAAAGATTTGTTTCTGAAAAGCCATGCTGAGAACACTACTTGACACCTTTTGACAATTGATCATTAAATAGCAAATGCAGAACATAAACAAGTCACAGAGATGTTATCCTGCCTGAAATCCACATAGCCTCTCTGATAGCAAAATCCACCTTCATAACAGATAAAAATAAACTAAAGGTTGGTACACACGTACTCTTGTCCGAAACAGCCGTTCATCGCACAAATGCACCTTGGTCGGGGGGTCATGCCTCAGTAACGAATCGTACGTGTGTACGAACCTTTAAAAGACTTTAGGATGCTTCCGCGCCTCTACAAATTCAAGGTTTGTAGGTCTGGTGTACAGTTTTAATACAATATGGCCATGGAATATTAAAGGGGAAGTTTAGTGGAAATACATACGCTTTTCAGAAAAAAGAGCATTATTTTTTCATCCCAATGACCTTCATCTGCCAATTCAGCATTTTGGCCGAGTATAAATAAATGCAACCGAAATACTGAGTTCCTGTTTGCAGGACCCCCTAGTAGAGACCGTTATGGTCTTGCCCTTGACCCAGCGCCTGGGTTGATTCAGATGCTCAGTAGAGATCTGACCATCTTTGACCCATCCAACAGACAACCAGTAGAAATTCCAAAGATGTGGTGCATCCTGGGAAGAAGATGGACCGTTAGAATCTGAAAGGGTATTAAATCAACTGATTTTTTAAAATGGGAGAGAAAATGTAGAATAACTAAATATCGGATGTATTCAATTAGATCAACTGGACTTGAAGTTTAGTTCTAGTTTCGCTAGTCATCCGACTGGCTTTCTCAATTCAGAATGACTTGTACAAGAATCTGTGGCAATTATGTACCCTGGAAAAACCCAATTAGCATATCACAGCCAAGTGTTAAGGGCGTGATTTCATAGTGGCCAAGAGGTGTTATAGGAACACCCAGGGTAAGGTGTCAAAACAGCATTGTACATGGCAGACAAGAATTAAACTTCAAGTCCAGTTGATCTAATTGAATACATCAGATATACCATGACCTGGATGAATGAGAACCTTCACAAACGTAGAATAACTAAGTATGCATTAAACAAACTAACAATTTAACAAATATTGATAATTTCCACTGAACTGCCCCTTTAATATACAAAAAGCGTTTTCTACAAAATCACTCAAATATACCTACATCTATCTGTGAATGTATGTATATATATATACATCATGCAGGGTACTGTCCATGTGTACCAGGTCTAAAGCATATGCACCAGTTTTATTTTAACTAATTGTGGCCATACACTGGCTTGACATTAAATCAATTTTAAACTTGAATTAATCTAATGTTGACCAGAGTGGGGGTATAACCTCTTAATGTTCCCTGGTCATATCTTTATTTGCAATCAACATTAAGGCAATAATGTCGGCCCAGGCGGTTACCAGAACATTGCATAATGGTTTATGGCCAGCATTACACTACATGATCAAATTAATCGTATTGAGATGGATACAGTATGTTGGCTGTGAACATCTAAAAGGGTAAATAAAATGTAAATACAATTTTCATTTCTGCAAATAACCTAGTCTGAGAAATGCTAAACATGCTTTGCAGACAAAAAAAAAAAAAAAAGACTGCAGTGTTTTTGAAATCCATTTCAAATATACACTGCAAATCTGCACACACTGCAACCATATATACATTACTAATGTATATTATAACAGTATACAGTCTACTTCATCGGTTAAAACAGTCTTTGCATTTTGCTCTTTAATGCTTTGCAATTACTGGTTAAAGCCACAATATGTAACTAGGTGATTTCTTAACAGCTTCTAAAATATTTTGCCACCCACTGTCACAGCCACTTTAGAAAGCAGAAAAAACTGCAAGGCTAATAAAGTTAGACACAGAACCCTGTAGCAATCTAAATGACACACGTACAAAATCCTGTCTTCGGGCTAGGCCACACTATATCGCGTTTATTGCTAAAATTGAAATCGTGGGAACGCGAAAATTCCATGCCATTTCGCGTCTGTTTGCGTTTTGGTAACATGCGTTCATTTTTGGTGCTTTAACGCATACATTTCCATAATGGAAAACAGCAAAATCGCACGTGCAAACACAATATGAACACGAATCACGCACAAAATCGCATGCTATATTGCTCGCGATTGTGTACGCCATCTGATGCGTTGTAGTGTGGCTTCAGCCTAAGTTAGGATACAAGGCAGCCACACACCTTGTCAATACTCAACAAATCCTGTTGTATCTGAATATCAACAAGGTGTGTAAGCCAATAACAACCGACCATGATGCAGATGAACTACTACGGTTGGGGCAGACAGAAAATTTCCATCAGCTGGTATCAAACTAGATTTTTAGTAGAATTTAGAAGTAGAATTAGTAGAGTGAGCCAATACAATCATCTGCCCAATCTCCATACAGATTATGGCGGGTCTGTCTGGGAAGTACACTGTTAACATTGCATGTTGCAAACAAATTACAGCAAGATCTGTCAACACAAAATACATAATTGTATGTGTATGGCCACCTTTCCCAAAGCCTAGGGTAACTTAAATGGAATATGCCAACATATTCATCATTGCATCATTATTAGGTGCTTCTCTAATTTGGTAATAAGAAAACTTTTTAAAGGCAAGGCCATCAATTTGGACTAGACCACCTGATATTCATGCATTGATAAAGACAGGTTTGCTTTCTAAATAATTACAGATTTCTGTTTCTTGGCATTTCTATTCCATTTTGCATGTCCCTTTCTTTATGTGTTCAATACACGAGTCAATGTACTTTAAAGTCCATAAATTATGTCTAGTAATGTTTTGATTTTTCTGGGTGTTGATTACTAAGATTACAGCCATCTGGTGTAAATTTATTTTAAAAGGGCATGTTCACCCCCAAAACTATAATTCCCCCCCCCCACTACTGGCCCCATTGTGTAGTGTAGTTTAATCCTTACCTCACATCCCAGCTCCATCTGGTTCTCCTGTAGTTCCCCCCCCCAAAGTCCCAAAAATTGCCCACCAGGAGGATAGCAGAGTCAATATAGGACTCTGCCTCCTACCTGGCCTCCAGGAGAAGTTTGGCATGCATACTGCAGCCCTTCTCCCCCTCCCTCTCGATTAGGATTATCTCCCCCTAGTGTAAATCCCTTTGTACCAAACATTGCCCCTGTCCCCCCAGCCCCAACCGCTATGTTAGTAATATCAGAAAATGCCCAGAACATTACTTACCTTCCCTCTTGCCGCTAAGCCAATCACAGACACGACTGTCGGTCCCGCCCCTCTGCTTGCATTTTCTCGCAAGCAGAGGGCCTGGCAGCGCGGCGGAGGAAAGAGGGAAGGTAAGTAAAGTTCTGGGCATTTTCTGATATTACTAATACAGCGTTTGGGGCTGGGGGGACAGGGGCAATGTTTTGTGAAAAAAAATGTTTTGAAGGGTGGACATACCCTTTAATAGCCCCGTTAGAAAAACTTTCCTGAAAAAAAAAACAACAGTTGTGTCCAATACTTATTTCACCGGCTGTATGTACCCAAACTCAGAAAGGGGGAAATAAAAGGTGGTTTCCAGGCAAATAATAAAATCAACAAAATTATTGAATTATATATTACCCTACTGAGTAATTCCTAGCCAAATATTCAGTGTACATGTGAGAAATGAAGTTCGGTCTTTCACCACAGTGAATCCTGTACACTTTTACCTACACCCTAGCATAGGGAGATACAAAGTGGCTCACTGGACTGCTCTGCTCTCCCTTCCTGGGTAAAACATAGAGCTAGGTACTCAAATGGTTGATAACTGAAAAATTTAATCAGATTTGCTGATTATAGGCAATGTGTATGGCATGAAACCCACCAATTTCTTGACTGGTGAACCATCCCGCCAGATTTTGGATCTTTAGTTTCTGTTCAGCTTTAAATAGACAGCACTTGTGGAAATGTGTATTCACCAGAGAGAGTAGGTGGAGGGGGTGCGATCAGGTGAAATTTCATTGGAATCTGTTGTATGCAACTGGCATCCAACAGTTTTCAAAGAAATCTGCTATCTAATCTGTGATATTTGCCATATGTATGGCATTATTTGATTTATAAAATGTGACAAAGCTTTAAGGATTTCTGAATACCGGTAATCAGATTTTGTATGACTGGAATTAGTGTGTGTGACTGAAATACGCACCAAGCAGGTTAATGGCTTACCCAACACTTATTAATATTTAGAACAATATTTTTCTTTGCACTTTGCATTTTTCTTTGCCAGGGATACTGAACGCTACAAGCACTCCTTGACAAAACTTAAGCCAGGGCTGGACAAATATCAGGAGACAGGTAACCAGTGCTCCTAAAAATGTACCCCTGGTGACTAACTTTTTGAAAGGCTTTCTATTGAGGTCTATTGAACTGGTTGCTTACAGTTAAGGCGTGTAAACACGTGCAATCACGGAGGCGACCCATGATAGGGTACCAAACGGGCGTTTCAGCCAACTATTGTTAAGTGTATGGTGGCTTAGTTGAATTATCAGTGAGGCCAGACAGAGCACCCATACATTACACAATCCTTAAAACAAAAAAAACCTGTTCGGTACCCCCCTCCTGCGTTGTGGGTCAGCCCCACAATTGCACATGTGTACAAGCCTTTAGATTGGCTCCTAGATTTTTCTCACAAGCTACTAATATCCAATATGATTTGTCCACCCCTGACTGACTGACTTATTATTTTTAAAATACAGCAGGATGGGAGGTGGGATTGAGCTGGAGCCAGTATACCTCTCAGTCTACCAAGCAGGTTTCATACAGACCAGTAGTCAGTCTGATGAGAAAATTATGGAAGAACAGGAACAGGCAGAAGAAACACCCACTTTCTTTTCCTACCACTGTCATTTGATCTATGCACCTGGAGCTCATTAGAAAATGCCAGGGCCTTATAACTTAATTCGATCTTTACATTAATACCAGGCTAAGAGGTTTATATGCTCACAGACATGCTTTTCCAGATAACATAGCAAGAGGCTCAAGAAGGGAGGAAAGACTAATAGCTTGCTATAACCTACAAGCCTGGCGATAAAATATTCAGACACACCAAAGTGTGTTGAAGGGAGCTCATTTTTCATGTTTCAGCTAGCCAGGACAGATAAATCTTTTAACAAGATCTGTACTGGTCATGTGTTCATAGTTCTTTAGAAAAATCACACACAGACAGCACTATTCTTCTGCTCACGCTGCCAGATAAAAAGAGCTCTGTGCTCATGAAATAGGCAGATTGAGGTATGTCTGTTGGAACTCCTGGGTCTATTAAGCCATTAAAGGTTGAGACTGACCAAGACAAGGAAAAGCAACAGTTACAGATCTATACCTTAACACTAGTAGTTTTTTTTTCCCCTGGTTCATTCACAACGTTAAAGAATAGACCACTTTATTCTGTTTTTATACTTGGATTATATAAAAGGTATAAACTCTATAGGCTCATACAGACGTACGATTCTGTCCATGACCCGCGACCCCCGACTGATACACGCAACGAATGGCCATCTCGGGCAATAATCACAGTTCAGTGCAAAAACATATACTTTTAAGAAAAAAAGAGCAGTATTTTTCCATCCAAATTACCTTAACCTGACCATTTAGCATTTTGTCTGTGTATTTTAGAAGCATGTGTATAAATAAATGCTTCTAAAATACTTACTTCCTATTTGTAGGACCCCTAATTGAGACCATTATGGTCTTGCCCAGCGCCTGGGTTGATTCAGTTGGTCAGTATAGATTTGAACCAATCAACAGTCAATGGGTAGTAATTACGGTTAGGAACATTCCACGTTAGTGTGTATTCTGGGAAGGACCGTTACAGAACCTGAAAATGTCAGCTCACAAAATGTCAACAATAGGGAATAGCAAAGGGTATAAATTCAACTGATTTTTCAAAATGGAAGAGAGTATGTAGAATAACTGGGTATGCATAATATAAACTAAGAATCTTAAAAATAATGATATTTTCCGATGAACTTTCCCTTTTAAGAAAAAAAGAACAGCCAGAAAGAATCTGCAGATACTGGTATTTGTGGCACTTAAGGCTAGGCAACAAATTGCAACTGCAATTTGTTGTGGGTGGCTGCGCTGCTTACTCTGCAATTCATTTTCGAAACACATGTGATTAGTATTTTTCCTGAAACGCATGCGCCCTGATTCCACAAAAATACTTGGATCGCAGTGAAAATTGATGGTTATACCAATGAGTGTGCAATACATATGCAAATTGCCACCCGGCACAGTGTGGCCTCAGCCTAAAGAAGTCTATACACTATTGCTTACCTGCAGACGTTCGCTCTAAGTTCCCAGACAACAAATGCAAAAACATTGCAAATAAGAACCACTGCTCTATTAGACATTAAAGCAGATTTGGCATTAATCTTTTGGAATGTCATATTGGCTTTAAAGGGACACTATACTGAAATAATTACTTTGCCTCTTCTTAATCTATAATTGAATAATTAAGGATTCATGTAAGTAGCCTGCACACAGCATACAGCATTCCAACTGTCAAATCTGTCACCATTCCAGCTACTGTAAAACTACTCACAGAAGAATAGTTTTTGAAAGCAAGGAAATTGATTGACAGCGGAAATATAAGAAGTTTTATATTGGATATCTAAAGAAATAGGGGGTGGTTATACAGTGGTGGTTGGGAAGAATTATAGTTTCCAGTATTTTTTGGTATAGATGCCCTTTAATGTTCACTAAGTACATTACTACAAATATATGGTCGCTCCAGGTTTGGTTCCGATGTGTTCAGGAGGAAAGGGACAAAAAGAAGCTCCACTCAGACCGGGTGCAGACTTGGCAGTTCCAAACTCCGTCTATACAGCACGCTAAAACAAAAAGGTAGGCCGCACTTCCGGTATGTGGAAAAAAACTTTATTCAGACCTTCTCATCATAAAATCACATACGATACCCAGCATCCAACGCAGTGTTCTCCCCAGAATTATTTTCCTGCCGGGTGGCATGAAAAAGTAGCCGGGTGGGGTAGGACGGGGAAATTTGGTGGTAAGGGAAAATGTGCACTGCATCATGCTCATTATATAGGTCAGGAATGTCTTCGTCCCACTAGATGTTTGAAAACTATAACTCCCAGCATTCCATGGTTATAGAATGCAGGGAGTTGTAGATCATCAAAATCTGCAAGTAACCCATGTAACATAGCAGCACAAGCACATGTGACACCCTTTTGTGGCCTTGGAGATCTTGCAAAAGCTAGTTAACGTGCTAAAATAATCTTGCAGGTGTAAAAAAGTGGAATGGGCAGTTTTGGCGGGAGTTTTTACTGACCTATTGGCACACCTATTAAACCTACTTCTAAATTCTTTTAAATCACAAGTGTTCTCAAGAATTTTTTTCCAGCCGGGTGGCATGAAAAAGTAGCCGGGTGGGCCGCCCGGCTAAAAGACCCTAGGGAGAACACTGATCCAACGCATTTCGGGGAAGCATCCCCTTAGTCATGGCTAAGGGGATGCTTTTGCCGTGACCGATAGTCCTTCCTCCTGGCCGACCAGTCGAAAGTATCGAATGGTCGGTCAGGAGGAAAAATCGGCAGGTGTGTACCTAGCTTAATACAATAATCAGCACTATCATTCGAGAATCAAAGTGGCGACCTCCCCAATAGTACCCCGTAAGAGTGCGTGATCAGCTGTGAATTACTAACGTTCGATCATTTTATCCGACTTTGCTTAAGATGATGTTTTAGCTAAAAAGTGGTTTGAAGCAATTAGATAAGCACCCTATCTGGGCAAAAGGTTAGGCTGGACTGTTGATTGGGCCAAATATTGGGCCATGTGTACCAGCCCTAAAAGTTTAACTGATTTATTGATGTTATCCTCACTTAATAAGGGGCCATATGTTCTGTTTTATTTAATGTGAAAGGAGTAGAATTATTTTAGCATGGTTATTTTTTTTCCATATGCTACATTTCAATTACCAAACCTAAATTATGACAGGTTATTGAAAGCCAACATAAACACTCTTTAAAAAGGAGTTTCAGGTTGAGAATATCTGTCAATGCAACATGAACGTTCCCAATCAACCAATAAAATAGAACTTTATTTTTTTTTATTTATTGGGGGAAAAAAACTTGCAATTAAATCCAATGCAATTTAAATCCAGCATGTATGAAAAATAGTCCCACGTGTCTACGTTTTTTATTAAATGTATGTCGACATACTTTACCACCACCTCAAACACAAGGTTACATTAAATACAATGAAACTGGAGAAGTGACCAAAGTTAAAAGAAAACTGTACATACAGATCACCTCCTACAACACTAAAGTTAATGAGTAGCAGGAAGAATAAAGGACAGGGACAGAGATGTACAATTAGTCCATTCAACATGACAAAGGCAATTATATATATATATATAAATAATTAGGAGGAGATAAACAATTGTTATGTAAATTAAATATTTCTGTTTACAAAATAAATAGCAGCTCTGTGCTAACGTCCTTCAGATATGTCATTAATCCTCTGATCTACATTCTCCGCACACACATTTGGTATGGGGCACACCAACATTCTCAGTACACTGTATGCTTGGACGTTTAGAATATTAAGCCTGAAAAAAACACAGTACAAACAGGGTTTGCTACCCAGAAACTATAAAGACTAGTGTTGAGATGTGCAATAACAGTCAAGTGCAGCATCTCCATTAATCCTATTACATAATGTAGCAAAAATGTTTACTTTTTCCATTATCTTGTTTTCAAAGTAGGCAAACTGCTGGATTAATTGTAAACAAGGTAGCAAAATAAAACCTTCCTCTTGGATAACAATTATGCAGGAAATTTTAGACTGGTCTCTATAACTTATTTGTATGGATATATAAATATGGCCTCTGTGGCCTTTAGCCTTGTATTGATGTTGTATAAATATCAGCTGACAAGGTAAATTATTGTTTGGCCTGACAATTTATTATCTGTAAATGTGTCTACTAACAATACCTATCTTCTAATCTAGTTTAATAAACAATGTTGGGCAGCAACTGGCTTTGTTATCCCTCACCAAGGGGGTTGGAGAGGGTCTCCTCCCTTTTCTCCCCAGCATAAAAAGAAGTTGCAAAGCATTCTCGGGGTTATTCAATAAAAGTTCTCATCCTTAAAAATGGTGCTAATTTTGCCCATATTTTAGCTTTCAAATGTAAAATAAGACCTGAATGGTTGGGGCAAAATTAGCACCATTTTTAACTTTGATTTAATCTTCCTGTCTGTCTATACAGAGATCGAGAAATTAGCGTTCGAACAGTCAGGCCATGACAATTCTCTTACATCTGTAATCTAGCTTTTTTATATGAATATTGTTGTGCATTAATAACTGTTGTGCAGTTTGTTAAAAACATACAAAAACAAATTAAGAGCACAGAACTTTACTGAAAAAAAGACTGCATTACTGTATAACAGGCTTATTTACCTATGTAATTATCTATCACCATCTTTCTAGTTACATCAATGTTCAGACTGGTAGACTGCTAAATCTAAGTAAACACTATTTTTCCATGGAATGATCAGAAAATATCTAGAACCGAGACCCATCTACTCTGTTTTGCTTTTCATCAAGGCTGCCAGACTGAAGGTCATCCAAGGGCCAATGCTAGGTCACTGCAATTAAAGACTGACCTAAAAAGGAAAGCAGGAACCTTACACCACAATAGTGTTCCAAAGCCTTTGATTTGTCGCAGTAAAACTTGATAACATATGCTGCATTTGTTTTTGATATTAAAGCTGGGTGCACACATAAGCGATAAAAGGGCCTATGCCGTCAGTACCGGGATTAGCCCTTTATTGCTAATGTGTGTCCAGCTCAGAACTGCCTGAAAATTGCTTTACGCAGAGCGAACGCTCAGGACTGTGCGTAGTGTGCTCTTTAACCAAATGGAACAACAAATAATAAAATGCAAATGCAACCACAAGCTTTTAATAAGTATAAATGTTCATACAAACGTGCGATCGCCGGTCCTGACCCGTGACGCACAAGTACGAACGTATGTTTCGGCCGATAATCGGCCAGTGTGTAGGCCCTTTATTCGGCCAAAACAGACGGTCGTTCAGAGATCCGCCAGGTCGGTCGGGCAACGATCCCCAACCAAACGTCCATCCAACATTCGTTCAAACACATTGTGTGTCGCGGTAGGGACAAACAAAAATGCGTCCGGGTGTTCGTTGCGGTGTTCTCCCCCGTTTTACCGCTGATGCTGTGATTTACACTTATTAAAAGTTTGTGGTTGCATTTGGTAGAAGAAGTCGCCCCACGCTTGGTATTTTTTCTGGATATTTAAAATGTGAGCATGACTTTCTGGGAAAGAACAGTGTAGTTATAAGAACGAAAAGGTGTCTGTCACAAGTTTTTTTTAATCAGCCTGTCACCCTGAACACAAAACATACCATTTAATAGAAATAAGTACAAAGCTGCCAGCATTAAAATGTAAACCTGGAAGAAGGGAGCAGGAAAAGCCTGCAGTCAAGCTTGTTACATGGCAGGATGTTTTTCATGCATCGCTGCACGTGTTACTGGAGCTCAAGCCCATTTCACAGGCTACTAGCAAAGTCATTAGGCCATCATGGATCAACGTTTTCGGCACTAAATTATTTACAGGAAATTCACAGCGTTTTGTTCTCTGTCTCCCAACAGATGTTTCTTCAAGGATACCAGGCAAGCACACAGGAATGAACCACCTCTAGGATTAAGGGGGTGTGGAAAGATATAATTGCTTAGTATTTCCTGAGGTCTCTCTGAAACAGAAAATTCATATATGGCTTACGGAGCCACATTTCACGTTTATACTATCAATATTTGAAGTAGACAACAAAAAAGGTTAAATATTTCTGTAAGACTAAGTTTACATTTAGTGTTTTAACAATATTTGGATGCAGCAAGGGGTGAAAAATCTCCAAAAAATCCCCACCTCCCATTGACTTATAAAGGAAATCAAACGCAAGTATTTTATGGGATGCAAAACTGTCCGCTGATAATGCAGAAGCATTTTTGTACACAAGTGTGATGTAAAATTTGCTTATTTCCTTTATTATATAGGGATGGTAATTCTGTGGTTGTTATTGATAAAAACAAAAGTTACTGCTGAAAAATCTGTGTTGATACATAAAGTTGTAGTTGATCCAGGGATATTTCAGAGTGCCACTTGAGTCAGGCCGAGGCCACACTACACCGTGTAGTAGTAGACGGGGAAGGAATGTGTGCTGTAATTAGAGGATCAAGCAAGGTATCAAAGTAGAGAGCACACTACTGCAAGTTGGAAAATTTCTTTAATGAGTGCGAAAACAACATACTTTCGCACTATTAAAGAAATTTTCACTTGCAGTAGTGTGCTCCTCTACTTTGATACCTTGCTTGGTTATGGAGCCCTGGAAGTAGGGGGCTGAGAGGATTGCACCTACCTATTTGTCTGGCTAAACCAGCCAACAGCAGTGTGCCTAAGTACACTTGAAACTTTTGTAATTAGAGGATCGCAGCGCAATGCAGGGGGGCATACCTAGCGTCGCCAGTCCAATTCGCCAGGACTAGTGAGCATTTTTAACGCGCAATCAGATTGCATGTTAAAATGTGGCAGTGAGGCCTAGCTCTTAGGAAGGAATTTTTTTTCCCTTTAGGCTGAAGACACACTAAACCGCACTTATGCGCATGTTGTTTTGAGGTTTCGCTGTTTACAAAGAGAAAATGCATGCGATTGTGTGAAAAAATGCTTAAACGCGGAACGAACACGCAATCGCATGCACATAGGAAATCGCAGGAATGTTCGCATTCCCGAGTTTCCATGTTAGTGAAAATTGTGAGCGAAAATGCGAGAAAAACGCGCTACTGTGGCCTAGCCCTCAGGCATAGGCCACACTAGCGTGTTTTTTGCACGTTTTCGCAAGCGATTGCGCCCGCGATTTTCTCTAAAATGGAAATTGCAGGAACACGAATATCCCCATGATTTCCAATGCACATGTGATTCTGCGTCCGTTCGCGTTTTGGCAACGCATGCGTTCAACTTTTTTGGTGCGTTATTGCATGCGTTTCCATAAGGGAAAACGTCAAAAATCGCACACGCAAAACATAGTTGCAAATATGCGTGCGATAATGCGCGCAATTTAGTGTGTTGTAGTGAGGCCTCACACTTTTTTTTTTGCCTTCCTCTGGATACGTGGGTATTGTAGAGTAGGTTGGAGTAGATGGATGTCTTTATTCAAACTCAAATACTACATATACTATACTAACTATACTATACTAACTTAAGGCTCGTACACACATGCGATCGAGGGTCCCGACCCGCAGCAAACGATGTGTACAAACGAACATTTTGTCCAATAATCGGCCAGTGTGTAGACACTTTATTGGCCGAAACGGTAGTTCGTTCCAAGATCCACCAAGTCGGTCGTTCGACAATCCCCGAACGAACGACCGTTTCGGACAATAAAGCGCCTACACACGGGACGATTATTGGCCGAAACGTTTGTTCGTACACCGTGCTTCGCGGGTGGGGACCCGCAAACGCACGTATGTACGAGCCTTTAGAATTCTTACTGATTCTGTCAGTTTACACAAAATTCTTTTGTTTCCTTTATAGGGAAGTTAGAAGTTCAGACACAGGCCATGGACTTTCCCATATGGTTTTAATCTGCTTCATCACATGCATGTGAACTTAAATGGTATCTTTTACAAAATGAGGTTTTATTAGGATCACTGCTAGAAGAAAAGCAAACCAGGTTTATTTTTAAATAATTTACCTCATAGGGCAAATGGGGAAAGAAAATATTTGTCTTTCTGGTTGTCATACAATATCCAACATCCCCAAGCAGCAACACTGTAGAATCCGGCAACAACTGCAATGTTCACTTAGGGCGTTTTATAGAGTGATCCGATAGCGCTTTAAACTTCATGCTAGGGTGGCCTAATTAAAGTGTGCAGCCGGGTGATCACATACACACCGATTGTGCATCATTGCGCAATCACATAGTACGGGTGTGCAGTGCCGGAAACATGTGATGATTGCATGCCCATTTCCGTCACGCTCATGCACGTAACAGCGTGGCCTCAGCCTTACAATAACAAAAATTATAGAAAATGTTTTCAAATGAGACAAGGGCAAGTTACACTGGGTTGAATATTCAGCATGAAAAACAACACAAAAGCACAATCAAATCAACCATAATTCCATATACTAATTACATGCCTACTTCTTATCATATGTTAAATACATCTGGATGTGCATCACACATTAGTAAACAGAAGCAGAGAGAAAACCAAAGCAAATTGGATTTCATCCCAGCACACATCTCCCAGCTGCTGCACATTTGGAACAAAAGGACAGTGTAATTCTATATAGAGACAATTCCAAGGATCTACTTTCTTCAGCAGGAATAAATGTAATTTATCAATAATTCATCAAAATGTTTCATTATACAAGCCATTCCTGTAGAAAGCCATTAGGCTGAAAGGGATATAACTTCTTTATTATTGTGTTTGTATTTGTCTAGTGGACACATTATTATCAAAGAATTTGGAAGATATTCCTAAGAGAGCTGACAAATCTTGGTGCACCACAAAACAGATTTAACATGTTTATATGACAGGCCTCATTATACAAGTGCCTGAGATTTTTCATATGGACTATATCAGGGTTTATTTAAAAAGGGGAACAAGGCAGTTACCAAATCCAGCTTTCACTTTACAGGAGAACCAGCACTATAGCACTCAACGAGGACTATTGGTTTTGTTTCTCCAATAAAGTCATATCTGGACAGTGTTAAATCAATGGAAGTGGCAGTGCCATAAGGGTGTGACCCAAAAACTATGCTGCAGGTATGGGTGTACCTCTAATAGATGTAGAATATAATCCATGAAGCTTTACCCTACATTGATTATTTCAATTGTCTTAAAAAATTTCATTATAAAGTTCCCGTAATGTATATGTAATTACAGGAAGGTCCTACATAATAGCACAGGTTTTCCATGACTACAGCGCTAATCTAAATAACAAATACTAAAATCTGGCATGTGACAAAACCACAATACAAACAGAAAGTCAGTCAACAGTTGACGCAGAGTAAAAAAATAAAACTCCCATTTAGTTCCCTTTTTTATTCAGGTTCATGGTGGACAAAATGATACAGAGAGGATGAAAGACACCTGTGTATACATACCCTTAGAAGCAAGTCTGTTTTATAGTCACACACTGATGTGGCATTAGCAGGCCAAGCTAAAGCATGCATTTCCAATCATTAGGATTTACTGAACAAGGTCTAATCCTGCAGTTAAACAGAGTAACCAGTCATCTGTTACACATCAACAATGCAGACAGACAGGATGGTCACTAATGAGATCTATAAAAGAAAAAAAGATTTCCCTTTAATTTCACAGTGGTTGCCCACCTCTTGTAGAAGTTAATCAAAGCAGAGGCTGTGGATTTCTATGTAAAATAACCCCTAGTTTACAACTCTCATGCCCCTCCTCATTTTAAATCCCCTCTCCCAATGTACAGTAGCAGATCTGTAATCATGAGATTAACCCTGTTTATTCATGTGTGAAAGAAAGACTTGATCTTCCCTTGCAGAGGCACTGAAGGCAAAGTGGGTCGCATTCTCGGATATACTCATCAGCTGTTTTGCCTTTATTTCTTTCATTAAGATATTTCTGCCTCTTTCACTCGATTCACAGCTCTCCCTCCATTTCTCAAGTGAGGTATTTGCCAGACTGGTAACGTGGCAAATAAGGTTTGCCTTGGCATGTGGCTTAATTTTGCCACCCCCATTATAATGGAAATGCATGTGGTTGCCATTAACAAAAACGTGCCACTGTATTACCCATAGTGGGCACCAATTTCTAAGTACATGTCCTTGTAGACAGCAAAATGCTTTGGTCTCAAAAAAAAAAAAAAAAAAAAAAAAAAAAAAAAAAAAACAACACATCGAGTAGGGTGTGGGTCTATTTGTAGCAATTGAAAAGAAAAGAAATTACTGAGACTAGTTCTGATATAACAAGGATTGGAATCAGTGTAAAAACAATCAAGTAAACAATCAATTATAAAAACTAAAAAAAAAAAATGGGGAGGGGAGCTGTACAAGATCCCGGTCATTTGTATTTTATCTGATTGGTTTAAATTAAAACCAAGCATTGCCCATGTAAAAAGACTGTTTGATAATAACCCATATAACCCATATGCCAAACCCTTTCCACGTGCAACCAGTATTAACTCCAACATATTTTCACATAATCATTAAAATAATATGTCCAGGCATCAAAAAATAGAAATTCTTTGGGAAAAATATAAAATTTTTAAATAAAATCATGCATTTAGAAATTAAGAATTATCTAAAAGGCAGACATTATAACCCCCACCCCATGTTAATACCCCATTAATCGGGCATTCTCAGAAGAATGGCACAGATTCTAGCTTGTAATCACATAATGCACACATCGCTTCTATTCACCCTGTAGTGGTTATACATTTTTGAATAAACAGTGAGTTTATGAACTAAGATTTTGAGGCGTGTTTAAGGCTGGGTACACACCTTTCAATTATTCATCCGCCCGACTGTACTGTTGGGAGTGAAAGTAACCACGGCCCATCTTTTGCAGGGAACAATCGTGCAGTCCATAAGGGGCATACACGATCGGCCGTAATTAACCAGTGTTTAATTTAGTTTGTCCGATCCTAACAAACAGCCGTCTGGCATAGGTCGTGACCGTGGTCGACATGAAAATTCTGTGCTATTTTTGAGGAGGGTCACGACCGGTCTGAAAAATCTGCTTGTGTGTACCCAGTCCCAGTCTAATGGTAAAATGAAATTCAGGTGATTTCCCATGCAGTAAGCACCTTATATGCAATATATTTTCTGATTGCTAACAAACAAATAAAAAAATCATTCCAATTATTAATACAATTATTAATACTGTATGTGGGCTTAAGACTTGGGAATAAGAAGCAGCGGCCACAATTTTTTGTTCTAGCTGAGGAAGCTACTGGAATGAGCTGTGAAACTTTGTAATAAAGCTAAGTACTAAATACAATGACCTGGATAACTGATAACCCTTCATAGACCTAGATAATAGTCGACCATGGGAAAAATCCTTTGGAAGCAATAGGAAGAAGTGGATCTATTTGGAGGTTTATGCTGGGTGATGGTTAGGTAATGCACTTTTAAGCCAGATCAACATGTGTGTATTTCCACTGCTTAGTTTCACTACTTTCCTGTAATTTACACCATGCTTTAAACCAACTGGTGTGATTTTGGCTTTAAGCAGACAGCAAGAATACAACTGGTTGTTTCAATGCCATGCAGCAGCACCTTAACATGGTTAAGAAGGCACTGTTATTATAACCAATCATAGGTTATGAGCTTCTTGTTTCTAGAAATTAATTCTGGCGACACAAATTTTAGTAGATTTGGCAATTTAGGTGTCCTATGGCCTTGATTGCTGCCAGATAACATCACCTTTTTCAACCTTGCTGGTCAATAATCTATTCCAGGCGACACATCCATTCATATTCAAAGCCTTAAGACAGTGTACCGTATTATTTACGATATAGTTAAACAGCCAGAAAACTTTTATGTGTACATATAAATCGGTGAGCTAGTATGCTAATTGCAGTTACTTTCCCAGTCAATTTATCGGGTCATGTCGGACATGACAAAGGAAAGTTTTAGATCAGGCCAATTTTTCACATAACTGTCAGAGGTAGCCTAATATCAACATAAATTATTCAGAGGGCATAGATGGCAGAAGTCTGTCAGGATTTCCCTAGGTGTACCTGTCGGTGTGTATGGCCCCCTTTATTTATTCCAATAGATTTTTAAATCAGAGTAGGTAGAGTTTTTTTTAAACCAGAATTTTAAATATTTTAGAAAATAAATTTTTACAAATGTTTGTCAAAACAAACATACCGTATATACTTGAGTATAAGCCGACCCGAGTATAAGCCGAGGTACCTATTTTTACCTGAAAAAATAGGAAAACCTGATTGACCCGAGTATAAGCCGAGGGTGAAAATTATGACAACTACTGCCTTCTGATTCAGTATTGTTTTGAGGCTTAAGTTGCCCTTTAAATGGACAGCAGAATTCCAATACAGATGTTTGAAAACTACAACTCCCAGCAAATAAAGCATGCTGGGAGTTGTAGTTTCCAAACATTTGTATGTAAATTCTGCTGTCCATTTAAAGGGCAACTTAAGCCTCAAAACAATAAAGAATCAGAAGGAGGATGGTATCTATGGTATCTATTGCAGAAGATTGTCTTTTTGAGACTTAAGTTGCCCTTTAAATGGACAGCAGAATTCGCATACAAATGTTTGGAAACTACAACTCCCAGCATACTTTTGTTGCTGGGAGTTGTAGTTTCCAAACATCTATATGGGAATTCTGCTGTTAGGTTAAAAGCTCAAAGTTCTGCTGTTAAGTTAAAAGCCTGCAATGGAGAGCCCCACCAGTTGCAGTCCTTACCCCAATCACCTCACAGCTACTCTCAGACTCTGAATCCTTACCGGCATCGCTCAGCACTCCAAATCCGGTTGCCGCACGCTTAGTAAGTACTGTGCATTTGCCAGCTGATGTCACTACTCGGCGCCTCTCATCGCCCGGCGCCGAGTAGTGACGTCAGCCGGCAAATCCACAGTGCTAACTATGCGTGCGGCAGCCAGATTCGAAGTGCTGAGTAATGCCGGTAAGGATTCAGAGTCTGAGAGTAGCTGTGAGGTGATTGGGTCAGGACTGCAACTGGTGGGGCTCCACTGCAGGCTTTTAACTTAACAGCAGAACTTTGAGGGGACTTGACTAACCTTTTAAGGACTTGACTCGAGTATAAGCCGAGGCAAGGTTTTTAGGTTTATTTTAAAACCATAAAACCTCGGCTTATACTCGAGTATATACGGTACATTGGTATAAAAGTTACAGTAACCTATAATTGGTAAATAGAATCGATTCATATTTAAATTGCTGTCAGCAAATGTCAAAATATTAGAAAAGAGAAAAATCCCTATAAACAATCTAATCTTTACCTTTTGTTATTTTCTATTAAATGAATGCTTTATTACACTTTCTTATAAGTAGCACTTGTAAAAGCCTCGTACACACGTTGGATTATTGTCGTATGATGCAGCCGATGAAGCAATCGCACGATATTCATACGAAAATATAGCATCAACGATCGTCAAAGACCAACGACCGTCGACTATTGTCGGCTTTTTCAGGCGATCAGCCTGGCGGGTTTGTTCTGCCGATTATCGTATATTTGTACATGGTCGGCAGATTATCGTTAACGTTCTACGAAAAAATATATAAAAGGCGCATGCTCTGCTTTCGTAATTGTGCAAAGATACGAACAGTAAGTTAAATACGAACGTCTACATCTAACGACTATCGTGGTGACTACTGTTGGTGTGTGTACACGTCGTTTAAATTATGAGGTTTAACAATAAAGTTGTTAAACGTTCGTCGGCTGCATTGTACGAAAATTATCCAACGTGTGTACGAGGCTTAAAGGACAACTAAAGCCACAGAACAACACTGAACCAGAAGGCAGAACACCTTGATATAAAGCCAGTAATCAGTGTCTTACCTCTCATTTTGATATGGGTGCTGGGAAATTTACCTAAATAATATATGGTTTGTGCTTAATATCACAGCATTCTAATATCACACAGTCTGGTCAACGACCATTATGTTCTGCCCATGCTCAGTCTTTAGCTATGGCAGAAACTTGTTACAGTTGGTCACACCCATTAATAATCTCTATCCAATCCTTTTACAGGACAGATAAAGCAAGGAAGCATGTGACTGAGGCAGGAGGTGTGGTCTGACACTGCACATACACACATATAATTCATCCAGTTCTTAACAGGCTTACATTTATTTTAATGCAATTTACTGAAGTCATATTATATAGCTTATTGGTGTTTTTAGGGGGGTTGATTTCAGATTCTGGAGTATAAAAAATGGATTTAGTTCTCCTTTAAGGAAGGTGAGGGTAAATAAAAGAAGACACTACAGTCAACAGTACAATTGATGCTTGTTGTCACGATGCTGCTGCTAATGCAATACCACATTTTCTGACTGTTCACACAATCATTGAACAAACTAAAAAAAACAGTATCAGAGCACAAATTCCATTGATAGGAACAAAAGGCGATAATATTATCCTGATTCTAATATATAAAGGCAAAGAACCACCAAAGTCAGTGTTCTCCCCAGAATTTTTTTCCAGATGGGTGACATGAAAAAGTAGCCGGCATTCCGTGGTTGTAGAATGCAGGGAGTTGTAGTGTGTCAACATCTGCAGGGAGTTGCAGTTCCACAACATCTGAAGGTAACCCATGTAATATGGCAGCACAAGCACATGTGCCACCCTTTTGGGGCCTTGGGGATCTTGGAAAAGCTATTTAACATGTGCTAAAATAATCTTACAAGTGTAAAAAACGGGTCTGGACTGGGCAGTGTTGGCAGGAGTTTTTACTGACCTATTGGCACCTATTAAACCTACCTCTAAATTCTTTTAAATGTTCTCTCAAGGAATTTTTTCCAGCCGGGTGGCATGAAAAAGTAGCCGGGTGGGCCGCCCGGCTAAAAGACCCTAGGGAGAACACTGACCAAAGTGATAGCGAATCTGTGATGGACAGTTTTATAGGCCAAAAAACAAACGATAAATGATCAAATTTGCCAATGCATCCCAATTATTATAACAGAAGGTACAACAGCAATCATATACAATATTCAGGCCAAAACTATTCATCGCCTGATTATTAAAGATTGCCATTAGGCATAGGAACATCATTTTAGTGTTATATGCATGCAGACATCGGAGGGATATGCTTGTTAACATGCCCGTGTATGGCTTATTGCAGCCTCGTGTGAGCTTAATATATATGTGTGGAAATCGTTTTCTACTGCACGGCCCTCTAGCCTCAATATTATGCAAGGGAACCAGGAATGCGACAAACATTTTAAGTCATTTAAACTTGCTTTAAAGTGTAACTGACAATACCCTGTTCAAAGAAAGGCACTCAGTATTGATAAGCCACTTCCCACTCTGTATTCTGTACTAAACTTAGCAGATCACACGGGAATGACTTTAGGCACAAGGCTGCTGCTCAATCACCAAAACAATTAGAATGTCAAAGGTCTGGTACATTGGAACATACAAATAGTATTCCTGTCACATTCTGAAATTTCAAATTAAAAAAGACCAAGGGGTGAGTGCCTATTTCAATAAAAAGTATTCCAAGCAGAAAGTTTCAATATGTATATAGTTTGTTTCCTCAAAACATACCGGTAATAAGCAATACTGTAAATGTGTTTTTTTTGTGTCCTATTCATCTACTTCTTTCAATATGCAATAATCTTGTATTTCATATTGTAGAAAGCTGTTGATCAATATCCTCCACTGCTAATGGCTGAGCCCTGGCATATTTTATCTACTGGTTTATAATCTGAGTGGATATATCTGGCGTCCAAGAACTGTCACGTAAATATTGTTTCAAGCAATACAATGGATGGGCTACAATCATCCAAATGTTCAGCTCATCACTGCTAATGACAATGCAACAACTATACCATGCACAGAAAGAAAAAATAAACGAACCACCAGTTTTCATTAAATATGCTTTAGGCTGGGTACACACCAGACGAGTTTTTGCCCCGACCAAGCTTTTGCCGCTAGAGGGAGCCCGGTTGGGACAAATGACTAGCGGTTGCGGCAATAGTGGGTGGAGACCACATTGCGTGCGACCGATCATGCACGATCGCCCGTGATTTAAAGACAGTCCCGATCAGTGTTTTGGTAACAGAGAAAGTCTTCCCTGAAGTGATAATGTGATTACTAATCCCTGGTCGCGCCAGTACGCTAAATTAAGACCAGAGATAGGAGAAGTAAATGCTTCTTCAATACAGTTCAGATTTTCTTCTTAACTTGTGAACCACAAGAAATAACTCTGTACTGAATTATTTATCTGGAGGGTTTCATCACTGTGTGATGTATATATCAAACAATTTGCACATATTTAAATCTTCACATATCTACATTATCAAATATAGTTGATTGAACTAAAAATAACATCCAGATTTAGAAAGAAAATGCAGCTAAAAGTTATTTTATTACATTACAAATATTATTTGTTTTGATTAACAAATTACTGAACATACAAAACTAAAGGTAAAAACAAAAAAACCCGCTATTTGTCTAATGCTGGGTACACACTCAAGCTGCCTTCAGCAGATTACAGGCATATTCCATTGAATTCTGTCTGGATGGCTGATTTTTCACTACACACATGACCAGTAGTTGGCAAATCCTGTACAAAACAACAGCATTTTTCACTGTGCTTATTTCCCTAGTCTGCCTTTGTAATGGACAGAAAGTTGTGTCTGGGAAGGAACTAAAGGGGCCCATATACAAGCAATTCCCCGATCGTCAGGAAATTTTTAGTCTTATCGAGAGCGAAGGAAAATCTTTTAATCGGACCAATCCCGCTTAATATTTTCCAGTCAGATGAGGCCCACCTGCTAGCTTACATCATAGCAGACAAGGAAAGAAAATAGCAAGTAGGATTCAATTGGACATAAATCCTTTATAAACGGCCCACAGATTTTCCATTAGACAAATGCAAATAGAGAGTTGGCATGTGGCTACCTATAACCTAATATGGCATAATTTAAAGTTTCCCACCAGCTGTCAGTGAATAATGGGAATTGAAGGTCAACATGTTTCCTACTCAAACACCAAAGAACAAGATGTTTTCTATATATTTGTATTGACCTGCTCTTTAGCACTGGAAAAAGTTCTCAGGAATGTGCCAAACAGTATATTCTTATCCTTTTTTTTTCTTGAGATCGAGTGAAGGTGACTGTTTATTAAATAGACGGATTTGCACAGTACATCTCGCAAAGCACCTTACTAATCCAAAAGCCTCTCTACCAACTATATCATTTTTTTAATGTGAAACAACAACTTTGAGTCTCTGTATTCGCGAAGGCTAATTTAACATACATAGGAGGGGGGTGGCAATTATATCAATTACATCTTTACCTCAATGTATTTTTACATTCCTATAGTCTCTGCTTTCCTTCCCCCCCCCCACCGCAAATTAATGTTTTTTTGCCACGTCCTATCAAACTATATACCGGTATGCGGTATGTAATGTGAATGCCAGTGTACTCATATGCTTTCCAAGTACTTATCTAGTTGGCCAGTAGTTAAAGGGAAACTAAAGGGTTACTCCAACTCCACTTCCACCTGCTGTATCCAAGGTGAGGAATAAAATGTTAGATACTTACCCCTGAGAATACAGAAGATCATAACACCACTTACCTCTAAAGTTCTGCTGCAGATTTTAATTACAGTGAACAATTCCACCAAGAGAATTTATACCATGCCAGAGCTTAACATAGAATAAAAGAACCCCTAAGGGAAGCTAACTAGTTATTTTGTAGAATTTTGCCTAAAATAATAATTGAAACTAAAATATAAATAAACCTTAAAGGAAAATTCACAAAAATGAGCAACAATGATAATTCAGCTGTAACATGCAAAATTAAGAGAGATAATTTCTCCACAATATTGCTGATTTCAGAGGTGAGCTATAGCAATTGGATAGTTAGGAAATATTCAGGCTTATTTATATTTTAGCCTTATCGCTCTTTTAAAGGGCATGAACACCCTTAAAACAAAATCTGGTGACATGTCAGTTATCTGCCTGCTACTCCAACAGCTACCTTTACCGGTATATTTCATGCATTTGTAACCAGATATTTAATACGTTTTATTCATTCCTGTCTCCTCTCTCTCCATTAAGAAGAATTAACCGAAATTTTTACACTCCATAATCTGAACATACACTCTCTAAAAACTGTAAAATAGCAATACAGTAAATAGCATTAAAGTAAATGTTACCACTTGAAGAACTGGATGAAATAACTGTATGTACACTGACTGGCCACACCCCAGATCTCAAGTCAGATGGTCCTTTGCCTATTCTGTCCTGTAAAAGTTTTGGCTAGAGGCTACTAGTGGGTGTGACCAACTTTACCAACTGTTACAAGTTTCTGCAGTATCATAGGACTGAGCATGTGTAACGAACATAATGGTCAGTGACCACAATTTTACGTTACTTGGGAAATTAGACACAAACCTCATGTTAGAAAGTTACATTTCCTAACAACCTAATTAAAATGAGATGTGAGACACGGATTACTGCTTTTATAACAAGATTTGCCTTCTAATTCAATGTTGTTCCAAGGCTTTAGTTGTCCTTTAATGAGCTTTATATCAGCTTGAGTATGTGCAGAGGAGGCGGCAGGTTATACACCAGTCAATCATTGGCTGTGATGTCTATTGTCACAGCCTTAATTGCTTGGAGGGAGGGGCCAGCTTACTCAGCCTAAATGACAACAATTAGCCTTATCTGGTTAGTAATAAAGTAATTAAAGGGCAAGTCCAGCCCCAAAATGAAAACTTGCATACAGGTAAATCACCCCCCAAAACCCTAAACGGCAATAGTTTGAAATCAGAAATATATAAGTCTAACCTGAAATCCTGCACAATATCCGGTTTCCCCTGTTTCTGCTTCCTGGTTCTTCCAGTTAGCAACTGTCAGTTATAGATTTGACATATTCTAAATATACATTTAGACTTACAAATATTCCAGTGCAAGCAAAGAATACCTGTTTTGAAAAACAATATTACCTTTATAGTTAGATGTCCTGGGAGGTAGAGAGAACGCCTACCTTCCAGTTCAGATGAAGAGCAGTCAGCTGTTAAAAAAATTCTCTGCAGATTTCCTGATTGTGCCCACCAGACTAGACTTTCTTCCTCTGTACATTCTTGATTTATGTACAGAATTAGAATCTACCCACAAGCTTGGACACTAAATCTTAAATTGCACATGGGAATCTTTAAAAGCCTATCACTCTGCACCTGAACAAGAAAGGGAGGTTGTTGTCCCTTCTCCTACAATTTCCCAGCATACGGGTAATGGGGCTTCCTTTAGGAAGCTTAGGGACATGGCCATTTTCTTACTGTATACTATGTTTGGATGCAATGTTAAGAGATGCGGAGCAAAGTCAGAACATGAGACCGATAATTAAAGTGTCTAACCCAAGCATTTGCAATTTCATTTACAAAATGGATAGGATTAAAGGTATTATCACAATATCCCTGTTTATGTAATTACTCCAATGTCAGAATAACCCCTAGAAGTTTCCATGCCTTTTTTGGATGGATTTTTAAAAGGCCGTGTGTTATAACCATGCCTGCTATGCTTGTTAAAACTATGTTTGCTTAGTTAAAGCGCATTTTGTTTCCCAGTGTTTTTAAATGAAAATCAATTAGAGATACTTGTTTTTGACACTAGAAACCAAGGTTTAAAAGCACCGCAGAAACATTACTGTTAAAGCAATTTCAAGTAAGACTGTGCTAGATAATGTTTTTCCATTAGGTTTCTATACTAATATAATAAGATTTCCAAACTGATGCACTCCTGTTGGGTTTTTCAATGCATTAGTCTTTTGGGCAAGTAAAACCAAATCTGATTTATTCATAAAGCTGTGCAAAGCATACCAATATAGCTAAAAGTAAAAAGGGTGCTTAAAGGGCATGTCCACCCCCAAAACTATAATTTAACCCACTACTGACCCACTGTGTAGTGTAATAAAGTCCTTACCTTACATCCCAGCTCCAAATGGCTGCCCTGCCCCTCCAAAGTCCCAAAAACTGGCCACCAGGAGCCTAGCAGAGTCCATATAGGACTCTGCCTCCTGTCTATCCTCCGGGAGAATATTACCATGTGCACTGCAGCCCCCCCCCCTTCCACCTGTCGCCCTCCCACTAGCAATAATCCTTTTTGATATAGTGTAGGGCTTCCTCACCCAGCCTCTCACAGGCGCAGCTGCCGGTCCGGCCCCCTACTTGCAGTTTCATGCAAGCAGAGGGCCAGGACAGTACACCGGAGGAAAGAGGAAAGGTAAGTAATGATCGTGGGAGTTTCTGCTAAAACTATTATAGCGGTTGGGGGGAGGAAGCCCTACACTATATCAGAATTAAGAAAAAGGGGAGGACAAAATTTAAAGGGCAACTATAGTGAAAAAAAAAACTGTCTGTATACAATGTATAGATCACTTAGTATAAGCTGCCTTACTTTGTTGCTGTGTGGTTTTGTTTCTTCACACTGGCAGAAGTTTGTACCAAGCTGTGTAGTCCCCCTCCCCTCTCTGTCTAGTCCCCCTCAAGCAGTAAAGGGCTGTATACAGAGTCCGAGCATGGACAGTTGAAAGGACTTTAAATGAAGTGCTGACATCCTGTTGACCCCTCCCTTCCAGAGCTAGACTGCAAGCAATCAACGTGTGGGATAAAGTAGCAATATGCTGAAGGGAGGGGCAGAGGGGGAGAGGACAAGTGGTGCTGAGATTCTTTACAAATAAGTTACTGAATTCGGCCTGTTCTCTAACTTTGCTAATTGTTATTTATTTTTTACCTAAAGTTCATATCTCTCCCCCTGCTTAGCGGAGATCATAATTACTGAAGACAAGAGTCAGTGTAACAGCAGCTATAGTGAGACCTTCACAAACACAGTGACACTGCTTGTTATCCTGATACATTTCATTTGCTTTAGTCTATATATTTCATAGATTGCACTGTATGTCTTGTTTGGTATATAGTCTGTATTACTGTATTATATATACTGTATTAGTGTTCCATTTGAGTCACTGGTTTTGTATGTATATAAGTATGCTTGTGAAGGTTCTCATTCACCCAGGTCATGGTATATCTGTTGTATTCAATTAGATCAACTGGACTTGAAATGTAGTTCTTGAAGACGTTTCGCTAGTCATCCGACTGGCTTTCTCAATTCAGAATGACTTGTACAAGAATCTGTGGCAATTATGTACCCTGGAAAATCCCAATTAGCATATCACAGCCAGGTGTTAAGGGTGTGATTAGATAGTGGCTAAGAGGTGTTATAGGAACGCCCAGAGTAAGGTGTTAAAACAGCATTGTATATGGCAGACAGTTGGTGTCGAACCCCCCCACCTCTATTTAGGCTTGGTTTCTTTATTTTCACATAAATGGCCTCCTTAACACCTCTCTTGAACCAGTCACGTTCCTTCGCCAGTATGTTAACATTACAATCTTCAAAGGTATGTCCTTTATCCTTAAGATGCAGATACACGGCTGAGTCCTGACCCGAGGAATTGGCTCTTCTGTGCTGGGCTATACGTTGATGCAGTTGCTGTTTGGTCTCCCCCACATACAAATCAGAGCATTCTTCACTGCACTGCACTGCATATATGATGTCGCTTTTCTTGTGTTTTGGTATTGGGTCTTTCGGATGTACCAATTGCTGCCTCAGTGTGTTGTTCGGTTTAAAGCAGACAGGGATACGATTTTTTTTGAAAATTCTTCTTAATTTCTCGGAGACCCCTGCTACATATGGGATGACCATGTTCTTCCTCCTGTCTTGCTTTTCCCCTTCACTGTTGGTATTTGTGTTCTTTTCTTTCCTTCTACTTCTTTTGACAAAGGCCCAGTCTGGATATCCACAAGTTTTAAGGGCTCCTCTGAGATGTTTCATTTCTTTAGCCTTCGCCTCTGTGCTAGTGGGGATGTTCTCGGCTCTGTGTTGCAGGGTTCTGATGACCCCCAGCTTGTGATCTAAAGGGTGGTGGGAGTCAAACATCAAATACTGATCTGTGTGTGTTGGTTTTCTGTAAACCTCTACTTCCAGTTTACCATTTTCCTTAACTTCTACCAAGCAGTCCAAGAAAGCCAGTTTGTTGTTTTGTACCTCTTCCCTTGTGAATTTAATGTTTTGGTCCACCGCATTAATGTGTTCTGTGAAAGCTTGTACTTCCTTCTGGTGGATTTTAACCCAGGTGTCATCAACATATCTGAACCAGTGGCTGGGTGCTATGCCCTTAAAGGTATTAAGTGCCTGTGTTTCTACCTCCTCCATGTAAAGGTTGGCCACAATAGGTGAAACTGGAGATCCCATAGCACATCCATGTTTTTGCTTATAGAACTTATCCCTGTATTTGAAATAGGTGGTATTCAGGCACAAGTCCAACAAGGAACACACCTGTTCTGGGTTGAGATCAGTTCTGCTGGTAAGAGTGCTGTCTTGGCCCAGCCGTTTTCTCACCATGTCAACAGCCTCCTTGGTGGGTATACAAGTGAAGAGAGATGTCACATCATAGGACACCATAGTTTCTTCTACACCGAGTACTATATCTTCAATCTTGTTGGTGAAATCCTGAGAGTTCTGGATTTGATGCTTAGAACTTCCCACCAAAGGTCCTAAGATGTTAGCTAGATATTTTGCCACCTTGTATGTTACCGAGTTGATGCTGCTGACTATAGGTCTTAGTGGGGCCCCTTCCTTATGTATCTTTGGGAGTCCATATATGCATGGATGTGCCTCACCAGGGTAGAGGCGATGATACATTGCTCGGTCAATGGCTTTATCCTTTTGAAGCTGTTGTAGTAAGTCTATGACTCTTTTCTTGTAACGGCTGGTGGGATCCCTTGTTAAAGCCTCATATGTGTTGTTATCGGCCAGGAGCATGGACACCTTATCATGGTAGTCTGAGGTGTTGAGTACCACTGTGCATCTTCCCTTGTCTGCCGGTAGAATGGTGATACTGGAATCTTTCTTGAGGGATGTTAAGGCTCTTTCCTGTGTAGTCAGGTTAGATGAAGGAGTTTTAGCACTGGCTAAGGCTGCAGATACCTTAAGGCGAAGTTGTTCTGCCTCACTCTGTGATACCTTATTACTGTGGATAGAGGCTTCTGTGGCTGCTATAATATCCACCACAGGGATGGCTTTAGGGGTGATGGCAAAATTCAAGCCCTTACCAAGGACTTCCATTTCTGGCTGGGTCAGGGTCCTGTTAGACAAGTTTCTCATCCATTCCTCCTTGTTTGATGAAGTGACACTTCCCTCCTTTTGTATCCAAGGTAGTTGTTCTCCTTTGGGGCTGTTCTGGGATGACAGAATAGAGAACTTGTTCTGTTGCCTTTGTTTGCCCTTACAGTGCTGAGAAAGCTGTGCTCTTTTGGGGGGGAGGGGCTGTTTTATAGTGTGTTATGCTCATATTGCTGGGTTAATGGTTTATTGATTGTGTTTAGCACTACAGCATTTGACTGTGTTGCACATGGTACTTACAGTGTGGGTGAAGGAGTACGTGACAATACTGCATGGGAGCTTTGGATTGTGTGGGTGTGTGCCTTTGAGTGACAGATGAGGTGTAGCAGCTCCCACAAATCACGGCATATTCAAAGGCTTATATCTCTGGGACTATGAAGAATTTAAAGAAACTAAAGGTACCCTGGTGGTTGGGATGACTTATAGGATACATTAGAAGTAATTTTAAAAAAACTATTTTCTCACTATAATTGCCCTTTAATTTTATTCTACATATTTGAAAGTAAAACTCTTTTCCTGATCACAATATATGTTTAAATTACTTAATCCCATGTCCAATGTTTATGTAGTATGGCTCAAAAAAGTATAAAAGATCACATTCCTAACTTTTAAATGACTCCAGGATCATGCTTTTAGCTCTGGGGAGCCAGACCTGGTCCACTGATCTGGGCAGCACTAGCAGCCCCCCATGCAGTGACAGAACTGCAGATTAAACCCCAACCCCGATCTTCTCAGACATTCTTATGCCCTCCACTCACGGCCCACTGGTTGGGCATCACATTACCAGCAACATTGTTCTGTCCCCATGCCTTAAACGGGGTACACACAGTGACGATAAAGCCCAGATACCACTGGATCCAACAGTATTGTGGCTGTATAATCACGGTTTGTATCGGTTTTTTCCTGAACGATGGCCACACCAGCGATTATTGCCCGAAATGGCAATTTCTCGCACACTTGGGCAACACACAGAGAATCGGTTGTTTACAGAGCATTAATTGGTTGCCTAAAGGTGCCCATACATTAGTACTTATGACTTTTTTGTTTTAAAAACATTGTGTTGTCAATAATGCTCGCCATTTGAAACTACTGATCTTTGTAAAAACATTTTCATTTGCAAGCATGTTTAGGAAGAAAAAATGTTGCTAATCCCTCCAGAATCTTTTGGTTAAAATTAACACATTAGAAAGTCCTAAAACCATTATTAATAAACAAAATTCATCATCTTTACACTTTTAGTTCTGAACTTTGTCAATTGCTTCTATGCTTTCCAGAAAAAAAAATGGTAGTAATCAAACTAGTGTAGGGGGCTTCAATATAAACAGTGTCCATGCAGAGCTGTGGAAGGAAATGGGTCTAAATAAAAAAAAACATGTCTCTGGATAACCAGGTAGCACTGACATGTCTTTATCAATATTACAGTAATAGGTTATATAGCACATTAAAACAAAACAATTTCAGCAATATGAAGCAGTTATATTCTTTGAATACTGTAAATAGAATAATCCTTGGGGGGGGGAGGGGGGGAACACTCAAACTGGTTGCTTTTGAAAGCAGCCAGCCTTCCTCCCTCACATACAAGCGTGCTAACAGGCTACCATCAGAAGTGATCATTGTGATTAATGCTTGAATGTGCCGGTTCTCTAGTGGATAACAAGCTGCAGCATAACAGAAAGTAGTTAAAAAGGCACCAAAGCCCCAGAGGGAAGAATAACAAAAAGAGAAAGAAAATCTGGGTAAACTGTGACAAGACATGAAGTCTCTCTGCCTGTGAAGACCAGATCCATCAACATGAAACTAGAGGGCACTAACAAGGTGCATTGTCTCCACATTTTTATCTCCAGTCAATGGCACAAAGGAAAGTGCCCTTTGTAACGTTAACACACATGGAAAAGCAGTACTATTTTCACAATAAGCATACAAAGAAATTGTGCCATCAACACAGGCACATCGGATGTTCTGTTATCCCATCATTGTGGCAGTATTAGATATGGGTGTTCAAATTTAGTTTCCTTCAGGTGAAGGCCATCGTTTTCCCATGGTCTGGCTGTGAAGAAGTAAATCCCCTATTTGCTTTATCATCTGTAATTCCCTGACGGTTTAATGGAAAAGTATTGAGTTAAGAGTTGGAACATTGCTGCATCACTTTCCCTGCCAAGTAAAGTACTTAATTTATATACAGATAAGCCCATATTTCCCACATTGGAAGAGCATGGGTGTCCTAATCACACCATATGCAAATTACAAACTCTAAGAGGTTGGCAGCTACAAATTTTCTTGAGCGTTATAGTCTGGGTAGACCTCATTCCTGCCTACTCCATTCACACATTGTGGGTATATGATCAGAACACCCGGTCTTAAAAATCTAATTGCTCAGTAGAAAACTACTCTCCAATCCATAAAAAATATTTCCATTCAATACCTCCTGCTTAGGAGATGAAATAAACACATAATAAATGGTTCTTTACCACAAAGACATGACTATGAACAAACATTTTAAAAAAACAATTATTTATCCAACAGTAACAGTGTTCTCCCTAGGTTCTTTTAGCCGGGCGGCCTACCCGGCTACTTTCTCATGCCACCCGGCTGGGAAAAATTCCTTGAGAGAACACTTGTGATATAAAAGAATTTAGATGTAGGTTTAATTGGTGTATCAATAACTCCCACCAATACTGCCCCGTCCAGACCCGTTTTTTACACTTGTAAGATTATTTTAGCACATGTTTACTAGCTTTTCCAAGATCCCCAAGGCCACAAAAGGGTGTCACATGTGCTTGTGCTGCTGTTACATGGGTTACCTGCAGATGTTGACGAACTACAACTCCCTGCATTCTACAACCACAGAATGCTGGGAGTCATAGTTTTCAAACATCTAGTGGGACGAAAGTTAGACATCCCTGTCCTATATAATGAGCATGATGCAGTGCACGTTTTCCCCCACCACCAAATTTCCCCGTCCCACCCCACCCAGATACTTTTTCATGCCACCCGGCTGGAAAAATTTTTTGGGGAGAACACTGAGTAATTCTAATCCTCTTTCCAAAATAAGCAGTCTACATATACCTAATTTTGTCAGAGGGTATTGTGTGCTGTTGTCAACAGGATGCATGCAGTGCATTGTAGTGAGCTCACATCTTTCCAAAAACTCAGTGGTGAGGCAAAGTATACACAGGCCAATATTTCAAACTAACTGACATTTTGATATTTTTGGTTGATAGGGTTAAAATATCAGCAGTACTTTCCCCCCAAAATCAGACGAAAGTTTAACCAGTTAGTAAATTTCTGCAAAGCATACAGTCTTCTATTGACCACACAATCAGTCAAGCTGAAATATCGGGGATAGAAATTTTTCGCCACACAGTCAATATTTCAGACTGACCGACTAGACGTGAGCAGTGACAAGTTCAAAATATGGACCCGTGTGTACCTAGTCTAAAAATATCTTAATGTAAATATATGGCTACAACAGAACAGTGTTCACACTATGTGCAATTCACAAGTTAAAGAGACTGTCCACCCCTCTATCAAAAAAGCATATATTGTAGATAACCCCCAAAACCAAAACCTAGAGTTTTTATAAAAAACTTTTAATTCGGCTCCCACACAGAGTTATTATAATTACAAGCTCCTCCCTCCACCACCACTTCCAGGTTCTCAGTCAATCTCCACTGTGGCTGCTCTGTTCTTTTTGTGTTCTTGAGCAGCCACAGTGGAGACGGCTCCGGGAATGGCAGGCAGTGATTGGCAGTGACGTCACTGTCACGGCCGACACTGACTGCCTTACCCGGAAGTGCAGAGCCGTGGCAGTGGAGCGAGGAGGAGTATGTAAGTATAATAGCTCTGTGTGTGAGCCGATTTAAAAGTTTTCTATAAAACGAAGTCTAGCTTTTGGGGGGTATTCTACTATATACACTTTTTTGATTAGAGTGGTGGACATTCCCTTTAAACATAAATCAGCATTACCTACATTAAATCAAGTCATCCACTTTTCTTTAGTGTGGGTGCTGCTTACCCAGCTGCCTGCAAATGTGCACACATTGCTACATATTTTATATCTTATTGCAAAAGGAAAATGCAGATCTAAAGTATAAAGTAGGCAGTGGATCCACATATTTGTGGCAGGATTTGAAATTAAACACACACTGGTAGTGGCTATAATATACCTAGGACAGTGACAGCTTCAAGCAAATATAAATCATTCATCCTTCAGGTACTTAATAACTATTTCTAACCTGAAATCAAGTGAAATCCTTTATTATAATGTTTTCAGTCTGCTAAAGAAAACTATTCTATTGGATTTTTACGAGGGTAAACAACAGCAACATTTTGAAAGGACTGAATGGAAACACTGAAATTTCATGCCATATTTATCTGCTGTCAACAGCGGTGTTTTACAGCAACTAGTTTCCCAGAAATACTTCCACTTTGACTTAAACTTTAGAAGGCCAATCAGTCAGGTGGATCATTTTTCAGGATCCTTGTTAATGCCATCCTTGATGGTATAACTAATCTTGCAATGAAAATGTCACACACTCACATTCTCCAAAAAGTTCTATATGGATAAGATGTTGTAGAATTATGTACTTATAGAGGATCAGTTGCAAAGGTGCAAATGAAAAGTGTGGATCTATTTCAGTAATTAACTCTTCAGATAGCACTGAAATCAACCTATGTCTTCGATGTCTCAAGCATGAAATACAGCAGCAACACAGCATACAGGCCCCTCTGGTTATGCATATTAACAGAAACTGCATTCCAGGCAGATCCTTATTATGCCAGCTTTATGGCTCCCATAAAAGCTATAGAGTCAAAAATGGAGGCATGAATGGCATTAATTTTGTTGACACAAAAGAGTCTTTGAAACAAAACAAAAAGATTCAGGGGGGATGGAGACTTACAATGTTTAAATAATCTAGGATAACGAGTTATAGTGGGTTCAAAAAGAAAATGGAAGCATTCTCCCCACTGATTGTTAAAGTGAGATGAGCTACAAGTCAAGCAAACAAGGAACCCCATAAAGACTCTTCATCAAAATTACACCTGGCGACTAATTTGCTTTTTCTATTAATATCAATTGAATTAGCAAACAAAAAAAGCAAGATTTGGAGCCAGACAAATCTATGTCAAAGAAAATGTGTCCACCCGTTATACACCAATAGTATCTTCATGAATATTGGCCTTGTTTTTATTTAAATGTTTTGGATTGTTAACCTTGACATACACGGTCAAATTTTCTGATCAATTGAAAATATTGATGTGTATTTGCCTGTCTGTTTGATAGACTGCAGTGATGTTAGGCAGTTTATCGAGCAGAAGACCAGTCAGACAATGTCCCGATGATCCCACACAAAGCAGCATTATCCCTGTCTGATATCAAGCTGAACTTTGCCAAAGATAGAGGGGTGCACGTTAGTGCAGCTGATTGATAATTTCTGATCGAATTTCACCATCTTGCAGCTATTGAGCATATATGGCCAGCTTAAAAGGGATACTGTCAAGAGAATTACCAGTTTCATTAGTCTTTAGGGGGGGGGGAAAAGTAATTTCCAGCACAAACCATAAGGGAACATATTATATAGAACCGGCCAAAAGGAGGGGCAGACAGCTGCCAAGCATCCATGAAGCAATTACATTATCACAGTATGGTAAGATCAGGCAGTCAGGAAATATGAAACTGCCCCTTGAAAAGTAGCATGGCTGTACTGTAATCAATTTTAAATGTTAAGTTTAGTATTTATGGGCATAAATCCAAAAGTGAGAACCTACTAATGCATTAATTTTTAGGAAAGAATCGACAAAAAAAATTGTATGTGCTTTAATCATGTTGGTTAGAAATAGAATTTTAGTTATAAAAACTTGAATGCTGTACTCTAGAAACACTGCAATGAAAACAGAAAGAAAAGGAAAAAAAAGACACATGGATACATATGATGTAATAGGATGAGCATCCGCACATCTGTTTTTCAGTAGGTGGGGGTCAATGAATACCGACATACCAATAATGAATACTTTGCCTTGTGTTTTAACAGTCTGAATATAATTCCAAAGTATGCAATAAAATGGGAGTGTCTAAAAAATGTCAAAATACCTTTGGAATAGTGAATGGCAATATTTTGTAGATAAATGAAAGGCATTATTATGAAAAATATGCAAATACTATGAACATAAAGCTATAAATAAAGTCATTCTATCAAGCAGTTCCATGTAGCCACAAAAACCCCCAAAGTAAATGCAGATTAAAATGTTCAACTTTTCCCCTAAAATGGCAGATCCATCATAGATTTCAGTTTAACTTCCCCTATCACTTTAGCAAAGGGAGATACCAAGTAACCAATCTGAACTCCTCTTAATCTTTGCTTGGGTATTTACCATATATACTTGAGTATAAACTGACACGAATATAAACTGAGGTACTTATTTTTAACTGATAAACTAGGAAAACTGATTGACTCGAGTATAAACAGAGGGTTGACTTTCTCCCATAGACAGCCCTATACACAGCCCCATAGAAAGTCCCATACACAGATATGCCCTGCATTACTTTCTGAGCAGTCTGTTTGTTGAGTCTGTTACTTCTGGGGGGGGGGGGGTTTCCCTTGCAGTTTGGGCTGATCTGAGTGAGCAGGACAACAATTGCCTAACCCACTGAAAACCAGAGGATTATGCGTGTTACAGGGTATAGCTTTTGTTTTTCCAGGGCTATGTGATTTTGTTCATCTGCTCCTTCAAGCTTCCAGATCAGCCCAGAGTTGAGTAGAAACCGAGGGGAGACTTTCAAGATGATTTAAAAGGTAAAATTTCTCTGTTTATACTTGAGTATATATAGTAAACAGAAAGACAAATTGAAATTGTTTTAATCTGCAGTTAACAGAATATTTTGTTTTATTTGTGATGCTTTACCTCTATGGTAAACATTTTTTATAGTTCATAAAGTACCCTTTATGGTTTATGATAAGGATATTAGAAGTCACCAAAGAAATTTCATGAGCATATGGAGTGCTTTTATATAGGTTATAAAATTCCAAGGTGATTTCTCATAGCCATACACAACTTTGTGTAATAAACTTCTCATAATGTTGTGTGAAACTTGCAAAGCGAAGCGCAACTTATAAATAATGACATAGCAAAGCACCATTTATAAATATACATTGGTAGATATTTATAGCTATAGGATATAATACCGGATTGCCTTCCAAAAAAACACACACTTATATACTGTCTAGACATCTTAAGGCAGAAACAGACAAGCGCGATTTTTCCGCAACACGCTAAGAAAAGCTAACAAAATTCCTATTAAAAACCTACGGCTTTGGACACAAACACTGGAATTAGGGTCTGCACCCTTTTGCTGGAGTTGCTTACATCAACTAACTGGTGGCTTTATAGAGCCTTATTACCATCTCTCACCAAGTACTCACATGAGAATTCTCTAAGCCTAAATAAATACGGATTAAGTCTCACCACTGCAAACAGATCAAAATAAAAACCCGTAATTTTACCAATTCATAAAACAGTTTTTTGTTTATATCCAAATGTTTGCGGGCTGGTAACCATGAGCAGATTCGCTAGTGAACGATCACCCAGTACGAATCACTATTGGTCACAGCGAAAGCAGCCGAAACTGCACAATCAGCAGTGATTTACTAGCATGTCAGACCCAGACAAAAAGGAGAACGGTTGCGCCATCCACAAAAACACAGCAGATTTTTTAGGTCGAGTTATTGAAATATTGGAAACCCTCAAAATCAATATTCAAATTTAACAGTAAAATGTTCAAAGCGAACAACTGATCACTTTAAATGGTAGCTAACCACTTTTTCACAGATATAACAACTAATAATCCTCGAGGTTATACACTCTACCCACTATATTAGGAGAGTTATACCTAAAATATAAATACGCCTTTACAGATTCTATAGCTGCATTTCTCACCCCTGAAACCTGCACCATTGTGGAGAAACCATCTGTAATTCTGTAACAATTGGCTTTCTGATTGCTCAGTCTTGATTATAAAAAGGTCGCAAGCAGGTCATCCAGTAGTGACTTGACAGCTCTAACAGGAGGGAAAGGAGGGGTCTGGAGAATTTACTTAGCATGTACAACAACATATGCAGGTCCAGGACCCACTCTGAAAGGAGGGATGTAGTAATAATGGAAAACAAGCATTGTTTTCTTCACAATGCTTCAAATTTCAGAGGGGAGAGTTAAGGCTCATGTTGGTCAGGAAATACAGAATTCTTTCATAATTGTATTCCAGCTTTAATTTAAAAATGATTACTAAATCACTTACCATTTATTGCAATTATAGCCACTGTTCTAACCAGTCAGTTGCATGACTGAGATATATGAATAAAGCATTCATAAGGGGGGGAAAAGGGCAAAGGATATAAAATGCTTCAAAATCCATTCACAAAGCATGTGAGCAATCTGGAAACACTTCATACATCAGTGGGTTTAGAGTAGGGATACTGTTTCAGTCTTTATGGCCTCAAATCCTGTTAACAGTTAACTTACCAAAAACACACACAGCTGTAAGAGATGACTTACTAAACACAAAACACCAACTCAGGGCTCATGGCACTTAAGTGAGTTTTTCTTTAATGTGCATTGGATGTGATTAATTTCGAAATGACATTGTATGAACTAAGATTTGTTGTGCCGCTCCCCAGACCAGCATTAGGTAAGTTAAGCATATCTACAGACAAGGTTCTAAAGATGGTGGGATAGGCCAGAATCTCTGGAATCAAGCAGCAAGTGTTCAAGTACATTTTTTCATAATTACCCCTATCTTTAGAGTGATTTTGTTTTTCATGGATTAATATATTTCCTTGGCTAAAAAATAAAACAAATTATCTACTAGAGATGCCTGTCTGGTTCCGGGAATAGTCTATCCCCTAGAATAGCGATGTTGAACCTTGGCACTCCAGAATGCAACAAAGGCATGCAGGAAGGTATAGTTTCTAAACACACAGAGTGCCATAACTGCCCTAGTATAGGCAAACCTTTCGCTCTCCAGTCAACAAATCATTTCAGATTACAGTCCTCTTCCATAAACTGAGCTGTGGCAAAATCCGAAGCACCAATGGCAAATTGTGTTTTTAATAAGGGAAGCAACATGTGTTTTGAGGCCTGAAAATAAAGATGATGGGGGGGAAGAGAGATTTACAACAACTCTAAAGTGGTGAGACCAGTCATTGACTGCATTAGAAAACATGCTCTGGGTAAACATTACAGGCTTCCCCCAGTACTGCTCCAATTAAACATTAAACGCATTCCAAAAGGCACTCCTGCACTCCAGCCCATGAGGAAAGGGTAAGAGAGGACAGCAAAGACAGACAGCAGTCTAACATCCAATGAGATCTGGCAGAGACCATTTCTGGCTCAGACCCATTGCTTTAAGTTGTGCCCATTACCAGAAGGTAGGTAACCCAGTAAATACTACCCCCCCCCCCCCCCATCGATTGTAGGTAGAGTAACTAGAGCATTTACCGTTAATGTCACGGACAACAATCTTGACCAGATGGACCAACTTTACTTTAACCTCAAACTGCCTTACAATCTAGTGGATAGAGAAATGATCCAAAGCATTCTGCTTAATAAGTCACACAGCGCCAACAGTAAAGGGAAATCTAATAACAATAATAATAAAGGGTAGAACGATCAGCTCACCACTTGCCTGTGAACCGACCCGGCTCCACCGTGAAAACTGCAGATAAGTCCGGGAGCTGTGGCCAGGGCCTCGGTGCTCCCCATGGAAGGAAACCCCGGCAGCTTAGCGGTGGATGAAAGAGTTCCGGGCAAGGGAATCCTCAGTCCAGGCAGCCTGTGTGGCCGATCGCCTAGCTTTAATCCATAGATCAGCACATGAGGACCAAACAGATGCACGTGCTAAACAAAAGGAACCCCCATCCCCCCTACACCTTCCTCCGTAAGCAAGATCCCGGGACCTTGGTGCCACCGCTGCCCTTCCGCCTCGCCCCCACATGCACGCTGCCCCTATGCTCCCTCCTCCAATTCAGCTGTTCAACAGACACTTCCACATGCCCGATCCAGACTCTGGAACACCAGACAGCGGCAGCAGCAGCCTGGGGGGGAGGGGGAAGAGAGCCGTCCTCTCCCAAACTGAGACAACAGGCAGAGCGGTTAGTAAGACTCGGAGTGGATCAGGCTCAGGTGCCCCCTCCCTCTGCAATTCATGGTAACAGTATGTCACAGAGCACAGCCCTGGCGCCGGGGAGCGTAGTGAATGGTGGGGCCCTGACTGGTGTAAATCACAATATTGTACCTTAGGGGAAGGAACCATTTCACAACTCACAGTCATTGTTTTTATTCAGATTTTTCATTGACAAACATTTTCTAGAGGACAACTTTTTAGTTAGTTTTATGTTAGCAGGTTGAATTTCACTTCTACACACACTAATGCAGATAGTACACTGGGTTACACAAGGCTGGGTACAGGTTCGGATACAGACAGATCGACACTTTAACCAGTCGGCTAGGACGAAGGACTATCAGTCACAGCAAGAGTAGCCAGGCCAACAGTTCCCCATTACCGAGCGTGCAGCCCATAGAGGACTGTCGATAGGTTGTGGTTTTCTGACCCACCCAATCACCCATTTGTCCGATTGGGGCAAACAGTCAGTTGTGGTCAGCCCAGGCAACCAACCGATATTTCAACCCAATTGCCCGCTCCACCGAAATGTCAGTAGGTTCGGCCAAAATATTGGACGGTGTGTACCCAGCTTAAGGTATAAAAATAATAATAATCTGTTTGTTAACTCCAGACTTTGCCTGTATCACCTATCAAAGAATACAAACTGTATTCCCAACAGAACACACAATCGGTGGATTGTACCAAATCACTTATCACTCGGTAGTGCCCCCACAACTCAGACGTACCACCATGATTGCCGCTCTTAATACATCATAGTTTCATCTTTTTTTGACTTTAAAGTCATGCATTTGTGTGAAATCATGTTGGTTAATCACGTTGCTGTGACTTTAGAAAACTGGCACAATCACCGCAAATCCCATCTCAATGTCAAGCTCACACTTGTTACATTGCCAGAAATAGCCTATACTCAATAATGTAGTACACTTAAAAGTTAATTCAATATTGAATTTACAGTTAAGTGCGCAACACTTGCCCTTATGGAGTTATACGTGTTAAGGCTTGTACACACTGTTGATACGGCACCCAACAAAAGTGTGGCCCGTCTGTTTGGCGTTTTATCGACTGTGTGTATGAACCTTAAGTCTACAAGTGGAGGCATGAGGATTATTGCACCTTATGAAGCAAATTGCTAGCCCTTTGATTTGCATGGTAAAACACAGGTAAGGGTGACCTTAAAACAGGTTTTTGCACCTTGCTATATTACAGCTTTCTGTACATTTCATTTTACCCTGTTTGTATAGATATATGCACTCCCAGGGAAAGTCTGCCCACCAATGACAATTATTTAAAGATTACTGTACAGACAGGCTGTTCAGCAAAGAGTAATTTGACAGGACTGATCACTTAACCATGTTAGTTTGAGCATATACATATTAAAACATTGTCCAAAATGGTCGTTAGCTGGAAGCTTTGACAAACAATTAGCCAACGTCTGTACATAGCTTTACAAGTACTAGCAATACACCTGTCAGCGAAATCTGAAACCGCTAGCTTCAGGTGACTTGTTTCCTAATTGAATTCCCCAGTAAGGCTGAGGCCACACTGTGGGCACAGGAATCATGCTCAACATCGCGAGCGTTATTGCGCGCGATTGTGTGCGTGATTCTTGTGTGTTTTGTTTTTGCGCTTTTGACGTTTTCCGTTATGGAAACAGATGTGTTAACGCACCAAAATGGTGAATGCAAGTGTTACCAAAACGCGAACGGACGCACAATCGCATGCATATCTGAAATCACGTGAATTTTCGCGCAAATGCGCACAAAAAAGTGCTAGCGTGGCCTAGCCCTAAGTGAAAGTAGGCTTCATTACCAACAAACTAGTAGTAAAATGTTACACCTTAGTAAGTCTGGGTACACACCAGCAGGTATTTCGGTCCGACCAACCAATAGTGCCGTGTATTGGTCGGTCGGAAATATCTGATGGTGTGGGGTGGCCGGCCGCGCGGTCACCTGTTCATCCGATATGGACTGCTGGTAAATCACAGCCGATCATGCGGTTCCCTATGGGACCGCACAATCAGTTTTGTACCCTGTCATTTGTCCCGACCGAGCGCTTGCAAGTATCGAACACTCGGTTGGGACAAAAACAGTATATTAAGTTAATTAGTTATGGCATGGAATACACCTGGCTATCATCTCTTTTCAAAAGATCATGATTAGGGTGAGTGGGAGGGAAAAGTTTGTTACTGGCAAATCCAAGTACAAATATTAATGGAGGTCGAATTAAGACAAATGTCCATCCAGTTCAACCTATTCTTTATTTGTGCTTGGTCACACAATCCAACATAATCTATAATTAGGTAACATTTTGTCTTTTTACAGATGGAAATATCATGTGTGATTTGTAAGAGGGCATTGTTCTACACAAGTCTGTAATATCCAGCCTGGACAGTTTTTACAGAAGATAATTCCTAGCATTTTCTGACAGGCAAAGGTTGTTACAAAGCTGTGAATCATAGTTTCAGAACAGCTGCAGGGTCACAAACCCTGGTCACAGATTCTAAACTACATGTACTTTACTACATTACTTTGATTTACTGCACCTGGTTATACAGATGGAACAAACCTTACAAAACTCTGGAGGGGGGAGTGGCACCTATTTTTTCCTTAAAAGGAATTGTGTTTCGAGCGCTACACATGTGCTCCATCTGTAACCACAACAATCCAATCTTTTTTTTTTTAACAATTTAAATGTGGTTTATTAATAATGTGCATACAATAAAACCTTTATTTAATGTTAAAAATAAAAATTTGTTAAAAAAGTAAATTCAAGAAAAATTTTAACACTATTGTTTTTCTGTCCTACAACCCAGAAATGTAAATAGAAAAACAAAATATTGGGTAATAAATTTGCAGTTATGTTTTTATTTACTGCTTAAAGTGTATGTATAATGAAAAAATGACTGCGTCCACTGTTTTAAAGTTTAAATGTTTATATATTTTGAAAGTCAAGCCGTTAAACCTGATATTTCTGCTATTGAATTGAAAGGACTGACTGTAAGCAGCCTACATCTCAATATGTAGGCTGTACAACAATTTAAAAAAAAAAAAAATTTAAAAAAAAAAAAATCACTGCGTCATCTTAATCTATAAGTGAATATGTGTAAGTAGCACTTACTCTAAGGTGTGTGTGTTGCTGCATGCCTTTCAAAACAATACTTGTTTTGCTCAGGCTCTGACCACTGGACTTGACTATTTTCCCCCATACCAACTGTCAATACTGCATACAGTATAGGCACATCAACTGTCAAACCATTCCAGCTACAGCAAAACCGCTTAAAGAAATGCTAAAACGTAAGATGTTTCAGATTGAAATAGGGGGCATATCGACAAAAACAGTACAGTGATAGGTGGGATGGATTATAGTTTCCACTAATGGGAAACTTAAAAAAAAAACAAATTTTCCAGTGTACATACCCTTAAAGGGCATGTCCACCCCCAAAACTAACTTTTTTTTTATTTATTTGGCCCAAATAAGTGCTCCAAATCAAACTTTACAGCATGTAAATCAGTCCAGTGGTTCAAAAGTTACAGACACACAGGCAAGAATTTTTTTTTTTTTTCCTAAGCTGCAGCTCGGGGTCATCTAAAGAGGAAGGGGAGAGGAAGTGCAGCCTGATATATATCTCATTAAATATCAGGCAAGGCAAATGATTTTTATAAAAATGAACATGGCGTTTAAGGTTGGTGCTATTATATAAAGAACATATAAAAAGTTTATTTTTGGGTGGACATACCCTTTAAAGGTGCATTTTTGAAGGGGAATTAGGGCTAGGCAACAATAGGGCACTTAAGCGTGACCATTTCCGGAGCGCTTGTAAGCGCTATAGTGTGGCCTTGGCCTTACATCACTTTTAAAGGGAAAAGGGATATTTTCTCATCACACTAACCTTAAAGGGCAAGTCCAGCCACAAAATGAAAACTTAAATATAGGTAAATCACCCCCCAAAACACTAAACGGTAATAGTTTGAGACCTGAAATATATAAGTCTAACCTAAAATCCTGCACAATGCCCTGTTTCCCGTTTCTGCTTCCTGGTCCTTCCAGTTAACACCTGTCAGTTATGGATATGACAGTTGACATCACAGCCAATGACTGAATGTTAATCCCCTGTCTGCCTCTTCTGAGCATGCCCAGGCTCAGTACAGGTTTCTAAATTGCTCAGGCATCCAGAAGCACAGCAGGCATATAGTAATGAATTCATAGGACAAACTATGATATATCAACATATTTTAAAGAGGCCATTCTTTCTAAAAGATGTTCTTATGAGGGTGGAGTTGTCCTTTAACCTATCCATCCATCAATTTCTCTGTGCATAAATACTTCTAACATCCATGCAGTACTCCAAATAGTGTTTGTTATGGTCTCTGCACATTGACTTAGTTTGCCTCAACTTAATCTATAATTATAAACATGTAAGTATCCCTTACTCAAAGGGGTGTGGTGTTGCTGCATGTCTACAATCCAGTACTTATTATGCTCAGGTTCAGTATCCCTCCTCCCTCTCTTAACCAACTCCTTCTTTCCTCAGACCTGACTTTTTTTTTTTAAACTGAGCATGCTCGGTAACCATTAACATCCAGCACTGAGAGATGGAATTCTCCCAAAGCCACCCACCCAGTTACACCTTTACAGTTACAGCAAAATCCAGTACTTACACACAGCAGAAGATAGATATCAGACTAGATATCTAAAAAAAATAGATGTCAGATCAACAAAAAGTTGGAATGAATTATTTTCAGTAACAATTTTTCCAGTGTACATACCCTTAAAGACTGGTTTTAACCAACATCATTTCAAAGCTGCTTTAATAGCTACAAACACCAGAATACTGCAAACAGTCACACCTCTATAAAAGCAAACATAATATTACATTAACATCAGATGGCTAACAGAAAAAACAGATTAAATGTCAGTCGGGGAATTGGCTGAAACTATAGTTTTAGAGAAGGCATAATAAAGAGAGAGAGATTAAGGATTTTCTCAGTTAATAAATCATGGAGCTCTCACAGGAAACCTTCACTTCATTTCACAATTTTACAGTTCTACCCGAACATAACTAGCTGCCAGCTACCTGGCATCCTATCACAGTTCACTTTAATGGCAGCCTGCTAGATTTAACCATTGACACTGGATGGTTAACCCTAAACGTCATTACTGCAAACAGCTCTGGCATTGTAGTTGTTGATCCTGTCTACTGAATTCTTTCTTGTTCTTAAGCAAGCAACAGAAATTCTATCCAAGTGGAAATCTTTTACCACTCCATAAGGACAAGCTGTAACCACTAAGAAATGTTCCATCTGCCTTTACATTAATTACATTCCACAAAGATCCTGGGTTTTATAAACCAAAAATCCAAATAAGCAGTAAAATGTCCCTGTGTACTAGTAATGGTAAAAGAGGCGGGCTACATGATTCTGTTTTACCAAAGGTATTTATTTTTAAAATGAAAAACAGTGGCTTGTGATCATTTTATGCAGTAAGGGGTTCTGTTAGCATGCATTTGTATATAGACTAAAATATAAAGAAATATTTTTTTAAAAATAAAAAAGGGGGGGCTCTTTTCCACTTTGGCAGTTTTAATGCAGCATATATATTACTATTCAATGCGTCCTGAGATCCAATCGCACGTTAAAAAGCGCACACTAGTGTTGGCAAATTGGTCTGGTCATACTAGGTGCATTGTGCTGCAAACCACTTTTCAGGGCGCAAGCGATCACCTTTTTTTGTGATGATCTCATGCGCTCCAATTGCACGGGAAACACAAGCTTTCCCATGTGTTACAGTGCGCCGTAGTGTGGCCTCAGCCTTAAAGCCTGTCATTGTTTCCCTGTGCCTGATTGCTAATTCATTCTGCATCACTGCATGTGCAAAACATTTGCACATGTAGATATAAAAGGCCAAAATATTGTTGAAATTACACAAACAAAATAATATGGGATGTTGTTTAATACCATTTGTTTCAGTATTTTTTTTTGTTTGTTCCAACCAAAACGTTTGCCTACAAATATCTAAAAAACATGAACGGATAAATCCATTGTTAAGGTTTTTTATAAATTGCCCATGTGTAGGAGAACGTATGGACAATTTCATGAATTAAGCACTACTGGGCAGTGCAAGTGCATTGTTTGTTGCCAATCCCTCCTGAAACTTGCAGACGGGTTTATTTGCATGTCCTGCTCATCCCCTTGTCCACATACTTCCCTCTACCATAGGCACATACATGGCTATTGTAGAGATGGGAGGGACTATCTGAATGGGTGAACATTGTTAGGCGCAGTCAGCTGTGGGTATAAGAGGACATGTTCCGAATAAACTGCATCCGTAAAAATGTAAGGTAAATTTTGCACTAAGTAGACCATTAACTAGGCTGGGACCACTTCTTAAATTTGAACAGTTGCAGGAAAGCATGGGAGCTAAATGGGCACACTATTTAAAGGGTATGTCCACCCTTAAATCTATTTTTTGATATAGCCTTCCCCCTGGTCCCCCAGCCCCAACCGCATAATTTTTATTTTTAGAAAGTGCCCCAAACTTTTACTTACCTTCCCTCTTTCCTTCGCCGCGCTGCCGGCCCTCTGCTTGCGAGAATGTAATCAGAGGGGCGGGACCGGCAGCCAATCACGGACGCGGCTGCCGGTCATTCAGTGCAGCGGAGGAAAGAGGGGAGGTAAGTAAAGTTTGGGGCACTTCTAAAAATAAAAATGATGCGGTTGGGGCTGGGGGACCAGGGGGATACTATATAAAGGGGATTAATGCTAGGGGGAGGGAGAGGGAGGGGGAGAAGGGCTGCAGTACGCATGCCAAATTCTCCCGGAGGCCAGGTAGGAGGCAGAGTCCATAATGGACTGCCTATCCTCCTGGTGGGCAGTTTTTGTGACTTTGGGGGGGGGGGGACTACTGGAAACCATATGGAGCTGGGATGTGAGGTAAGGATAAACTACACTACACAATGGGGCCAGTAGTTGGGGGATTATAGTTTTGGGGAGTGACTGCCCTTTAAAGCAAATTCATGCATTTTCTCTACATAAACAGTTTGACTTGGGGCTATTTTAGGTAGCTGGTTCAATGGTCATCAATTTAAAATATTCAAAAGATAAATCACTAGATAATCACTAGAGGCTAAATTTATTAAGCCGTAGTATCATAAACCTCCGATACCAGGGGTTATCATAAAAGTAAATCTACGTTCAATCATATGGCGTACAACTAATTCTGAAAATTAAGGTTATCATCATACCTTGTACCTGTGGCAGACTCATTTAACAACTGGCCATCTCTGAAAAATATGCCATGGTTCAAGATTGCGCAAGCATGATTAGAAATTTTCAATGGGTTAAGTTAACAAATCCAATCAATAATGAATTTCAAAATACACCATTATGTTTTATAAATAGGGCCTATGTCCCAAATCTGAAAAGAGAAGCGTAATGAAACACATGCATGCAGCTTGGCTCATATTGCAATAATTAACCTGCTCTGGGTACTTGATTCGCTTTCCACTGAAAAAAGGTTTTACAATTGCAATTCCATAAAGCAACTCTGAAACAAAGGATACGGCAAGGGGCATAAATGTGCATTTGTGTGGTTAAGCAAGACATTTATTTTGGTATCTAAAACCTTCATAGTTGATTGTTTATATGCATTTTACTGTACAGGGCCAAAACAATTCTTGATTGTACAACTGTTTGTATAGTACTTTATATGAACTCATATTGGCAATGCAATGAGTTATAGACACACCCCACTCTACAAAATTACATACTTGGAAGAGGGAGTTACTAAACTTATAACTGAAAATAAATGTGCCCTTCACAACTGGTAAAAGGCGCATTCACTGCCTAGCTCAGTATCAGATAAACTGTTTTGCTGGAAGTAGAATATAAATGTATTCATATAAACGAAGGGAGGATATAGGTAGCCGGTTCCTAGTGGTCGAGTTAAGCTCCTAGGTTATGTTACTAAATCCGTTTGTACTAAGAATGTGCATGTATACTCAGACAAACAATTAACTAGAGTATATAACACGCACAAAAACAAATATTGATAACTGCTTTAAATTTAAAGGCATAATGTTTGTCTAATAATGCATTACAGGCACTATATTTAAATATATTAAAACAAATTACCGTAACCACGAACATTACTGATTTTGAGAAAGTCCTTTGGGGAAAAAGATGGCAGTATGGCAAGAGTGATAGAAGTGACTAGGGGAAATGTTATGTCAACAAAATTTGCTGACAAGTACTTCTAAAAAGGATAATAAGTAATGAGAGTGATTGGCTGTCTTGAATTATATATATAGTTGATTTTTTATAATTTGTAACACAACATTGAACCAAAGCCAAAACCAAAGTATCCTTTGAGGGCAGACACTGACATACAGATAGATTACATACTGTACATAAAGACCTCAATGTATGTATATATAATTTAAGGAAGATTAGGAGTACTATTGTCTTTAATATCCCGGTTTAAGGGTCCATGTGACACCGCTGACATAAATTGTACTACTCAATGCATTATAAGGGGAAGGCCACAAACACCACAGAAAAATGGAACTTGTTTTTCATGTGCCTTGTGTTCCTTTTCCATTTGCGAGTCCACTCAGGAATGGGGGACAGAGCACAAATTTAGGCAAGTAAAAATGTACACAAGTGCAATCGCGGCTGCCTACCCATGAAGCACAATGTGGCCGATAATCGTGCCATTTATGGGCACTTTATTGGTTGGGGATCTTTGCCAGACTGGCCGGATCTTCGAACAAGCAGCCATTTGGGTCGATAAAGTGCCCATACATGGCACAATTATCGGCCAAAAGGCTGTCCATACACATCGTACGTTGCAAGTAGGCACCAGCGATCGCATGTGTGTACGAACCTTAAGTTCAAAACTAATGTGCACCCAGGAAAGAGGACCTAGTGTTTCATGCTCCTATTTCATTTGCCTTTCTATTAGGAGAGACCAGATTTAGGATGGGGGACAGAGCTCAAATTAAGGCTGAGGCCCCACTACGACTCACTAAATCACGCACAAAATTGCATGCGTTATCGCACTCTATTGCATGTGGGCCATTTCTGTGCATTGTCGCACGTTGCTCTGTGTTTGCGCATTTGTTTTTATTTATAAAAACGCATGCGTTTGTGTAAAACACTGGTGTGCGCAAAACATGTGCGCATCAGAAATCACATGAATTTTTGTGTTTCCGCGATTTCCATTCTAACCAAAATCGCATGCGCAAGCGTGCTAAAAACGAGTTAGTGTGACCTAGCCCTTAGGCAAGTAAATTTCCAAGCACCCAGGAAAGGGAACTTAAGCTTTGTACACCTGTCAGATAATTTTCGCACGATTTACCCGACAAACGACCCATTGTGCGACATTTGTGCGAAAATGAAGCTTTAACGATCTTCTAAGACCAACGATCCATGACTATTCTCTGCTTTTTCCGACAATCAGCCTAGCGGATTCGTTCTGACAATTGTCATTTGTTTGTACATAGTCGGCAGATTATCGGTATATTCTAATGGAAGATTGAATGAAATACACATGTGCAACATGCTTGTGAAGGTTCTCATTCATCCAGGCCATGGTATATCTGTTGTATTCAATTAGATCAACTGGACTTGAAGTTTAGTTCTTGAAGAAGTTTCGCTACTGGCTTTCTCAATTCAGAATGACCCCCACCTCTAATTGAATACAACAGATATACACGTGCAACATTTCGAGATCATGCGATATTCCGAACGTCACGTAACACCTTTACCAACGAACATTATCTATCCACTATCGTTGATGTATGTACAGGCGTCATTGGCAGAACTAGTGTATAACGAGATGGTTCCTGAAGGTTCGTCGGGCACATTGTACGAAAATTATCTGACGTGTACATTTGGGATTTTTTTTATACCATAGTAGTAATTCAATCCACTGTTACCAGGACAAGCTATTAACTGCCTCTCGCCCTCACAAAAGCCTTCAGAATCAAATACTTTAAGCTTTTGCAAAGGTACAATAAGACAGGCCATAAATACGTTTTTTTGCTTTGTTTTAAAGGGACAGTTCAGTCAAAATTATCAATATTTGTTAAATTGTTAGTTTGTGTAATGCCTTCTTAGTTATTCTACATGTTCTCTTCCATTTTGAAAAATCAGTTGATTTCATACCTTTTGCTGTTCCCTGCTGTTAACATTAGTGAGCTGCCATTTCAGGTTCTAACGGTCCTTCTTCTTCCCAGGATGCACCACATCCTTGGAATGTTCCTAACAGTTATTTCTACTGATTGGCTGTTGGATGGGTCAAACATGCTCAGATCTTTACTGAGCAACTGAATCAACCCAGGCGCTGGGTTAAGAGCAAGACCATAGCGGTCTCTATTATGGGTCCTGCAAACAGGAAGTCAGTATTTCGGTTTATTTATACACAGACACAATGCTGAATTGGCAGCTTGAGGTCATTGGGATGAAAAAATACTGCTTTTTTTTCATAAAAGTACTTGTATTTGCACTGAACTTCCCCTTTAAGGGTGGAAATGCCCTTTAAAAGTTTACTTCAATAAAAACAAAATTTAAATACTAAAATAGTCACTTTAGATCTATAATTGTACATTCTAAAAGATAATCACACAGAGGTGGACAAATATGTTTTAGCGTTAGAAGCCAGTAAAGAAAACCTAGAAGCATATAGGAAAACACCTTTAAATATAAAATTGCCAAGAGAAAGTTTCTAGGCACAGTGACTACCTGGCTCCTGGGATTTGTCTAGTTTTGCCTTATTATGTGTCCAAGTTTAGTAGTATTAATACTCCACCATGAGTCTCCCTCCCCACTCTGTGGAATGGAATATCCCAGATCTAGGCATAAGCAGACACAGAACTATACTCAAATATGTAACTTGTTAAAAAAGGAAAGTACCTGGGGGGGGGGGTGTAGGGAGGTCGGATTGATTATTCCTACCTTACAATATTTCATTAAAGAGCTGCAGCACATACAGTTTTCACTTGCCGGGTTAGTCCTGGACTTGTCCTGTATTAAAGATAGTGCTAAAGCCAGAAGGAAGACTGTCAGAATCAGTTTTTTGGGGGCTGGTGCTCCTCACAGAAACAATATTGGGAGGTAGGAATTACCAGGCCTATAACCCCGTCCCAAGTACTTTTTACTTTAACTGTATTTAAAAAAAAAAAAAAAAAACTTTTAATATACACGATAGTTATCCTTTAATGTACAGCGGATCTCTCTATTGGACCTCATTACAACATTAAAACCCAGCCAATACTTTCCTTTTAGTTTAGTTCACGTAAAAGATACAAAAATATACTCAAACCTATAATTATGTTGTATCCACATCAAGACACCACAACCTATTTCTTTTAGTAGCAGTTAAAGTGCACATACAGTGCTGCGCAAAAAACAAATGGTGGAGATACTGAAAATATTGCCTCACAGTTCTGGTAAACCCAGTTTAGTCCCAAGATGGGTGAAGCATGGGTGTTATTGGTAAGTGGCAAGTATGTTTGGGGTGTGACCGGGCAGTCCACGGTTGTGTTGGTGTTTCCAGGCCAGAGCCAATTCTGTCATCGGTAGACTCCACCCCCTGTCCGGCTTGTAGGAAAGTTGTGGGGTAAGTGCTAGTCCTTAAAGGGCACCCCCAAAACTAAAATATGCCACACTGCTGGCAAAAATCCTTACCTTTCTCCTCTGCACCTTATGGTTGTTTTGAAGTTCCTGTTCAAGTACAGAAAAGTGAAGAGTAGGAGCAGTCTGTGTATCATCCTGGAACCTGTTACTTCCTGCTCCTCATTGAGGACTCTGGTATGCAAGGGGGAACTCTCCCCCTCCCTCCCACCACTCTTATTTAAACTTTTCTGTAGTGTTGGAGAACCCCCTCCAAGGTTTTATTTTTAAAAATCAGAATAGACTTTCCCGACCTCGTTCCTTCAGCTCTCTCAATAGCCAGCAGCTGCGTCTGATTGGCTGACTCAGCTACGGACTGACGCTACACTTTCTCAAGGGCTAGATTTTAAAAACGTGAACTCTTCTGTTCATAAGTGCCCACGGAGAGTGCTGCCTCTGGTACCCGTGCCATAGGTTAGCCACCACTGCCTTAGTATAAATATTGACTGCTGCAGTCCTTCCTCCTCTCCCTACCCCTCTTTTTCCCTCCCCCTTCCTCTCTTTTTTAACAAACCCTGGCTCCCCACCAAGTATTAATTAATTTGGCTTGAAGAGCCAATTACTGTTCTTTCTATTTCTTCTTCTGTTTTATTCTTCCATTTTTTTGGACTATATCTCCTCCCACAGATTTTGACCTAGAGACATGAAATTCGGTACAGACGTGCGGGGCATAAAGGAGTGCTATTACCTAGCTAAGGAATCTGCGGAAATTCGTTGAGTTATCATCGAATTTCGGGACATTTTTTCCCATAGACTACAGTGTTCTACCCAGAATTTTTTCCAGCCGGGTGGCATGAAAAAGTAGCGTGGTGGGGAAAAATAAATGTGAACTATTTTAACTAGTTAATTATTATTAAATATTTTCATATGAAGACATACTTATAGATTGTATGTGTCAAATAAATGTGCTTAGATAGTATAAATTTATATCTTCCTCAGAGCTTTACAATTACATGTATACATTCACATCAGGCCCTGCCCCGAAGAGCTTACAATCTAAGCACATTTATTTGACACATACAATCTATAAGTATGTCTTCATGATTGTGGGGGAAGTCAGAGAGCCGTGGGAGAACATGCAAACTCCTTGCAGATGTGTCCAATGGTGGAATCGAACACAGGACTTCAGTGCTGCAATTCATCAGTGCTAACCACTGAGCCACCGTTTGTGTTTTTAACTTCCAACAGACACATAACTAAGCTACACATTCATTCATATGGTAACCATATTTAAAAAGGTAAGTAAGTATAGTCAAAAACACATTTTGACCAATTATCAAAAAAGTTAAGTATTTTATCCCCCAACCTGACACGAGTACACATACCAAAAGACCTATCCATTCATTTATGTGACAGCCATATTTAAAGGGTAAGTAAGAAACAACAATGTCCTCTTTGTTGCCATTACTGAGTTTTCAAATCTGCAGCACAAACAAACATTCCCTTCCAAAATGCGGCCTTTCAAGCCAAATTGAGTTTATACTTAAACTTTCCCTTTCTAGTTACATAATTATAGTACCAACATCCAAGACAGACAATGACAAGCACATAATTTAAATATTTACAATTAATTTAGTTGGATAAACCTTTTTTTTTTCCTCATTCAAGAAACCTTATTAACCAGCAAAATATAATGAACCTTAATAGTCTATGGAAAATATCTTTATTCATGTACTTCTAGTTATTAGGCACATCTATTAATTATATAGATATTTAAATAAAACAAGATTTTTTTTTAAAAAAATCCGTAAGCAGGAGGCAAATGAGAAATAGTTCACTATAGTTCAGCCAAGCCACAGCTGTCATCATGACAAAGATGAAACTAAAAGGCAACCACCAAAAATTTACTAAGGCTACAAATAGACTCAAGAAAATCACCTAAAACCACCAGAAATGTTCAGCAATTCTCAGTCACTACTGCACAAATTATTATTTAGCAATATTCAGCTATATTTTTCATCCCATAAAATACCAAATAACAGTCTCATCATTTCCTAGCCTTTACCTGAAAATATATAAATTCCTACCATGCACTGTTGGTGAATATAAATATAAATTGGGGTACACGTAGGATTCTTTCCAGCCAATCAGAACCCTGCAACATCCCAAAAAATTTTTAGATATTTTGACAAAATATAGCAACAAGCCATGTGTTGTATTAAGCAGACATGATTCCGATTGAAATAAGAATATACCAGTAGATCATCAGTACCATTTTATGTTTTCTTATGGACCAGTGCAGGGATGGACACATTTTTGTAATAAGGAGTCAGCCAAACAACACTAGGAGTATAGTATCCAGTTATACAGTTATTAATAGATCGTTTTAAAAATGAATTGCCAAGTGTACATTTCTAGGGGCTTAGCTACCTGGCTCCAAGGATGTGTCTAGTCTCTGGTTCAGTTTAGACATTCCCAAAGCACAAACAAACCAGCTTTGTACCTTTAACATACATGAATAGCACTGTTAAAATGTAAGTGTTAAAGCGGAAATATCAATATATTTTAACAATAAACCAATGTAAAAATAGGCAATGGAAACAAACGAAAGCATTGTAAGTGTTAAAGCGGAAATATCAATATATTTTAACAATAAACCAATGTAAAAATAGGCAATGGAAACAAACGAAAGCAATGTCTGGAGAAAACATCCACAAATATTTATAAACAAGAATATACTGTACAGAATTGATCTCACAAGTAATCTGTATATTATGGCTAAGCTCCTGTTATGTATGTTGTTGTCAGTGCATGCCACACCTCATGTAGTCCAAGAGCTTTGCCCCCTGACCCCAGTATTCACGGTCTCTATGCACAGTTTTCTATACAGATGTCTCCATACCAATATGAAAGTTCCTGATGAGACTTATTTTACTATTTTTTTTTTGTTTTTTTTTAATTCTTGATTCTTTAATTGAAAGTTCTGTGGTGGCTCACCTGTTAAAGCACTTGTTTTAGAAGCACTCAGCCCACAGGCTCAAATACCTAGACTTTTGATTTCCATCATATTCCTAGCAAAAAAATAAAAATTCTACATGTAGTAGTGTTCCACTTCAAATTACTGTTTGGTTAGGGGTAACACTTTTAGCAAGACAAAATACATGTGGTTTCAAGTTTAAATTCCAGAAACTATTTTTAAGTTTTACTGAAATGTTAATATTCTATTTCTTATGTCAATGGAAATACACTACAGAGATTATGCTTGTAAAGGTTTTCATTAATCCAGGACATGGTTTATCTGTTGCACTCCGTTAGATCAACTGGATTTCAGTCATTCTGAATAAAAAAATAGCCAGTCGATCTATCTATCAAGAACTAAACTTCAAGTCCAGTTGACCTATCTACTAATAATACTTTTTATTTTTGAATGAAAAGCAAAGGATTATATAATTGTTAGGACAGGAGCATTGAATGTGTTGAAAAAAACTGAAACTCCTGTTCTGTGTCAGGGAGAGGGAGGATCTGTTGTCATAGGATTGGCTTTCAGCTTCTAGAAAGCAAGGCTGCAACTTTCTTGCGGTCAGCTTCTAGGAAGTAAAGGTGCATACACAAATGCAATCGCAGGGGCAGATCCGCGGCGCACAATGAGTATAATCATGCCATGTACTTTGATGGCTGAAATGGGCATTCGTAAGACACGCTGTGTATGACGTTTCTGTTGAGCACAAATGTCCATCATTGGAGGTTTTACTCTATTGGGACAATGTTGTCTGGAGATTTTAGGTCTCCTTTAAGTATTTACAGCTTATGCAGGATTCTAAATTTGTAGTCCAAAATGCACTAAACTGCAAATCCAAGAAGGTAGAGAAACACATTATGTTTATGTGTGTTTTGTAGCACATTTGTATGAGGCACATTTTGGAGAGCGTTTTGAAATGGGCTACTTATAAATGCATTTGCGGGATCAGTTATATGACTATGTATATGAAAATAAATGTCCTTTCCTGAAAAATTTGTAAAAATTGATTGACTCGAGTATAAGTCGAGGGTAGAAATTATCACCACTACTGCAAACCTGTATCTCTCCTGACAGCTGGGGATTCTGGGAGTTATAGTAGAGTGAGTCACATATTGCTGAGACATTGAGTCACATGCTGCTGCTGGCTATTGTGTCCAGTTGTAACACTTTTCAGCCCCAACCATGCTAGTGATTGTCTTACTGTTTTAGCTGGGAACCCCAAATTCCTTGCCACTCCAGATTGTTGGAAACTACAACTCCCAGCATGCTTTGATTGCTTGAGGCAAGGTTCAAGCACATTCAGGTTATCTTGCCAAGCAGAAAAGAAAGATCATTCCAACCTCTTGTAGGAGGTTCTGAGCTTCCTGTGGGCTCCTCCATTTTGCAGTAATGAGAAGTTCTGCTGTTCTTCTGCTATAAGCGAGGGGCTGCTATACGTGAAAGTGCTGCCTGTTCTGATTTGCGCACGCGCACCCGCGCCTACGTTCCCGTGGCTGCTCCTGGCTCAGTACTTGCTCCGGCTCACACTACCTTGCTCCGGTCCTCTTCTGCGTCCACATCAGCTCCTGCATGATACCGGTAAGGCAAACCGGTATATTATAGTGCCGGCAATGTTGTTTCCCAATGTTTTAGCTTCCTCCGGTCCTTAAAAACAGTTGACTCGTGTATAAGTCGAGGTTGGTTTTTGAGGCCCATTATTATAACCAAAAACGTCAGCTTATACTCGAGTATATACGGTAGGTGTAAAGCCTCAAAACTGAATTAACTGGAAAGGTGACTGCATCACTATTTCAGAGAGACCCATTCATACAGTAAAGCTACATAATCCATACAGATGCTCAATAATTGCCACTAATGATCATTTCTCCGATTATCACAAACAATCACAAAACAGATGCACATCTACCACCAGTATTTCTTCCTATCTTGATCAGCTAGATTGATCTCATGCACAGAAAACACTTAAACTCAGGCTAAAAAAATCCCAAAAGCCCAATATTAAAGGGCATGTCCACCCTTTAAATAAACTTTTGATATGAGGTAGGGCTTGCTCCCCCAGCCCAAACCGCATTAATCTTATTTGTAGAAACTCCCCCAATGTTTTTTTTTCTTTCAAATGCTTGTCTATTTTATAGTTTATAACATTGGTGTAAAGCCTCAAAACTGAATTAACTGGAAAGGTGACTGCATCACTGTATTTCAGAGAGACCCATTCATACAGTAAAACTACATAATCCATACAGATGCTCAGTAATTGCCACTAATGATCATTTCTCCGACAATATCACAAACAATCACAAAACAGACACACATGTACCACCAGTATTTCTTCCTATCTTGATCAGCTAGATTGATCCCATGCACAGAAAACACTTAAACTCAGGCTAAAAAAATTCCACTGTAGATTTTAATCCTAATTAGCTCTGTCAGAAAAAAACATGAATAATCAAAATAGCTGCAGGTTACTAGAATGCAGCTGTTTCAGGGTCATGCAGAGGTTGCTCCAATGTAGTGGCTAGACTTCTGTTGCGATTCCCTTTTAGAAATACTAACGTAATGTTAAATCTTTTTCTCTTCCTCTTTTTGTATAGCTGTTCAGTCAGTGGATTTAAATGCAAAGCACAGCAAACAAAAGCACTTTGTGCTCCTGTTAATTCAGTTAGAGTAAATCAGAGCAATTTACACATTGAAGTTTATGGGAGTCATAACTGCATCTGGACATTAGCTCCTAACAAAATTTGTATTTAATGTAGAGTTAAGGTGTCGCATCCAGTGGCCTTCACTCCATGGGATTTATAAAACATTGTAAGAGGATTCACAGGAGACTTGAAACTCCTCAGGGTCAGGGATCAATAACTAACAATGCTGGTTGCTGACTTTGTGGCACATTTATGCAAACACACATATTCGCACACAAATATACATTACACTAGACAATACATATCCACTGGAACACTACTCTAATGCTAGGTACACACAGTGCAGATCAGTAAAAGATGACAGACAGGATCTGCAAGATCCTCTTTCAAAGATCTGCATACACACAGTCCCGAGCGTCATAGCATCATAGGGAGAACGCTCGGGACTGTGTTTCCATCGGCCGCGCTAGACTCCGCTATAGGAAGTCTAGCGCGGCCGATGGAAATTTTTGGTCTTTCCCTGAACGAGTGTTCGGCGGACGCGCGCTCATTCGGGAAACAAAGGTAAAGACAGGAACGATAAAGCCCCGATACCGTCGGGTCTGACGGTATCGGGCTTTATCGTTACTGTGTGTACCCAGCTTAAGGGCGACGCACGATGTGTACGAACGGCTGTTTTAGCCAATATTCAGCCCATGTAAAAGCAATTTATCAGCCGAAAAGCGGCCATTTCGGACAATAAAGTGCCTATAAATGGCCCAATTATCATCTGAAACGGCTGTTCATAAACATCATGCGTCACGGGTCACATGTGTACAAACCTTTAGTCTGGGATCTATCTCATGAGAAGAAGATGTGTCTTATCATAGGTTATACCCTGGGCCAAAAGGGGGGTGGAGCAACAATTTTATAGTTGTCTGTTACTACAGCATCCATGGCAAGGTTGTCCAATTCCCAGTGCTATTAAAAAAAATTAAAAAAAATACTAAGCCAGGATAACTAAACTCCCAAAAGTTTGTTGTCAAAACCATCTTTTTAACCTTTAATGTAATTGTTACAGACTTAAGACACGGCATTGATATTTTGGGTTAGACAGAAAATTTTCTGTCAATCTCATCCTCAAGTCCCAATCTCCTGCAGATTTCTAGGTGAAATCCGCAGAAGATTGGCAACTCAAGGAAGGGAACTTCGAGCAGTTCATCGGATTTCCTATCAGCCAAAATAATCATAAATACGAGTTCAGAATAACATCTGCCCGTGTATGGGTACCTTTACTGTTTCCTATGTAAACAACCCTGTAAAAGATCATTACAAGCTACTGTTCAAATGTCATGGTTAAATATGGTCTTATTTTTCAATCGATCATATACATTTATAGTAACAAACAATTGTGGCTAATAACAGGTTGACACATGGTAAACCAGTGTTTTTGTAGCAGAGACTATTTAACCCTGGACTGGTTGCTAGTCTTACAGAAAAGTGCTGAAAGGCTATGAGCTTGGAAATGTTTGGTTATGGTGAGCAAAATGTAAAATCGTTAAAATAACATCAGACACAGATACATAGGTACACATGCTCTGTAAATTATCTAGCCTCTCTGTCAGAGCTGTCAAATAATTACCTGCCCCATAACTTCTCAAATCAAAACTGAGCAGTCAGAAAACCAATTATTACTCGCTGGGGGAAAAAGAATGATGCATTGCAATCTCAGCAATACTTTTAGATTTACATTTAAGTTCTTGTTTAAGGACATAATTCTACAATAAGAACCCTGCAATTGAAGGTTTAAAGGGGAAGTTCAGTGGGAAAAAACAGTTCTAATAAATATTACAAATACCTATATATAATATTATTCATTTTGCTATGCCTTGCAGTGGTTAGTAGTGAGCTGCCATTTCAGGTTCTGCTATGATCCTTTTTTTCCCCAAATGCACACGTCCTTGAAATGTTTCTAACAGTAATTTCTACTGACTGGCTGTTGGGTTATTCAAACATGCTCAGATTTCTACTGGGCAAATGATTGCTAGGGGATCTGCAAACAGGAAGTCAGTTTTTTGGAAGCATTTATCCACTGAAGAGCATATGTACTGAACTTCCCCTTTAAAGACCAATATTAAAGGGCATGTCCACCCTTTAAAATAAACTTTTGATATGTGGTAGGGCTTGCTCCCCCAGCCCAAACCGCATTAATCTTATTTGCAGAAAATCCCCCAATGTTTACTTCCCTTCCCTCTATCCTCCGCCTCACTGCCCGGCCCTCTGCTTGCATGAAACTGCAAGCAGGGGGCAGGAGCGGCAGCCGCGTCTGTGATTGGTTGAGAGGCAGCCAATCACGGACGCGGCTGCCGGCAGTTCAGAACGGCGGTGGATAGGGGGAAGGTAAGTAGAGGGGGAGTTTCTACAAATAAGATTAATGCGGTTGGGGGCTGGGGGAGCAAGCCCTACCACATATTAAAAGGCTTTAATGCTGGGGAGGGGAGACCAAAACGGAAGGGAGAGGGAGGGCTGCTCAGAGCATGCCACAAACCTCTCAGAGGAAGCCCCAGAGGCAAAATCAATTTCCACCTCTGCTAGGCTCCTGGTGGCCAGTTTTCTGGACTTTGGAGGGACATTACAGGAGAACCATTTGGATCTGGGATGGAAGGTATTTTTCTATACTACAGAGTGGGGCCAGTAGTGAGTTAAATTATAATTTTGGGGGTGGACATGTCCTTTAAAACTGATGCAGTGTATGAACAGGACCTTTTAAAAGGAACAGCTGCTTTTTTTTCAAATGTGCCAACAAACAAACATATATAGGTGAATGTACTGCCGCTAAGACTCCATTCTAAAAGTCACACTAACCAATTTACAACAGGTAACTATGACTTTAAAAAGAGAACTTCCACAGATGTGATGCAATATTGTGCTTGCAGATCTTGTGTGAATTTTCTAATACTAGCAAATAGCTGATAAAAAGTCAGGGGGGGGGGTTTAAACCCCATACAATTTAAAATCTCAAACACAAAGCAAATGCGCCTCTTGGTAAACCCCTCTTAGAATGATGTGAAAATGTCCATCAAAGGTCTAGGCAGTTTCTAAAAATCTGTCAGGTTGCTTCACAAGCTAGAAGACTAAAACAGATTTTATAAATAACCTCATATTTGGAAGCGAAGTCAAGCTGTGTGTTGTGTCACACGTGTGTAATGCAGCTGCAAACAAACATGTTAAAAAATGTCACAAACTACAAACAGTACAAAAATATGCTGTCACCTTGTACTTTTACAATATCTGTCTAGTGCGAAGATATTAAAGACCCTTTCAGTTGTTAAACTACAATTAGTAACATATACAATGAGGTAAGGACTCACTTTTTGCTTGTTTATTGTGACATGATACATGCACAACGGATCACACGCAAAATGTTGTGCACGTCACAAAAAACAAGATGCAGTAGCAAAACTTCAAAGAAGGACAAGTGAGTGCCTACCATTATGGTCACAGCACCACAACAGAATAAGACTAAGGTGTGCAAAGAGAATCAAAACTTTTGGAAGTTGTTACACTACAACAGTTTAGTAGACTGTAGACAACAAACATTCTCCTCAAAATTTACAGCTACCAAAACTGTAATGAGAGCAATGGCTAGTAAATAAAAGTCAGTTTATAATGAAGAGGAAAGCATGTGCTGGGTTTTTAGATGCCTGTACATAAGTGGATTATCCACCGATGTTCCCACAATGTTTTGAAAACCACCTGGCCCGACAATTTGGAGATCGATATTGGTATCGTAATATAGATTGCAAACTGCAATTCAGTTGTGAAAATTTGTGGGAAAGAGAAAAGATGAAACCACTGTACATGCCTTGTTCTGATCGATTTGATCTTTATGTTGGATTCAAACCTATCTAACGTTGAGCCAGTGTATGGCTACTAGCTTAACGTTGGGATTAAAATTGGTGTTAACTGCTATTCACAATGGGCCTACTGTTTGGAAAAATCCATCCAAAAACACCCATAGTAGTTAAATTGATTGTAGACGTATCCCAAAAGCGAATATATTAAAAAAACTAATGTTAGTGCAAATAAAAAGAGTATCACATACATACATCTCATTATTTTGTAGCCTAAAATATCAAAATTGCCATCTAAAACCCAGATCAAACTTGTTTCAAAATGTTTTGCTTCTTGAAGTTGTGTTATTCTGATGAAAAAAAAACAACACTGTTCTGTAGAACACAGGTTAGGTTATTTTCACGAACACTGCTTCTTTTCCCCGGGTTTACTTATCTAAAACCAAGAGCACACAAAAGATTAAGTACAATAGTATGTACACTCGCAAACAGCCCTTTAAAATCCTAGCAACCATAATTATAGTCAAATTCCATTGGAACCTGTTTGTGAATTAGCAGCAATTTGCAAATACACTTTAACAATCTAATGTTATCACTGTGTGGCCACACACATGTTGATAGTGCCCCCTACTTTAATAATTATTATAATTATTGTGGATTTATATGGCACCAACATTTTCCATTCTAAGCTTTTACATTACATTATTTTACACATAAAACCTATAAGTATTTCTTTATGTTTTTGAGGGAGAACATAAAAACTGTTTGGCCGGACCGATTAGTAGTGGCGAACTGTGGGCTGCGTCAACTTTTGACTTAACCCAAATTAGTTAAAAGAACGACGCACACTAGTCAGCAGTGGATGGAAAAATACCCCCAATATTTTGGAATGACTGCCAGAAATACAAAAATATTGATTGGTCCGATATTTCCTGATGTGTACCAAGCCTAAAATTATATTTCAGAGCATTATCTTAGGAAACACTGAATGTATAAAAACTGAACCCATGCACCACCTAGTGGAAAAAGGGATACAGTACAAAATGATTTCCTTTAAGGTTTTGTTTTAATATACAAGCATAAACTTAAGTCTAATCAAGAAAATAATATATCAAAGGAGAAATATGCTAGGGTAACCCACCTTTCTCTTAAAAACCTGTTTTACGGCTACACTGCAAATGATTCAGCCTGTCTCATACTTTAAGGCCGAGGCCACACTACAACGCACCAAATTGCGCGCGTTATCGCATGCGATTGTGTGAGATTCTTGTGCGTTTTGCACATGTGATTTTGTCATTTTCCGTTATAGAAACGCACGCGTTAACGCACCAAAAATGGTGAACGCATGCGTTACCAAAATGCGAACAGGCGTGAAATCGCATGCACATCTAAAATCGCAGGAATTTTCCTGCAATTTCCATTTTAGCAAAAATCGTGGGTGCAAAAAACACACTAGTGCGGCCTAGCCCTTAATGTAAATACTGCCCAGCCTTCAGTATGTTGATTTCACATGTCCAGGTTTCAAAAGGAAAGGCGGCAACCCTAAACTATACCCAATCACAATACTAAGCACATTAACCCTATAACTTAAGAATAGTGACAAAGGGGTACTACTCTTAACTTCCTTCTTTTCTGTTTTTGAAAAATATTTTATATAAATACTTTACAGTTTGCGAGTTCATCTTTGGCCATACACTAGAAATTTACCTCTGAATGTTTCTTTGACATTTCAACAACCGCTTGGCCAGATCATTTTGCAGATGTAATTGCAACTTATAATATCAATTGCAAACAATGATTTGGCTAGTAAACGCTGTGGCAATATTGGCTGGTAAAACTGCTGCTTGACTCGATATAATGATCGATAAAGTCTCCTTCCACTATCTCCACCATAAGCATAAATGCACAGATTTCTTTAGAGGATAGTTTTTGCCACAGAGATTCCCATTCAAGCCAAAAAAGAGCCTTACTGGAGCAAAAACAAACTTTTTTTCTGTGGGATGGTTAGATCTGGATATTTCTTTAAGAAGAGCCTAATGAATAAGTTACGCGGAGGCCTCTCTAATTGCGGTTTTGTGTGCTTTTTTTAGTACATCCATTTTGCAATCAGCAATGACAGATTACATTATAAACCCAATCCCCAGTATGTTTGTTGATAGGCAGTCCATATTTCCATACACAAATGAAAAACTCAAACTGAAAGAAAAACACATCCCAATACATTAGAAAAAGTTTAAATGTTCTGTGTTCCCCTTTAAGTAGAAGAGTAGAGTACTTTTAACAGTCTACAGCAGTGATAGAGGGACATAAAGAAGGCGCATAAAGCCAGTGTGTGCACAAATATTGAACTACTATGCATCATGCCAGCATGCATTTTTTGTATGCTGGAAGCTAGTAAGTTTTGAAAGAAAGCAATTCTGCAAAGAATACAAACAAGCATACATACCCATGGGCATTACCAGGTTCTGTCCTCATTATTCTCCCTTGCTCACAAACATATCATCCTTGATGACAATATTGACATCCAGCCTCTTGAATTTTAATACCAGTGGCCTGTCAATAAATATGTTTATTGATGCTTCAAGAGTTCATTAATAATCCATTAAGCCGAGTAGCTGAAACAGCATGTTCCCTACGCAAAAGATTTTGTGAGAATTACTGATCACTGTCCTGGAATTGGCTTAGTGATAAAGCCTAAGCTCTAAATCACTGGGTTAACGTTAAGAAATGTAATTCTTTAATTAATAAAAGGTTGCTTAATAAAGTGGGGATGAAAAAACCCTAGAACACAATCAGAACATTAAGCAGCTAGTGAAACTATGAAGGTCAGAATAATCAATCTGACAGTATTTGTGATGGTGGAACTCCTATCCTGTGAACTGTTGTATGCTAAATAAACAAGGGCAATCTTGCAGAAAATTAATTTCAGTAAACCAGATGAGCGGGGGGGGGAAAAGTGTCATATAAATGTCTAACAATATAAAAAATAAACAAAAGGTCCAGTATGGCCTTAAAGTTAGTTGCCACGCACAGTTGTGTTCAAAATTATTCAACCCCAATGCTGTAAAGGGTTTTAGGGAATTCAGTGTACGTTTGTTATTGTGTTCAGAATGAAATCTTACAAGGACTTTTTAAAGAACCAAATGCAACTAAAATGACATTAATTGTTTTTGTAATACAGTATTAAATGTTTTTTTTGTGATTTCTTCATTGACACAATTATTCCACCCCTTAAAGACTACCACTCTTAAGAACAGAGGTTCATTCAAGTGGTTTCGATCAGGTATTGAAAACAATTGTGGATGTCATCGAGCAGCAATCAAGCATAATAAGCACTAATTAGGCAGATTTAAAATGACTGTGATACTTGGCTCCTTCTAGACATTTACTGGTGTGTTTACAAACATGGTGAAGTCAAGAGAATGGTCCAAGAAGACAAGAGAAGTGGTGATTTCTCTTCACAGGAAGGGAAATGGCTATAAGAAGATTGCAAAGATGTTAAACATACCAAGAGACACCATAGAAAGCATCATTGGCAAATTCAAGGCAAAGGGCACTGTTGAAACGCTACCTGGTTGTGGCAGAAAGAAGATGCTGACTTCAACTGCTGTGCGCTACCTGAAGCGCAAAGTGGAGAAAAGTCCCCGTGTACTGCTGAGGAACTGAAAAAAGATTTGGCAGATGCGGTTTACGGAAGTTCCAGATCAGACAATAAGGCGCACACTGCGTAATGAAGGCCTCCATGCCAGAACTCCCAGGCGCACCCCCTTGCTGTCTCCAAAGAATAAGAAGAGTCGACTGCAGTATGCCAAAAGTCATGTGGACAAACCACAAAAGTGTTCTGTGGACTGATGAAACAAAATTAGAACTGTTTGGGCCCATGGATCAACGCTATGTTTGGAGGAGGAAGAACAAGGCCTGTGAAGAAAAGAACACCTTGCCTACTGTGAAGCATGGCGGGGGGGGGTCAATCATGCTTTGGGGCTGATTTGCTTCTGCAGGTACAGGAAAGCTTCAGCATGTACAAGGTACCATGAATTCTCTTCAGTACCAGAAGATATTGGGAAAAAATGTGATGCAGTCCGTCACAAACCTGAGGCTTGGGAGACATTGGACCTTTCAACAGGACAATGATCCCAAGCATACCAAGTCCACTAGACCATGGTTGCAGATTAAAGGCTGGAACATTTTGGAGTGGCCATCGCAGTCACCAGACTTAAATCCGATTGAGAACCTCTAGTGGGACTTAAAGAAAGCAGTTGTAGCACGCAAGCCTAAGAATATGACTGAACTGGAGGCTTTTGCCCATGAAGAATGGGCTAAGATACCAGTAGATCACTGCAAGACACTTGTGTCAAGCTATGCTTCACGTTTAAAAGCGGTTATAACTGGAAAAGGATGTTGTACTAAGTACTAAGAATGAATGTCACTTGGGGGTTGAATAAAACTGATAATGATGTGAGCACAGAAAAGACATTTGTGGTTATTTGATTATAAATGTTATGTTATATTTGTCTGAATTACAAGTGTCTCTTTGATTTAATTGTAAACAAGATGACTGAAATTAATCAAAATCAATGTCAAACTGGCCAAAACACTCAATTTCAGTGGGGGTTGAATAATTTTGAACACAACTATATATAACATTATGCAGACAGACATCATTTTCATGGGATAATAGAGAAAGTTCATATATTGCACTGCATGATCTTTCTGCCAATGATTACTATCTGCAACCATATTTTTTTTTTGGTCATGTACGTTAATAATAATATAACACATAAGAATGCATGTTTTCCTGGTTGCATACAAAGTAAAACAAATTTTTAAAGTTTTTATAGTGAGCTGCAGGGACTGCAGATGATTCTGGGTGACGTTTTAAAGCCATGTACCCAGAAAGACCTTCAGAAATAACAGAGGGTGTCACATTGTTGCTTTACATTTATAAAAGTTAGGATTTTCACTTTAGTATTGTACTCTGCAAGTACCCATATTCATCATAAGTGATCATACATATAAAGAAACTACACTGTGTTCAACACCATGGCCCCATTAGATTTTCGGATTACACAGTAGTGTATGGGGACAAGTAAATAAATGGAAGTCTGCAAGTAAATGGTTTCTAGGACAGGCTGGGGTTACTAGAATACGGCAGGGCTAGGGGTCGATAGAATACAACAGGGTGGGGGGGGGGGGGGGCATACAACTGTACAGATCATAGCACTAAGTATACTAATATATTTATACTAAAAATAAAAATAATCAAATTTCATCACAAGGGTGGATCTGCACAATTCCTGTCACTTTTGAACAATCCCTAGCAAACACATGTGGGTTCCCCAGACCCCTCACTGGGAAACACTGCACTAGAGAGGCATGAATATATAGGCAACTTAAATTAGAAACCTATACAGTATTAGGTAAGTCAACATAATGCAACACTATGTGTCATATATTGAACCAAAAGCATTTATATAAATTTACAAGCACAATAAATCTTACATAAAGAAATAGATTAATTTGATTCTACTTACAAGTTTAGTATAAACACAGAGCTGGATGCAAAATCTATGGATTTCTGTAAATGTGATCCATTAATCAGCTGTAGTCTCCTGTAAAGTCTGCACAATGGATTATAGAGTCCCTACTTTCTTTGTTCACAATCGTACTTAGGACTTGAAGACTTCAACCTGAAGCATGCAAAACTCCACATTCAACGATAAATTGTCTGCAGAGGCTACTATGGATTTTTTATGATGGTTAGCTACGGTACTTTTCCAGCTATTAGCACATTAGTAATGTAGGTACGACTGGCCACCCAATTCTTAATAATTCAGTGTATATATTGTATAAGTTGCTTTATAGAGACACATGGAGCTCAACAAGGGGGTGCTCTTTCATTTTTCTAGTAACCACAGGGGCATAGCCTAACCCTAAAGCTGTAATCCCAATATTCATACAAAGCACACAATATAAACTGTAAAATAACAGACACCAGGGACAAAATGCAGTTTGTAATTTGCTGCCTAATATAAAAGAACTTACACTCAACTATCAAACTTTTGCTTCTGAACTTCCTTCAAAATGACCAAGAATATGTGGCTTTTTTAATAAACATTATAAGTGCAGAGACATTCTATTTGTGCAGAGGTTAAAGTGGTTAAACTCTTCATCATGGTTGTCTATCTACAAAAACAATTAGGGAAGCATATGGGACTCACTACTTAGGAGTTATCAGTACTAGAAACATTTCCAAAAGTACCACAGATACCATTTAACCATAATTTCAACCCTCGGCTTATACTTGAGTCAATCAGGTTTTACTAGTTATTCAAGTAAAAATCTGTACCTTGGCTTATACTCTGGTCGACATATACTTGAATATATACGGTACCCCAACAGCAATTCTCCTATAAACTTCTCTTTATCCACTTTGGTTTTGTACTTTCTCCATCGCAGATTTGTACAGTAAAATAATCGGAGCCATATACTGACTTGGTATTACATCAATTAGATGATTGATTTGACACAAACTCTAAATCAATTGTAATGTAAAGCATAACAGCAGTATTACCTGCCATCATTCCTGCAACATTCGAAGGTTGGATCATTACTTGCAATCAACATTATGAGCATGATGTAAATCAAAATACATATTGGTCCAGACAGCTAAGAGAATGTCAGAGGTATGTCTCAGTGTGTGGCCTGCATAATGGTAAACCATAGCTAGAATGCAGTTTTGTAAGCCTCTTGGATAGTATGTATTAACACCATTAACACACAGGTATTAGAAACATTCTTATTCAGCAGTGCTAAACCAATACATATTCAGTTTTGCAAGATGCACAATTTTTTTTACCCTTTTCAAATGTGTACTACCTCAAATGGCAACTGTGGTCTCTGAACATGTTAGGGTTAAATAAAAGCCTTCAGTTTTTTTTATTTAAAATGAGCCCTAAATCACATCTCTCACTACAGCTTGTGGGAAAATGCAGTGAACTTTTAATTTCCTCTACTCTTATCCCTCCGCCCCAGGGGCAGAGCATGATCACTTGTGAATTAATGCTGGGGAAAACTGGAAGTACCTGCACAGACACAAGAAAAGGGGGCTTTTAATACAGAGCAGAGGCTGGAAACAGAACATTTCCTACAATATTGTCTCGCAAATTTTACCGTAATTTAGGGTTCATTTTGAAGGTACGACAAAAAGCTTACTAGGCTTGGTCCAGACAAGCGGCTGTTTGGATTGCTGCTAGGAAAACGCTACATGCAACAGTTTTCCCTGAAGCAAAACATCTGGAAACATTCATAAAACGCTGCCAAAATGACCACAAACCGTTTGTCTGACCCTAGCCTTAAATATCCAATTCAGTAAATGAAGCCAAAAGAAATGAAAAATTATTACGTTTCTAAAACAGTAGCCACTACTTCATTATTTTGAATTTAGTCAGCGCTCAACAATCATGTGTGCAGGGTAGCGTACATGAATCATGCGACATTACAATTTCGCCATGCAATTGTGTGCTATCGCTGTGTTGGGCAATTTATGTGTGCAGTATTCTATGGACCACACGCTCAGTTGCAGGCGACCGTCAGCAAGATAAGCTACACATATAGTGTGTAGCTTATCTTGCCATAGTTTGCAGGTGCTTCCAGACAATGAAGACTCCAAAGGATATCTTTCAGTGCTTCATTGACATGACACGTTTTGGACATGAAGTCCTTTATCTAGTGTAATTAACCAGTGATATACACCACATATATAAATGACTTTACTCATGTGTAAATGTATAAAGGTCTTAACTAAACCCTAATCTGGGGCCAGGCAAATCTGACATTGGACCACCGAGAGTCTTGTCATCCACCATATCAGCTAACCCTAAAGGTGGGTACACACTTTATATAGGCATAACGCTTGGAAATATGTGTAGCTTATCTTGTAAAAATGAGTATAGAGAGAACATTAGGGACCAGTAGATTTCCTTCAGCCGTGGGCGACTCCATATACTTTACTACAGAAGGTTGACTGCGGCTGAGGGACCTTTTTGGGTGTAACTAATGTAAAATCTGTGTTTTGGTTACGCTCAGATATACAGAATAAAACAAAAATAAAATATAAAAAAATCCAATTAGTTTTTAATGTTCTTATCTAGTTTAAACACTTTATCAACCATGTATTAAAATATAATGTATCTACTTACTTAAAAAAAAGCGACGGTCCACTCACTGAGTGCTGTTAAAAAATGTATTTCACACTTCTAACATCATTCACTGGGATACACACAATGATAAAATCACTTAAAAATAAAAAAATGGTAATGTCTCTTTAAAAACCCCTAAAAATATTTCTAGACAGCCAGTATCTGTGATGCCAATACTGTTTAGGGTTAAAGAGAATTAATCCAAATGTTTAATGCGTTTCGCTGCTTGTAGAAATTGCAGCTTTCTCAGGAACATAAATATTTCATGTAACTGTAACATGTACACAATAAAGAGGCAATTGTCGGATCCGATTGTTAAAGTGTGTACCCAGCTTTATTGCCCAAACTCACCATGAATCCTGTTCATAGATGAGCATGTAAAATGCATTTTTAAAAGGCACAGGTCATCCAGTTTACCACATTGCACATACATTGACCTGCTAAAAAACATTTAAAGGAAGACTTAGGCTGGGTCCACACAAGCAGATATTTCAGGCCAAAATTGAGCAAAAATATCTGCTATGATTTATCATGCGGCTTCCTATAGACCACACAATCTGTCTGCTACGACTGACCCTACTTTGTCCGAGATGACCACTTGATAGTGGCAAACTGTAGGCTGGGATGAATTATATTAACATGTGTACCAGCCCTAAAGTGAACAAAAGGCACAATGGGATGAAAACAAGAAGCGCACTTGTCGAATTCCTGATTTAACAAAAAACAAAAACTTGTCAAACAAGCACAAAATACAGGGTTGGGAAACTTGCACTTTTGGAAATCATGTTTTATAAACAGCCACAGGGAACAATCAGCAATTGAGACCACTATTTGTCAATAATAACTGTATGCTGATGATACAGATGCCCTCATTTTAAATAAACTGCATGCAGTCCTTGTCCTCCTTTTCCATGGGGGCGATTGGTAAAAAGAGCTTTGTCTCAACAATTAACAAAACCTCTTTCTATGATGCAGTAATGAAACCCATGTATACATTCAAAGCAGATATTCAACTAGATACAATATCCACCATGAAAAGCTAAATACAATTTCCAATAACAGTAAAAAATGATTTGATACTTCCAGTTTAACCTTTTTAGTCTCAATCCCTTTGCGGTTTGATTCTAATTAAGAGAAGTGTCACTCGGGTAAATGATGCTGCCCCTTTGTGACACAAACTGCATAAACCAACGATGACTTAAAATAATCCCATTTACACATCAGCTCAAGCTTCTCCTCAATACAGGACTATTGTAAGTAATATTATATCATCGTTTTAAAACAGGGGATCAGTTAATTCATCCCATTATGTTCCTGTGTTACAAAATATTCCCTTACATAAAAGGAAAAAAACGGTTTTGTTTATATTAACAGGGATTCAGGGACCTCCTAGGCCATATGTCCTGGCAGAGAGACATGTACATTGCAGAAATGGCTGCACAGCTCACAGCAAACATAACAGGCTCAAATTACTTTTGGTGTGAATAAAACTACCGGTAAATAGGTTACTAAACCTTTGCAAATTGGCACTGCAAATACTATGGTACTCTGGATTCTTCTGGCTGTACATGTGGGACTCTCCTAAATTTTGTTTTAAATACCTAAACTCAGTTATCAGACACACGTCCCTTGAATCAAATATTTTTAAGTATTGTTATTAAGCGTTGTGCATCCACCCCTGAAACAATGTATGCATTACAACCAAAGATACCCATTTGCATTAAGATGGCAAACAAGACATTCTAGACAGCTGCAATGTGAGGTAATTTACTCTCAATGAAAGGTTATATAGGTGAATTCTTCTGCATCAGCTACTTTTTGTGGACAAACACATACTTCCACCAATGTTGCTCAATGCAAGTAATCAGCTCTGACAGACATGTCGGCCTCAATTGCAAGGTTCCTTTCAGAGAGCTCTTTGTTTAGTGGCTGTCTCTAGAAATGCTATAGCAATACTGACAACCGCACACAGAGTACACGGATATGCTTGGATGTTTAACCAAGCTCAGAATGCAGACATTAACTATCCATATTCATGCTCATATGAAACCAGTCTAACTGTAAACAAAAAAAAAAAAACACCTACACATCGATTAGTGCCAACACCATACAGGATGCTATTGTTGTAAACTGTATTTACAGCTGGCTGCCATTTTACCTTGATACACACAAGATGGTGTATGTGCATGCCCACAGACTATCCTCCCATGAATCCTAAAGAATAATCATTAAGTGTGCCCGTTAAATATATGTGACTTAAAGGTCATAGGTGTTTCTCTTGCACACAATTAACACTTTTATTTCGAAAAATCCTGGCGCGCACAGCTGTGCAAAAGATTAGTCAATGTTTTGAACTGCTATTGAATGGCGCAGGGGATAAATCATTCAAGCTCTGAGGCTGAGAAAAACATGATAGAGTACAAGATCCATGTAATCCTCTTTCCTGTGCTGCAGCGCAGGCTAACAAGATTGTTCAGTGTTCACATTGGATCAGCTGCGCTGTGACCTCTACAGACAGCTACAATAACCAATATTAATACTAGACTGATCACAGGCTGAACAGCACCCTCATTCCTATACCAGCAAACATTCCAGACAATGATGAAATGATGCGGACTTCATATTATGCCTCCCCTAAAGCGGTTATCCCACAATGACATTTATAAATATCACATAGAAATTATTGTGCAGGTTATTTACATCTTACTACACAGTGTATAGCCATTTGCCAGTCACTGAAATGACAAGATAGCCAGTTATATAAAGCCCCTAGGCAGCTTCTGATTATGGTTTGTTACCACAATTTGTTATTGCTAATGCTTATTACCTACAGAGATCACAGGCCAGTGAAGCTGTAACCAAGGGATGATTCCTAGCATGGGAAAGTATACACATACGTAACAAGGTTAAAATGACACTGAACAAACATACATGGCCATTAAAATGTGATTAGAAGAAGTCATTATAAAAAAAATTATTATTAAGATCTGGTTTGAATGTAAACTTCTGGTCCCATAAAATGTAAAATATGTAAAAGGACAAGCCAAATATAACCATTAATAAAAATAAAGAAATCCATATGAAAAACACCACAAAAACAGTAAAAATCTTGGAATACGTAAAGAAGGAATCCCAGCCCTGCAGCTTGAGCTCCATATGGCTTGAAAAGCTGATTGATATAGCTCACCACAGGAGGGAGCGGGTGGTACAGCTCCCTCCCTGAGCTGAATCTCTTCACTGATCTTACAAAGGAGGGGAAGAGACCTCCATCTTGACTAAACACTGTTCCCTGCTCTCTGGGGCAACCTACCAGACATCCTCCAAACAGACACATATTTACAGAAGTATTAAGGAAATCAGATTTAACAGGGCAACCATCCACACTTCAGGTAAAAACAGATGCTAAATGCCTTAACGAGTAAAGATCTAGCAATGAATTTTATCGGTGCTGGCATATTTATCATTCCTTAAAAATAAACAAAACCTGCTCAGCCAATAACTAAATAAATAAATAAATAAATATATGTGCACACAATAGTTATAGGTTTTCTCTCTGTATATGAATAAAGGGATGTGATACTATAGTTATATTAATGCAGAATTACACCCTATTTTCACCTTCTAATATCAGCACAAGTTCTATATTCCTTTCAGCCTAATAGCAGCTGATCTATGCATACAGCATGTGTGCAAAACTAAATGCGACCCAGTCAGTGTGCAAAGTGAGTGACTAAAAAGAGGGGAACATATAAAGAAGGGAGAAAATGGATGCTGTGCAGGAGCACAACTACCAGGGGAACAGCCCCAGCGCCGGACAGAATCTACATAATCTTATTTTCCTAGAAACCACTGCAGATGAAGCAGGGAGGGGCCCCTTTATAGTATTTAGGGGCATAAAAAAAAAAAAACAGAAAATGGCAGGGGGGTGGTGTTATAGAAGCAACTGCCAAATGAATGACAGGTGATAGTTCAGGTCTAACCCTTTAATCCCTCTGCAACTCCAAGAAGATTTGATGGTTTGAGTCTGAAGTAACATTCGACTCTCCTAATGACATTGTTTTCATTCTGTAAGCAGCAATAACAACAGCACATGCATCAACTGTGAGTAGAGAGGCAGAAAGACCACAACGGAGTGCTATTGCATCATGGAGTAATGCCAGTTTCTTCAGACTTTGGACCTTCAGATATTCAGTGCTGTGAAAGTAGAAGTGTTGCCAAGGAATTGATTTACAGTAAGACAACGGGCTTTCTTGTGAGTTACCCATTAATTCCAAAAAGACAAGCTACCGGTTAGTCTTCTGGCAGGAATACCAGATGAATATCTGCCCGTGTCTACAAAGTCTACATGGATCTACCCTGGCCCAACATTCCCTTCAGATAGACTTCTGATCAGTAAGTAAGCCGGTAGTCTGGATGACTGAAATTAAAGACAACATTTTAAATTCAGGAAATTAGTCTTAAAAGGTGGCAAGTAAAAGCGCCAATGTAAGTTACAATCGATTTGATATTTAAGTTGTCCTGAGCAAGAAGTCAATGCTCGGGTCAGTATATGGCTACCATTGCATTCCCTGTAGTTTTAATTCCAGATGCTCCCTGTCCTGGCCCATTCATAACACAATTAAAAATTATTGGGCCATATGGTTTGTCAGGCCTTGTGTACGGACAGCATTAACCCGTACCTCTCCTTTAAGATTCACCTTTAGAACCACAATTCTGAAAACAACATATTGTTCTATGCATGTCTACTGCCTAAGTATATATGGAATATTATGGGCAAAGGATAAGCCACCAACTTATGGTACCAAAAGACACAAAGATCACATTCGTACAATATTGGGATATTACGATATGGTGTGATCATGTATGGACATATTGATCGTACCATCGGGTTGTTGTGTCTATGGGTATCATAACATTTTGCCCAGATTTTTTACACTATGGTACTATAGGTACACCACTTTTTAAAAATATTTTTTATATTTTACTCCACAGCACCTTATCAACTGCGTTTTTATAAGAATTGGCACTAGTCACTTTATTTCAGTACTTACCTATTTTTACTTGAATACTTACCTGTGTTCATTAATATGGCCACTAGATGGCCTTCTTACACTCTGTTCCTCCCTATTTAAAGGTTGAAACACTTACTATTATGATTATTATTGTTATTGTGGATTTTTATAGCACCAACATCTTCCATAGGGCTTTATAATTACTTGTATTCATTCACATCAGGCCCTGCCCTAAAGAGCATACAATCTAAGCACATTTATTTGACACATACAACCTATCAGTATGTCTATGATTGTGGAGAACATACAAACTCTTTGCAGGTGTGTCCAAGGGTGGAATCAAACTCAGGACTTCAGCGTTTGCAAGGCATCAGTGATAACCACTAAGCCACCGCGCAGCCCACACTTTGCACTTTGTTGTAATATTTGTCTGAGGAAGGCACGATTTTTGTGCAGAAACATCACAGTAAAATTTGTAATTTTCAAACAATTACTTAAAAATAACATTTTACCCTGGTTTAAGCAAAACATATTGGGACTAAGAAAAAAAAATGAGATATTTTTTTGATAGCAAAACACCATAACAAATTCAATGCTAAAAATAATTTCCTGTTCAGAAAAAAAAATGTATTTCTAAAATCTACACTTTACAATACCTGGACAAAAAAATGTACGAGACATTTTTTATTTACCTGTGACAGCTGAGGCAGAATAGATACCAAAAACACTGTAAATGCAGCAAGTATCTCTTTTAATAAACTGTCACCGAAGAAGCAGGAAAAAATGTGCTTCCAGCTGAGAACAGATTGATGGGCACAGAATCCTTCAGGCATTAGACAGCATTATGCAGCTCACACAAGCTCACAGAGCTGTATTATTGGAGCCAGCACTCTCCGTCAAAGCCAATTACCCCTGGGAAATTCTGGGGAGAGGGGACTGGGCTTTATAGACACCTTCTGTAACTGACACACACAGTCTATTTTTGTTGTCTAGATCCCACTTGCATGATCTGTTGTACAATTACATTTTAAAAATGAGAAACAATACACAAAAGGTTCCAATGATAGCAGTTAGCTTTAGTAATATGGAAGTATTATATTAGTGGGAAAGTCTGAATAAAATAACCACAAGCACAAAGTTGTCATTTCTTCGGGGTAAGTAATTTACTAATCTTCATAAAATGTTGTGTTATAGAAGTCTAATGATTTAGGGTATTTACAATACCCATAAAGACAAGACTGTTGGCAGCAGCCGTTGCAGCCTCTGCTGTACTATAGGGGGGGAATGATTGCGAGACCTCCTGTGGCATAGTTTAGTGACCCCTCTGGAAGCGACATTAAACTATGTTAGCACATGTCTACACACACAAATCTAAAACAATCATATATAACGGACATATGTATGAGACATGCATCTTGCTTTTGTATGCATTATGTCCCATCACACTATATATATAATAAATAGACATGACAATAAGACACAATGTGATCAATGAAGCTGCCTCTTGATAAAAACCCATAAAGCTAGCCATACATGATAATACAGACAATCAATGGTTTTGGGGAGCCATTGATTGTTTGTACCGTTCTAGCTATAAGTTGTACTGCACATTGCAGTTCTCAGAACATTGAGGCCATCTATTTTCTAGCTACTGCCTCCGTCCACGGATCAGACACAGATTTGTTGAATTTGTCCAATCAGCCTTTCAAACAAAAAACGCACAAAATTGATTGGACAATTTATTTATCAGCAAGTTCAATCAGAGACTGAATCTGCCTCCCAAAAATTGAACCATGGCCAGTCTTACACAGATCATACTGTGTGACATTTAGACATGACCTGTCAAAATTATTTAATTGTTGCTGCTATTCCCAAATAATGTTTAAACATGCAAGGAAGGAATTTTCAGTCAATTTCCATATGGTCTATAATCTAGGCACTGTATCTCTGTAGTGTTTAAGTGCTCTGGAAACGGGCATGCAAGCGTTTTTGTGTACTTGTTTCCGACGCGTTCACTGCGATCATGCGATGTGGTGCAATTGGAGGGGAGCTCACATTTACAACCATGTTGCCCTCCCTTAAGCTAGGTACACACCTAGCGATTTTTCCTCCTGACCGACCGTTCGATACTTTCGACCAGTCGGCCAGGAAGAAGGACGGTCGGTCGCGGCAAAAGCAGCCGCGTCCGACAGTTACCGCGACTGATCATGCGGTCCTCTATGGATCGGATGAGGTTTTCCACCATGTCCGATAGTACGTTTGTCCGTTTCGGACGAACGATCGGTCGGACATGGCCGCATTCGGATGCGATAATTTTGGTCCGATCGACCGAACACTGAACTATTGGTCGATCGGACCGAAATATCTCATCATGTGTACCCAGCTTTAGATATCACACAGCAAAGGTGAATGCTAAAAACCCGCCTCCTAGCAGGCCCAGGGCCGCGGTTAACACATCACTTGTCATTGGCTGGTGGGAATATCTGTTAACCTCTCACCTCCTCCTCTACCAGTCAAACAAACTTGAAACGTCCTGTTGCTAGGATACAGCCTACATTATCAAGCTGATCAAGGGTGGGTGGAGAAGTGTTTTCTCGCATGCAAGATTTGAGTGACAGTTGGATGCAGACAGAATTATAACGTCCTTTCACAGCATGGCTAAAAAAAATGCATTGAGGCAATAGTTATCCTTTAAAGGGGAAGTTCAGTGCAAATACATATGCTTTTCAGAAAAATAGAGCAGCATTTTTTCATCCCAATGACCTTAATCTGCCAATTCAGCATTTTGTCTGTGCATAAATAACTGCAACCAAAATACTGACTTCCTCTTTGCAGGACCCCTAGTAGAGACCATTATGGTCTTGCCCTTGACCCAGCGCCTGGGTTGATTCAGTTGCTCAGTAGAGATCTGAGCATCTTTGACCTATCCAACAGCCAATCAGTAGAAATTACTGTTAGGAAAATTCCAAGGATGTGGTGCATCCTGGGAAGAAGAAGGACTGTTAGAACCTGAAATGGCAGCTCACTAAATGTCAACAGCAGAGAACAGAAAAGGGTATGAAATCAACTGATTTTTCAAAATAGGAGAGAATATGTAGAATAACTAAGAAGGCATTACACAAACTAACAATTTAACAAATATTGATAATTTCCACTGAACTCTCCATTTAACCTTATAATTATAACATCCAGCGCCATGTTGGATGCAGTGTTTCATACGAATATTTTTAGGGACCACAAGCTTTGCCCTGAAGCAAGTGACGTCTTCTATACACATGCCAATATACAAGTGCTTACTTTTTAAAAATATATGTGATAAAGCATTTAGGGCAAGGCCACACTACAATGCACCAGAATCATACCTGCAACCGCCTTTGCGATTGCAGTGTACGTTGTCGCACTTTTGTGCATGCAGTTATTGTCACACCTGATTGCGCAAAAAATTGGTGGTAGCATGCGTTACAAAAACGGAAACTGCAACGCATCCGAAAAGGCAAATTTTTTTCTTCCCGCAATTTCAATAATACTTAAAATTGTGAAAAGTAATTTTAATGGTTATTGGAGATACGATGCATTTGGTGCAATCAATAAACCAATAATGTTTATACCTTTAATTTGCATTTTCACAATAAAATGCATCACTAACCTGATACAGTTAAAGAAAAGCTATTATGCCAACATCGCTTCTTCCACTGAGGTATTTCATCACTTCTATTTAATATGTTGATCAGGCAGCAAAAGGGCCTACTGAAGATATTACCATGTATAATTCATCTTTTTTTCCCTTTCCTTTTTGTGAAACAATACTTTTATATTCATGATACATCTGCATCGTGCTGTTTCACTCTGAAATTAATCTTCACTATTCATTGGCAGAGCAAAGATTCTCAGGCTAATAAGATTCTAATAAAAACTGTATTTTTTTTTGAGCTTTCAGCTTCAGACAAATGTAACATGTAAGAAATTGTTCTAAATTCTAAACAAGAGGAAGATACCTACACAAGGCCATAGGCATAATGTTCATAGATGAGGTTGTCTAAACCCAGACAGTTTTTCAGCTTACTGTGGACAGAAAAATACCTATCCAATAGGTCAAAACCTAAAGGCAGCCATACACAATACAATCACTTACATTGGAATCTGTTAGCAGCATTATGGGGGATCAGTCAGCCATGGTATTGGCTCCCTCTAAAGTCAACCTTTTAGTGGAATTACTAAGGGCTAGCCCCAATGCATTGTTTTAACACGCAATATGAATTGCTCTGGACACAATAGGTGCGCTCCACTGCATTGCGATGTGATCCGCTAATGGGAGTACATGCGATTAAACAAAAGAATGAGGATCACACACCAGAAACACGCACTGGAAATGAGATGTGGTGTGGACTCGCCCTAAATGTGAATTCAAATGTACAGGATCACTGTATATGATATATATGTATTTTTGTAAGTGAATGAACTCTATATCTATTATTCACAGGAAGGTAAGAAAGCTTATTCCCACCTCCCTGTGAATAATAGAATGCCCGGGGGACACTGCAACCTTACCTTACCGGCACTCCACTAGCGGCTCCTTCTGAGCTGTCACGCAGAAGATAGGCGCTCAGTCAGGACAGCACACCTGACAGCTGAGAAGAAGACGCGAGTGGAGTTCTGGCAAAGTAAGTGTTGCACTGTTACATGGGCGTTCTATTATTCACAGGCAGGCGGAAATAAGCGTTATTGCCTCCCTGTGAATAATAGATACAGATTTCATGTACATACAATCTGTTTAGTTACTTAAACTTCAGATCTGATGGCAAAAAAATGGAACGTTAAATTTTTGCTCCAATGGCAATCACTGAACAACAGTGATAAGCTCCGTAGCAGTAAATTAATATGTCACTTCTGCCCTCTTAAAAATCTGTATGTAGGTTAAAAGACAACGGTATTGTCCAAGCTCCACGACCATAAGACATGGGGGAAGAAGTGTGGCCTGATGCAATCCACGGAACTTCCGCTTCCTCTGAGACCACATGAGGAATGGTTAGTCCGTTTATACAGAGATGGGGGAAACCTGTCATGGGGTAAAAATAAAACCAAATCATGTCCACAGAGTAAACATTCAACACACAATATATGCACCCAATGCAATGTCTAAAGTATCCTATAAGATGTGACAGGCAGAGAGACATAACAGGCTAAAAACAAATGGATAACGAATACACACCTATCCAGTATGATCGTATCCAAAAGGGACAGAGAAAGAGGCTGGTGAAGGAAAGGTTGAAGATGTATAGATAGTACTGTAAGAAACACAGAAGATGTAACCACTTTAGTATGCATAGATTACAGCTAGAAACATGATCTTGGAATCAATTTTAAAAGTAGGAGTATGCTCTTTTTAATAAAAGGCACTTGTATGGAGACCACAGTTACCTTTTAACATGGTATAGTATTTGAGGTTAAATAAAGACATACGTCCATCCAGTCCAACCTACTCGGCAATACCCACAGTTCTGGCCTACCAGTTGATCCAGAGGAAGCAAAGGAAAACGCACAAAAATTATGACGGGGGGGATTCCTTACGAGTGGCAAATTGGAAATATCCCTGGATCAATTTCAACTGTATGTATTAATACCAGCAACATGCAACATCTTTTGTATATACAGATATACGTATACAAAAGGGTGGAGATGCCTTTTAAACATACCAGCAGTCCAACTGGTTTAATACAATCTGCATTCATTATCACACTACAAAATATAAATCAAATGAGCATGGTTACTCCCAAAATCAAAAATCATATGGTCCTATTTTCTGTATAACCTACTACAGTAGATTTGCAGATGAAGAAAAGAAGATCCTGGTGGATTAAATGACACCAATCAAGTATGCCAAAACGTACTTTATTGTACTATGCGCACATGTTTCGGATCTTACCGACCTTATCAAGGATTGGGAAGATCTGAAACATGTTGTGCGGATAGTACATCCTCATTTTCTTCAGTATTGGATGAAGGAGTAGAGCATACTGGAGATACCTGGTGGTAGCATGTACGTAGGCGATATTCTGTTTACAATAGATTTGAGTAGCTTTTACAAAAATGCACAAAAAAATATGTTTCCGCAGTGGTAAAATTAAAAATTTTTTAAAAAGTCACACATAATGGTATTACAGCTGATTGATCACAACAGTTTGTTACTGTTATCACTACTATCACTACTACTAGTTTCGTCTTTAGTTGGAAATAAGCAGATACAGATAATCAGGGTACAGTATATGGTTGCCCTTGAAATTTCAGATTCCAATTTATACAATACAGACAGTAAACTTTTTTTAATATTTACACTGATAAAGTCTTTACTTTTAATGTGACAATTACATATTTAATGCACTTTCCAAAACAAGCAGCAAGGTGACTCCCATGTCTTGTAGAATCATTGTTACCCTTTACAAGACAATTAGCAAAAATGTAAGGGTTTATAGGCTTGCTGAACAATGAAGGGATTCAGACTCTACCTTCAGTATGGCAATATAATCACTTAAATGTACGTAGCAGCTTGCCAAAAGTGATGGTAACAAACATATTTATGTAAATACCAAAAATATTTTATCTACAGGTTATATCTAAAATGTTTTTTTATAAGGTTGCAGAAAGCATTTACTTCTTTAGCTTGGTGGTTATTATAAATATGAACAATGGTGTTCCAGGGTGTTTACAATGAAACTGTAAAAACAGAAGTTTCCACATTCATATCATATTTGTTCACAATAAAGTCAAATTCTGAAATAAGGAGGATTAGATGGATTACAAGGTTTTCATAGAGACACATGTACAAGCTTGGTATAGATGCTTGCCCTGAAGCCCAAGTACATGAAGAACAGCCACTTAAGCCAACAATTTGTTTGCGTATGGGTGTTCGGTTAGCATCATTGATGATCCATGCAGACCAAACGCCCATATACAATAGAATTGTTGGCTAAAATCACCATTTGTTGTGTACTCTGGCGTCAGGTGCACATCTTTGTGTCTGTAACTGGATTGTGGCATAGCAATACATGTTTTATACTTCCACAGCGGACTGTTTGGCCCAGTATTCATAGGCTGATTTTTTTTGGCCCAATCAACTGGCTGGTGCGATATTTTAGTCAAACATGATGAAATATTGTTGGAAAATTTCAACACGATTGGACAAATCACAGAAAAATTCTATTAGACATATTGTAACATTTCATTTGATCTCGCAAGCCATTAAAAGACACAACAAATATCAACAGCAGCATGATTATTATTGACCGACAGACTAGTTTGTTGGCTAGTGGTTTGACCGACTGTCTAAGACATAGGTCCTGTACACACGGAATCTGACCATAAGGGATCCAGAGTTAAAATACAAACTGATATTTAAAAAAAAAAATGGTGTGATATCAAACCAAAAAAAAATTATAAAAATGTTAGAAAATCTTTTTTTTTTATATTAAAAAATGGACTATGCTGCAATAATACAATAACTTAACCAAGGTAACAAGTAGCAATCATTGGCATCCTTAAGAGTTTCGACCTTGGTAACATATTTTATTCTGATATTAGCTTCTGCTCTTTCACCTTCTTTAGAAAGGGACAACTGCATTTGAGAAATCAAGCAATCAGTTCCTTTTGCTCAGGAGGAAAGTAATGAAACATTCAAACTCCTCTGCTCAGACTATTAGTGAAGGTCCAGACTTTAAATTTATTAAATTCCCTTGCCAGTCCTTACTGCTTTGTTACTCTTTGAAACAGGAAAGCACAATTATCATTCACATCAATTTACACACTTATAGCCTCTTCTCGCCACAAGCAAGTGGTTATGTGTGAAAATGACATTATCTATGTCCATTTAAATATGTTGCTTTTAGAACACATTAAATGCATATACCTTTCTAGATCCTTCTGCACTTTGCTATTGGGTGAGTACAACAACAGAGAAGGGTAGGATCCTGCACACCTAAACATCAAAACAGATCAATAATTATTCCATGCTGGGTGCTCTAAGCTCTGTAGCTAGCAGATAAATAGATAAGGGGTAAGACATGCTAGGCACACCAGTCTTAATCGTGGAAAAAAGTAACCTTTTAATGGTAACGTTTCGGAACCAGTGTGGCTCCTTCCTCAGACCAAACAGGAGGAAGGAGCCACACTGGTTCCGAAACATTACCATTAAAAGGTTACTTTTTTCCACGATTAAGACTGGTGTGCCTAGCATGTCTTACCCCTTTGCTATTGGGTGCACATCTCTTCTAAAAGATGACAGATACAGGTTTTGTTTTCTCGCTGCTGTCCTTCCCACTGTAATCAGTGGCATCAGAATCTGACGGAAGCCATTACAATAGAGCTGCAATGTGAATTCTGTCTCTGGCTTTCCCAGAAGATTCATTGCACTTCCATTACAAAGTCAAAACAGGCAACTATGCGGTAAAGACAAGAGAACTCTAACAAAACATATATTGGAGAATAATTTGCATTATAGAATTTTCTCTTTTTCTTTTTAATGTAACATGTTCTGCTACCATGTTAGACACATCACCGTATATTATTGTATAACACATGCACTGCAAAAGACAAGTTATTTTTTTAGCAAATGACAAAGGAGTAACCAGTGAGCATCTATAGAGAGTATTTAGTTTCTGACAAAAGTCTTGTTACTTGTGTACAAATAGACCTGAAGGGCCGCTTAACAATAATTCAAATGCAGATTTTGTTTCAAGAAATGGTTCATTTTACCCCAAATAGCTTTTGTAATAAAGTTTCAATGCAAAACAAAACTAACAAACAGTATTCTAATATTCACAGCTTGGTAAAGCCCATTGAGTCAATTTTTGCAAAGACATAAGTGTTGTCGCCTTGTCATATGGGCTTCACCTGTGACTAATAATGGATCAATTAGGTGTCAGGTGTGTATAAAAAGAACCCCAGTACACTAGACCTTCACATCAACTGCAAATAGACCTCTGCAAACATGCCAAAGATTCACCCAGAGACTAAAGTGTTGATTATCAAGAGGCTGAAGACCAAATCCACTGCTGATGTGGCGCACACCTTCAAGTCTCTCAGTGTCAAGTTCAGAGGATAAAGAAAAGATTTGAAGAGACTGGAGAAGTTTTTGACAAGCCCAGGTCAGGCAGACCCCGCAAAACAACTGCTCGAGAGGACCGTTTGTTGGCTTGAAAATCCAAGGCAAGCCCATTTTCAACTGCAGCAGAACTCCAGGAGACCTGGTCACCTGAAATCCCTGTGTCAACCAGAACAGTTTTCGGATTGTGTCTCGAAATGGCCTCCATGGTCAAATCAGTGCCCATAAGCCAGCACTAAACAAAAAACAATTGAAAAACCGTGTGGCATTTTCCAAGTCCCACAGCCTGCTAAAAGGATGGATACTGGAAAAGTGGCAAAAGGTGGATTTTTCAGATGAACCTTCTGTTGAATTACACCACAGTCGCCGCAAATATTGCAGGAGACCTACTGGAACCCGCATGGAGTTACGCAGAAAACAATGGAGTTTGGTGGAGGCAAAATCATGGTTTGGGGTTACATCCAGTATGGGGGTGTGCGAGGGATCTGCATGGAGAAGGCAACGTCGATAGTGTAAATACCAAGAAATCTTAACTACCTCATATATTCCAAATCATAAAAAAGGCCAAATTCTGCAGCAGGATGGTGCTCCATCGCATACTTCCATCTCCACATCAAAGTTCCTTAAGGTGAAGAAGATCAAGGTGCTCCTGGATTGGCCAGCCCAGTCACCTGACATGAACATCATTGAGCATATGTGAGGTAGAATGAAAGAGGAAGCATGGAAGACCAAAAACCAAAGAATATTGATGAACTCTGGGAGGCATGCAAGACTGTTTTCTTGGCTATTCCTGATGATTTCATCAATAAATTGTATGAATCCTTGCCAAACCGCATGGTAATACTCATGGAAGTAAAACAAGATATTCAATTTGGATCTCACAGCACCACTACTTAATTTGCTGACATATTTTGGGATTGGCTGTAAAGTAGATCATTTTCTGTACAGGCAACATTTTGACCTTTCGGTCTTGATCAATTAAAAATCAGGTTAATAGCAGGAGTTACTGCAAAGTACACAGACGACAAGACTTTTGTCAAAATGTATATATAAAAAATCATTACACATCTAATAGCTTATTAAGGCTTCAAACTAGGGCTAGGCTACTAATGGCTAGGCTACTAGAGCTACTTTATCAGAAATTCCCTTAAAAATCTTAATTTGTAGACAGAAGTGAAGAGGAAGATGAAGGACAAAGGCAGTACATAGTCTGATCACTCATGGAAGAGCCATGGACAATACATATATTTATTTATAATTCAGTGGAAATTGTAAAGGTGCTCATACGCTATCCCCAAATCGGATTTCCCAATACGCTTTACCTCCAATGTTACAGCTGTAACGTCCATTGTAAAGTGTAATAGAGATGGGGAACGTCACAGGAACAACACAGGCAAGAACTTCTGGACAGGAAGATGTTAAAGCTAATAAGACATTCATCAGAACAAACATATAATCAGCTTTAATATAGAAAGCAGTATATGGCCAGCATAATGCACAGAAATTTCAATTAGCTTAATTTTCATATCCTCATTTAAGCCTGGTACAAACAGGCCAATATTTTCTGGACCTTGTGCTCAGACCAGACAGAGACCGGTTGTCATTTTTTGATACAAGTAATTGATCCAGTTCGTATTGTTTTTTTCCGGCAAAAGTGGATGGTCCAGACATCCCAGTAAGTCTCAGCCAATTATGCATGTTTACATACACCACAATATTGTTAAGGCCCAAATATCAAACAGTATATTTTTATTTCCAAGTGCTAGATAACGGATGGGTTGATCTATCCATTATAAATCCTTTTGGACTTAACTGGGCCAGTAAGGCTAGTGAGCTTCTCTGAATATTCCCAATGATAGCCTGACAAAAAGTGATGAATGTGCCCCCAGTCTAGGGTTTTACAAAAGGCCAAGTAACTTTTTTTATTTACAAATTGAACTTAATGTAAAGATACATCTCCCAGTGCCAAGCTGACCAGTTAAACGGAAATCAGAAAAGCAGTGTTGATATTGTTTGGGTTTACAGATCCTAATTTTCATACACATAAGCTAAATCATATTTTACCCAAGTTACAGTCCACAACCTGCAGATTAAAAACAACGTATCCCTTGCCTTTATAATGCTGCAATATTTATTTTTCTATCAGTAGTTTGACTATTTTCGCTGACAATAACAGTACAAACAGCAGTCTCAAGTGATAGTTACTTTTGAACTATAATTTTTATTACATTTAACACCACTGCTAACATCTGGTAATGTACCTTTAAAAAGCAGCAGAATGCAATGTTACAACTTTCAGTTCAATGCAGTATTAAACAGAGTTAGAAATACTTGTCGGATGAGATAAATTATAGCAAAGGAAGATTTACAAGGTTTCTAGGGGAAGTGTTTGTCACGCATAAACAGTTCAGTCCCTAAAGACTTTAAATCAGAAAATTAATTTCAATTGGACAGGCGCCTGTAAACAGTTTGTCTAATTCTGTGCAAGCTGCAGAGATGTAGGAAAAACAAGGATACATACTTCCTATATGATAAAAAGAAAGAAGAGGACACACAATATATAAAGACTTATCTTAAAGGGTATCTCTAGCCCTTAAATAGTTTATTTTACTATGTGTAGTGTACCCCAGCCCAACTCCTAACCGCCGATATAGATTTCTTTAAAAAAAAATTTTTAAAAGCTCCAGAAAGATACTCACAGACCTTCTTTCCCCTGCACTTTGTTCCCGGCTCTCTGCTAATCAGAAGCAGCTGAGAGAGGCAGGACTATCAACAGCGTCTCTGATTGGCTAGCCAGCAGCCAACCACAGACATTGGCTGCTGCCTATGCACACAGCCGAGGGAACAAAAGGTCTGTAAGTATATTTCTAAAGCTTTTTTTTTTTTTTTTTATCTAAATTGACTGTTGGGGGTGGGCTAGTGTGCCCTACACAGTAAATAGCTTTTATTGGTAGAGCAACAAGCAGCCATAAGGGACCTGGAGGGAGGGGGGTTCCCCTGCGCATGCCAGAAACCTCTCAGAGGACTGGATTACTCACTGAGAGCTCCTACTCTTCACTTTCTGAGACTGAACCAGCACTGCAGGAAAACCATAAGGGACAGACGAGAAAGATAAGGCTTTAACACAAGACAGTGGGACCAGTAGTGGGTTAAACTTTAGTCTTGTGGGTGGGCATGCCCTCTAATCTATCAATTAATATATGGACAGGACTTGTTTTACTAAAGGAGCCCATAGATACACCAACATCAATTGCACATTCCTGGTATTGTACGGCATTGGTCCAATAAACATGAAATATATATCGTATAACATACGATCAGAATTGCTGCATGCAAGGCTTTTCCCATTCAATCCCACTCACAACATGTGTATCTACTATAATTAACTAAAGCATTTCTAATTAACTAAAGCAATCTTGATTTTATCAAACTAGGTGAGTGAAATTTTGACAGTGAAAATATTTTCTGCCTAATTAAAATCTGTCAAATCTCAATATATAAAATATATAATCTTAAAATATATTTAACATAATTAGAAATTTAAAAATGTGTTACTTTACAATAAATAAATTATACCAAAATTCTATTAAGACATATTTGTAAACTATACAATATTATACATTAAATGAGAGTTTAACAATGAGAATGCAGGTATGCCTTGACAGAAGCCATATAAGACCCAAATATAGGAAACCTTCCAGAATTTCTTAAAGTGTTTTACCTGCACCCTAAATCAGGTTTTAGGTCAGAGCTTGATGCTGGTTTCTATCTTAGGCTTTCCAGAATACACAGCATGTTATGTTTTAATGTTTAAATAAAGGGACACTGAGGACCATTCTGAAATCTTCAGACCTCTCTCCATCTACCCCTACAATACTTATCGCTGGCTGCCACAAAACAACAAGTTGCTCACTTCATTAAAATGCTCCTAATTTTCTCCAGAAAAAAATGTTTGTGACTGGGGGAAACAATTCTATATTTTCCATAAGTCTATAGCACACAAATCCAGTAGGTGCATTTAGAGGCTGTTTTTAATACCTTAGATGTTCCTGGTAAGAATAACTGCCTAAGCATGGGCTAAAAATATACTCAGAGCAGATTATTTTTTTACTTGTAGTTCTCCTTTAAAGACCAAAATGCATTATAGTTTGTGAATAAAGGTAACAGCACATTAAGATATGCAAATATGTTGTTCCATGTTGTTCCCTGTAGCATTTGTTTAAGTGCATGTGTATAGTCAGCAGACAAAGAAATCAAAATTTGTTTGCAGCTTCCAAACTCATGAGCAGCAACTTGCAAATCTGTACACAACACAATGTCTTTCAATTGCATATATTTATTTTTTGATTGCCTGGGAATATTCCAGAAAACTAAACCAAACCAAGGATAACAGGTGAATACCCCTCCCATTGTATATACTGTGCATATTACATGGTTTGTCAAGAGGAGAAAATCACAAGGAAAAAAAAAAAAAAACTGGCAAGTTACTGACAAAACCATCATGAAGCAAAGAAGCAATTAACCAAGAAAAGAATGACGCAAATGGTCATAACACAGTCATGTCACTTCAGATTACTTTAAATGTTGTAGGTCACCATATGATTAGAATTTCTGCTACGCTAGCACAGGGTATAAAAGCTCATACTCTGTTTAATTTCAGCAATTTGTTCCACTGAGTAGTTATATCCAAGAATCTGAAAGCATACCAAAGAAAAGAAAGCATTTTAAAGGGCCAGAGTTAGAAGGAAAAAAAATAAAACTGATTTTAAAATCCTACAAGATAGGGCGGAACTATACCTACCTTCCAGTTATTAATAAACAGGAATAGAACACAAATGGGCAACAAGTTCCCAAAAGCATACTGGCTTGTTAGGAGATATAAGATGTCAAAGCAGCCTTGTAATAGAAGACATACAGGGAGATTCAATATAATTTCTTATCGTTTAAAATGGTGCTAATTTTGCCCCAACCAATCAGATATCATTTAACATTTGAAAGCTAACATCTGATTGGTTGGGGCAAAATTAGCACTATTTTAAATGATAAGAACTTTTATTGAATAACCCTGATACTATTTAGTAGGGTATGTATCCTTGTTGTAGTAAGCTGTGCTTTACGAAGGTATACACAAAACGTTTCAGGCCCAAGGCCTGTAAATATAAAAAGTCCTTGGGCTTAAAACATGTTATGTATACACAAATAAAGCACATTTTGTTATAGCAAGGATACATGGCCTTTTGCATGATCGTTCACAACCCTCCCATATCTATGCCATTAAACCTTACCGTGCACACTGAATTTTCCTTTAATGTCTGCATTTTTCTAAATAAAAATTGGGGTTACCACACAAGCTTCTGGAATAGCCTTTAGGCCAGTTTCTAATCACCTAATTTTCACCAGTGTATAATTGCATTTTAAGGCAGATCCTTATCCACACAATACAAAAAGTGCAACTCATGGTACATCGATTAGGGCCTGTAATAAGGATAATACAATTGAGATTCGGTTGCATTGCCACCGACCATTCTCTAGAACTGTTCCAGCGTCAAGTTATTTTACAGAGTACAAAAAAAGTCAAATATTTACAAAGTATAGAGATTTTTTTTTTTCTCACCGATCCCTGCAGTACACACAATCAAATCCAAGCCAGCAAGTGGGTATTGACGCACACCAGACAAAGACTACACACAGTGTATTGTTTATCAGTATACTGCCCGAGCCTAGTCAGGGAGTCTCGGTATTATCTTGGTTTAATTATTAAGTAAATAAATACATTTCATTCACCTATACTGATAAAAGGTACGTTGTGTGTTGATGAGATCACTGATCATTCACCCTTTATTTTATCTTTAGTGTTGTACATACATGTGATCACAGCATATGATTATGTACCAAACACCCTTTTTAAGGAGATACTATAGTTTAATGTATGTGCACTTGGTCAGCCAGCGCTGATGATATGACTCTGCAGTTCATAAATGAAGCCCCAACCAGATGCCCGTTTTGCCGACTAAGCGCCCATACATGATAGTTGGACACTTTGTGGGAGTAAGTGTCCAGTCAATACTGGAACGTGACTGTTGCACATTAAAGGGTATGTCCATCAATTTTTGAACTATGTTTTGTTCAGTTTAACTGAAGAACAGGAGGTAAATGAGCTATGACTTACCTCCCGTTCTTCAGTAAAACCTTGCAGGATCGCTCCAGCGATGGCTTACAGTCACCAATGCATCCACAGTCTTTTGCATTGTGTGCGCATTAACACAGTGCAAGGGAGCATGGATGCGTCAGGGACGGTCAGTGAGAAGCTGGCGCTGGATCGATCAGCAGTAAGTTCTTTTCTCCTGCAAGTTTTACTGGAGAACTGGAGGTAAGGCACAGCTCATTTACCTCCTGTTCTTCAGTTAAACTGACCCATAAAGTAGAAAAATTGGTAGACATACCCTTTAAACAAAACAAATATCAGCTGTAATCCCTTCCTATAGTCCTTAAAATATATAGGGCCTGATTTACCCAGGCGTGCTGTGCTAAAAATAGGGATTAAACTTGTGCTAACCAATATTGAATAGGTTAGCGCAAGTTTACATCATTGCACTGGCTGCACCAGTTTCACAAAAGACATCCGTGCAACCGGTGCAATGTATTTAATAAAGGATTTGCACCACTTAACTCCACAATTTAAGACCAGCAAATTGCTGGTCTTAAAGTGGCGCTGGGGTAAAATCCCTTTTGGGATTTACTACCAAGTGCAAATCCAGTATTAAATACCAGAAGCCACATTTGCCTGGAGCAATTTTCACCTCTGGGTAAATGAGGCCCATAGACTGCATGTGTAATAGGGTAGTGTTAATGTGTGACAAGGTAGGTTGACAAGGTAGGTCCCCCTAGGTAAAGCCTGATCTGAATGGATAAACTGAATATAAAGCATTGTGCTATATACAAGCAGATAATGTAAATGTAAATAAGCATAAAGCTGCAGCAATGGTCAATAACATGTTAAGAAAACTTTGCCCATGTGATGAAATCAAGACAATTTCCTGCTGGTTTGGTTTGATCTGGATTCCTTTCAAAGGTATTCAACTACACCAAGAAAACCATGCAGGAAAGAGAGAAAGTGACTAAATACAGCAAGTGTTTAGAGCTGCAACAGATCATCTTTAAACGCAACCGCACGCCAAGTTGCCAAGTTTTTAACAATAGTTGGTATTGAATGTTACCTTCAGTGGACATTGCGAACTTGGGTTTTGGAAAAGCAAGAAAAAAACATCTGTCTTTTGCAAGCAATAGACACAGAATATGGAGTCCTTTGTAACAATATAACAAACAGGAACAACAACGCATATATTGTCCAGATGGTGAGCTGGCTGGAAACATTCTTATCCATAAAAAGAAAGCAATGTACTGAAACATTTGTTCCCCTTTTCTATTTCCTGGGATTTAATTAAAGCCTGCAGGGCTCACATTTTTGAAGGTAGTTTATTTTATTATTAAGAGTATATAATGTTAAGGGAAGTATCTGGCCTAGTAGGGAAGCACTAGCAAGAACTAGTTTTACACCCTCAAGTGGCCAGTAACCTACACACACCTCACACTTCTACAGTCAAAACCTCATGTAGGACAAGACTCTGAAAAAAGCAAAAAGAAATGTATTTAGCAGATACACAAGACATAAAAGGTCTGTTTTGCCCCAACAACCCCTGAACAACATATAGTAAATATTATTTTGAAAATAAGGAAACAGATCACTGATCATTCACTCTTTATTTTATCTTAAGCATTGGGTGTTTGGTACATAATCATATACTGTGATCACATGTATGTACAATGCTAATGTACCAAACACCCTTTTTAAGGAGATACTATAGTTTAATGTATGTGCACTTGCTCAGCCCTCGCTGATGATATGACTCTGAAGTTCTTAAACAAAGCCCCAACCAGATGCCCGTTTTGCCGACTAAGCGAACATACATGATAGTTGGACACTTTGTGGGAGTAAGTGTCCAGTCAATACTGGAACGTGACTGTTGCACACTAAAGGGTATGTCCACCAATTTTTGAACTATGTTTTGTTCAGTTTAACTGAAGAACAGGAGGTAAATGAGCTATGACTTATCTCCCATTCTTCAGTAAAACCCTACAGGATCGCTTCAAGTTTGCCTTATTCTATAAATGAATACATGAAAGAAGCATTTACTCTGAGGTGAGTGTTGCCCCTCACACTTTTAAAGCTAGCTACACACACTAGCGATAAGCCCCGATACCATTGGATCCAACAGTATTGGGGCTTTATGTGTTTATGCAATGTGTGTAGAGGCTTTCCCGAACGAGTGCACAGCTGTCAAATGTTCCTATCAGCAGAGCAGTCATCTTTCGGGAAAGACCTAAAATTTCCCTCGACCGTGGTAGTCTCCTTATCGAGGGAGTCTGCCACTGTTGAGGGAAACGCACAATCCTGAACATTCTCCCTATGCTGTGCATAGGGAGAATGCTCAGGACTGTGTGTATCCTCATCTTTTAAAAATGACAGATCCTGTCTGCCATTTGTTTTTTAGAAATCTTCCCTGTGTGTACCCACCTTAACAGATGAGCCCTTTATCAGACAAACAACATTCTGTAAGGGCAAGAATGCTCAATAATCACTATACGCCAACACTAGGAGAAGGATTTGCCCACAATGCACTTCACACATACCAACCATCACCCCTAACTGCACAATGCAGAAGAGTTGATGATAATAAGGCAACTGATTGACAGCTGAAATTTAAGATGCTTCAGATACTATATCTAAAGAAATGGGTCAGATAAACAGTGGTAGTTGTGAATATAGTTTCTAGTAATGGGCAATTTAAAAAAAAAAAAAACGTTTTCCCAGTTTAGATACCCTTTAAAGGGACAGTTCAGTGGAAATTATCAATATTTGTTAAATTATTAGTTTGTGTAATGCCTTTTTAGTTTTTCTACATGTTCTCTCCCATTTTGAAAAATCAGTTGATTTCAACCCAGGTGCTGGGTCAAGGGCAAGACCATAACGGTCTCTACTAGGGGTCCTGCAAACAGGAAGTCAGTATTTCAGTTGCATTTATTTATATACAGACAAAATGCTGAATGTGCATTACGGTCATTGGGATGGAAAAATACTGCTCTTTTTTCTGAAAAGCATATGTATTTCCACTGAACTTCCCCTTTAAAGGAGAATTAAACCCAATTTTTTATACTCCAGAATCTGAAAATAACACCCTAAAAACTCCAATAGGATATAAAATACCACTTTGTTAAAATAAACATAAGCCTGTTAATAACTGGATGAACTATCTGTGTGTATGTGCAGTGTCAGACCACACCTCCTGACCTCAGTCACATGCTTCCTTGCTTTAGCTGTCCTGTAAAAGGATTGGCTAGATATTATTAATGGGTGTGACCAACTGTAACAAGTTTCTACCATAGCTAAGGACTGAGCATGTGCAAAACATAGTGGTTGTTGACCAAACTGTGTGATACTAGAATGCCGAGAAGTACAGCACAAACCATATGTTATTTAGGTAAATTTCCTAGTACCCGTATCAAAATGAGAGGTAACACACAGATTACTGGGTTTAAATCAAGGTTTTCTGCCTTCTGATTCAGTGTTCTGTGACTTTAGTTGTCCTTTAAGCAAATTAATTGAACCAATTAGAACCCAAAATGCACATATGCATCCAAAACAATATAGAACCTGTTGTTAAAGATGACATAGCATGTTATGGTGAATAGCAGAACAAAACTTTCAGGCCGATGCACCAACGGAATAGAACAATGCCAGGTAGCGATGTTTCAAGAGCCGCTATCGGCATATAACAACATCACCGGGCTGTTTACACCGGGTTGCCGAAAGCGGTGCTCGGTGCATTGCCCTGTTTGTTTATAATGTAGTCCTGAGATTCGTTTAAAACATGTACACTTTTACTTTTCTATGTAAATTTTTTCAGGAGATACATATAGGAAAACTGTCTACGACAGGTCAATGTCCCATTACAGTTAATCGCAAACTATAATCTGGCTGGGAAAAATTAAAGGAATGTCACAAGGTAAAAGCCACTGCTGGTCGAATGTCGGTCCAGTGTATGGCCAGCATTAGAACTTAGTTTAACTTTTTACAGTCTGCAAGGTAAAAAACTAGAACCTTTTCAAAAGCATTCAGTAAAAATACCAATGCCCACTCTAATACTGTATCAGATGTGTGTGCAGAAAAACAGTATTTCATTTGTACAGATAAAAAAAAAAAAATCACATTATGTGTGCTACAAAAACATGTAAACTATATTTATAATTGTATATAGCAATGTGAAGTTTAGATTAAGTTTTAAAAAACAGAAATGGGAGTAGAAAAGTAACAACAGCAACAGCGCAATTAACGTCAGACCAATACACGTGACTCAAGCATTGAGTCACGTGTATAGATTATACTTATTCGGCACAAACTTCTTGGGGTTTTTTTTCACAAGCTTTTCTTTACATCAAATATTGGACAAAAGCAATAACTTTTTTCTTTTCGTATAAACACTGTGAGCATGATCCTTTAAATTAAGCAGAAATATGGTTTAGTTAGGCTGATGATATGTGGACGTGCAACAGGAAGATATAAAATACAGTGGACTGAAGCAGATATACCACAGGAAAACATTTATTGTAAATATCCTCAAAGACTTAACAGGAAGCCGCAGAGATGGCATTAGTGAAATAGGCTTGTTCATGCTGTTAGAGACTTGACAAAGCTGACAGATTCTGTTACCTGCCTGCTATTTCCTTACCCTTGTGTTTTCCTACGGTCTCAGAGGGAATGATATTCATGCAAAGCTCAACAATTCCACATCAAAACCTTTTATATTTCACAAGTGAGCAAAGACGTTCACATAGGACTCCAGTGAACACTTCAATGTCAAATTGCTTTCATACCACTTTCCTCTCTGTCTCAGTTTTAATAAGAACACATTATTTAATCAAACCCACAAACTGACCTTAGGATCATTACCACAGAAAACCTTTACACATTTTTTAATAGAAATAGCAATGAGATTTCTTACATTTTTCTGTGGATTAGACAAACTTATTAAAGACAATGGGGTTTCTAGTTGAGAGCTGCAACCTGTTTGTGGCAATTTACCAAGGCTTAAGGCACATGCATGACCGCATTTTCCGACAATCATACACGTGTGCTGTGTCACATTGGGATCATTCTCTGATCCATCAGGACTGTCATGTAAGATTGTAACCATATATTCAATGAGGTTTTTTTCAGTTCTGGTAAAGGTATCAGCCTCCTCCCCTTGCTCAATAAGCTTTTTATAAGCTTGAGCATGTGCAGAGGAGGCATGGAAAATTCAGTTTATCGTTGGCTGTGATGTCAGCAGTCACAGCCATGACTGACTGCATGGAGAGAGGAGCCAGCTTACTTTGCCAGAATATAGGCAAGTATTATCCTTATATATCTGGTTGGTAATGCATCTAATAAAGTGCTAAATATATATTAGTTGGGGATGGGATACAAGTGACCAGTAAACCCATACAATGAAGAATTATAGGTTACAATCCTGCCCTGATGCCCCAACTGCAAGAATTTCACTGCTCAAAGGGAAGAAGCAACAGAATCAGAGGTAGGAGGACCAAATGAGGAACCTTCCATGACTTTGGGTGGCTTATAGTGATTAGACATCAACATATGATAGCACCACTCAATTTAATATGCACCATGCACAACAATGGCAATCCGTTTAAGGACAAGTTCCATGTCACCAGCAGAATGACAATATATAAAAGAAACTCTACCTGACATGTCTCAGTAATAACCACACATTGACAGCATTATTTGATATAAAATCCACAGCCTGTTTATTAAAAAACAAATGGAAACATAATGCTTATTAAAAAGCAGATAGGAGATTCCTTATTCTGCTTATACATATAAACGCAATAAAAATGGAAATTGGGATGCAGACCTAAGCAATCCAGCAAATGATTTATTAATCTATAGTCAATTTCATTCTGCTTACACAGTTTCACAAGACTGAGAACACGTCAGACTTGGTCACTGATTCATAAAACAAACATTCCAATCAAAATCTATATTAGGTGTGTGTAGAAACATTTCCTTTTTCACAATATGCATTTCCTTCAGTTAGATACAAGTCCTTAAGCAAATGTTGGTGTAAATACCGATTACAGATTTACAACCAGGGTGATCCTTTGTGTCAACAAAGGATCTAACCACCCAAATTGCCTGCCTGGCCTGTGATATTGCTATAGTGCTGGAGAGCTACGGTAGTTATACTAAATATTTCTTTATCTGTGGGTACATCATGGAATAAGTTACAAAAATCTATATAGTGTAGAATCACAGCCCCTGGTAAACATTTGTATTGCTCTAATAGTGACATCTATTTCCTAGTCAGAGCAAATTCTAGCTTTGGCCTATGACCAGCAAGGGAACTAAAAGCCCAGTGTTCTGACAGCAATAAGAGATTGTCCTTATAGAAACACACTCGGCAGCATTAACTAAGTAACTATAAATCTTTAGGTAAGTAGCATTAACTATCTTGCATCTATAGTTACATATTTTAGAAAAGGAGTATTTTGATTTACAGAGAAAAATATAACAAATCGCTATTTATTAGATTTAAGTTCACTCAAATTGTTTACACCTCATATTGGCTAAAATGTCAGATAGGCACTACAAAAAGTCAGGGGGAAGGAACTAAAAATATAACTTCCAAATGACAGCATTCATGTGGGAAAGAAGAAATTTTAAAAAATGATCCACCACCCTCCCACACTGTGGCTTTTCTGTGTCCAGGATTTTAACCACTAGGTTACGATTTTTTTTAGAAAAATACTGTGTTAACTCCTGTTGTGTGGCCTCCCTTATCACAGGAATGTGGATTCTTTATGACATGTTTGTTAATAAATACATCTATTGTATTTACACTTTGCAAGAATTTCTCTAAACTCTATCAATGCAAATCTTACAATTCTGGTTAAACTAAATAACCTAAGAAGCAACCATAATTCCAGAAAAACTCATAACTCAATAGTGTTGGTAAGTTGCCTTAAGTCACATTAGAAGTCTTTATTAATGAGATTAGTTCCAATAGGTGAAAGGCTTACATATGCAGTCAAATGTAGTCACAGTTTGCACATGTGTAAATTAAATGTGAAGAGGGGATTGAAACTGGGATATGTGGATCGTTTGCTGTATCTCACATAGGAAATTAGAAAGGTCGGAGTCCGCTCCCTTTTATTATTAATTTAACTTGGCCTTTCTTCTACTTAAGCTAAATAATGAATTGCAAGTAAGTGCTACACATACTGCTAAATATGCAAGTAAAGTTAGTAAATGCACCAGTATTTTAAATGCAACAGGGTCAACTTCAAAAGGTATTATGAAAACACAGCTAACAACAAACATATTGTGTGTATTATTCATTCTAGGAAGGAAATAATTGATGCTTAACAAGTTTTGTAATGGTAGAATTGTTCTGATTATAGCACAGGGAAATCAAACTTTCAGCCCTCCAGGTGTTTAGAAACTACAGCTCCCAGCAATCCCTGGCTGCTCTCTGTGATTAAGAAATTCTGGGAGTGGTAGTTTTAGAACAAATGAAGATCATAGATGGGAGATCCTTGTATATTTTAGATAGGTGCACTGCGTACATAAGCTTAACAAAAAAAAAATGGGCTGCTCTACAAAAGATGAATGTGCATTAAACATAGTTGTAAGGTTGTGAATAGTTACATAAACACTTAAGTGCAAAGAGGTAGGGCCCAACTAGGCTGTGAAAAGAAGAAATAAGACAAATACTCTTAAGCTAGGACCAAACAAATCAGACAAAAGTTCAATCAAACATGTTGGTAAATTGTTGCCGCGACAATATTTTGCCCCGTCTGACCTGTCAATAGCAGCAACCAGTCTGCAGCCATATCTGCTGTCACAAAGGCTAGGTACACATGGGCAAAGTCCCATTTCTAGTTATCCTGCGTAAACGTTCTACATATGTAAATTTTTATACGTTTGATCCATGAAATTTAACTGCAGTCAAAGACACCCAACTTCATTTTATCAAGGTTTTTGGACTTACAGGACTGATAAAAACATGGGATCCTCTAACAGTAAAATAATATTTTCATATTTTTTGCTATAAAACCAAGTTAACAAATTACACAACATGAGATTTATAAAAAAATCACATGAATTTATTTTGTATGTATTTATAAAGAAAAAAGTTATATCAGTAGAGGATATTAGCCCTTTAAATGGCTTCAGCACAAACCATAAAGATGAACAATGAAAGGCGCTCAAGCACAGAAAAACGTGTTAATGGATTTTGATAACAGCAGAAAGCCATCCACTGCATTCATTATTCCTGCCGCAATATATTTCAGATAATCCTAAACAGACCCAATTTAACACTGTGCCACGGAGGACCAGAAATACATTGCATTAGGAAATACTTTTCCTTTAACCTATCACTTAAGAGCCCATACATTGCAAGTAGAAAAAACAGCTAAAGATATATAATTTGCAGAGACATAGATATGCATAAAAGTTCCCAAAAAGATAACAGACATGTTCAGTCCTAACAATTTTCTGTGTAATTAATGAAAAACTAGAACACATTTGTTAGAGACATTTTAGGGTCAAAATGGAATTCTACAACCTCAGCAACAATAATGAAAAGATATATGATGCCAGGTCTCTGTGACCCCAACAGGCCACATTATTAGGCAATTTAGGCTTGATTAAATGCAATTAAATGAGCAAACCATCACTCCAAGCTTTACTACCCTTTTCATTCCTGGCACATTTTTTTTAAAATGGAAGTTGCTACACTGAAATTTGTAGAGATTTGACTACAATTTAAAATATTATTGCACAACATTATTATTTTTCTTTTTATAATATCTGTATCCTTAATTAAAAGTTTCTATGTAGACCGACCAAAAAATTAAAAGCACATTTAACCCCTCGGACAGGTCCAATACCGCATGTTTATACCAAGCACTAACAACGAAAAAATGAATGGAACTTTATGGCCGGTCATTTTTTTTTTTATGATCTCAGCCTTGTAATACCACTGCAGTCATTAAAAGGTCCACAGTGGTATTGTATGGCCAATAATGCATGGTACTAATATTGTGCATGATCTGTATTTTGCAGCTCAGTCATTAATTTACATTCGCAATAAAAAGCGCACTGTTAACTACTGGTCGCTATCGGTAGGTTACAATGTCAGTAAAGGCACAGTATTGCAGATTTATTGCCCAAGGGTTTACCGTAATTCAGGTGTCAAACAACTTGTCAATTCCAAAAACAATGTGTAAATACAAATAAATCAGGGAATAAATAGCCCAAGTCCACTATGAGCTATGGTCTCAAATTTCACGTTTTTCATTATTTTAGTACTTCTATTTTTTTCAAGAATGGGGCTACAGAGCTCCCAAAAAAACAGAAAGCACCAAGCATAAAAACTAACATGCAATTTCGGTCTAATTCCATCCTAATCAAAAACGGCACAAGACAGGGTTGCCCCTTGTCGCCCCTACTATATGCACTATGCGCAGCGCACACAATACATCTTCACCCAGATATACAAGGAATACACAAAGGCTCAAAAATGTACAAAATCACCATGTTAGCCAACAATAACCTCCTATCCATACTGAACCCCACTTACCTTAATCCCATACCTGATACAACTATTAGAATCATGCAGACAACTGTCCAGCTTCAAAGTAAACACTTCCTACAGCTACACCTGCAGAACTTAAACAACTATCCCAACTTATAGATGTAAATTGGGCCGCTTACCACCTCTCATAGCTTGGGGTCCAAGTGGCACATTCCAAATGAAAACTCCCACCTCGGAATGATTTGGTTATGGTCAATAGGAACACTGTACAATCCCTACTAGCACTCTCTCCAGTCCCTGACCAGACTCAGACAAATAGCATTACACAGCCCTACATGACTCCCTACTCCACTATCCCTACCCCAAACTAAAAATGCAAACCAAATAGGAGGAATGTATTGGAAGAAAAGACCCTGCCTGAAAACACCAGAAAATATTCCTGCAATATTATACTACAGGAAAAGGGATTCAAAATTTTGCATGGGTGGTACAAAACACCAAACCAAATACAGACATTTAAAAAGGGTACAAGACATCTCCCCATCAAGAACACACATGCCCAAAATGCTTCCAAGACCAGGCCAACTTCTGGCACCTTATCTGGACTTGCCCCTGCATACGATTACTCTGGCTGGCAACAAGTTAAAAGATTATTCTGGCTGGCAACAAGTTAAAAGATTATTCTGGCTGGCATCAAGATACAAGATTATTCTGGTCCTGCATCAAGATCAAGATTATTTCTTGGCGGTGGCATCAGATACAAGATTATTCGTGGCTGGCATCAAATGTTCTATAAAGACCAGAAACTAAAAATGAGGACTATTACTGACCATGCAACTATTTAGCGCAAAACCAAGTTTAAAAAAGGGATATCAATGCAATACAAACAACAAAAAGATTATTCTGCTGGCATCAAGATACAAGATTATTCTGGCTGGCATCAAGATACAAGATTATTCTGGCTGGCACAAGATACAAGATTTTCTGGCTGGCATCAAGATACAAGATTATTCTGGCTGGCATCAAGATACAAGATTATTCTGGCTGGCATCAAGATACAAGATTATTCTGGCTGGCATCAAGATACAAGATTATTCTGGCTGGCATCAAGATACAAGATTATTCTGGCTGCGCATCAAGATACAAGATTATTCTGGCTGGCATCAAGATACAAATTATTCGGCTGGCATCAAGATAGAATTATTCAGGCTGGCACAAGATACAAGATTATTCTGGCTGGCATCAAGATACAAGATTATTCTGGCTGGCATCAAGATCAAGATTATTCTGGCTGGCATCAAGATACAAGATTATTCTGGCTGGCATCAAGATACAAGATTATTCTGGCTGGCATCAAGATACAAGATATTCTGGCTGGCATCAAGATACAAGATTATTCTGGCTGGCATCAGGATCAAATTATTCTGGCTGGCATCAAGATACAAGATTATTCTGGCTGGCATCAAGATACAAGATTTCTTCTGGCTGGCATCAAGATACAAGATTTCTGGCTGGCATCAAGATACAAGATTATTGGCTGCTGGCATCAAGATCCAAGATTATTCTGGTCTGGCAATCAAGATACAGATTATTCTGGCTGGCATCAAGATACAAGATTATTCTGGCTGGCATCAAGATACAATATATTCTGGCTGGCATCAAGATATAAGATTATTCGGCTGGCATCAAGATACAAGATTATTCTGGCTGGCATCAAGATACAAGATTATTCTGGCTGGCATCAATATACAAGATTATTCTGGCTGCACAAGATACAAGATTATTCTGGCGGGCATCAAGATACAAGATTATTCTGGCTGGCATCAAGATACAAGATTATTCTGGCTGGCATCAAGATACAAGATTATTCTGGCTGGCATCAAGATACAAGATATTCGGCTGGCATCAAGATACAAGATTATTCTGGCTGGCATCAAGATACAAGATTATTCTGGGCTGGCATCAAGATACAAGATTATTCTGGCTGGCATCAAATACATATTATTCTGGCTGGCATCAAGATACAAGATTATCTGGCTGGCATCAAGATACAGATATTCTGGCTGGCATCAAGATCCAAGATATTCTGGCTGGCATCAGATACAAGATTATCTGGCTGGCATCAAGATACAAGATTATTCTGGCTGGCATCAAGATACAAGATTATTCTGGCTGGCATCAAGATACAAGATTATTCTGGCTGGCATCAAGATACAAGATTATTCTGGCTGGCATCAAGATACAAGATTATTCTGGCTGGCATCAAGATATAAGATTATTCTGGCTGGCATCAAGATATAAGATTATTTCTGGCTGGCACAAGATAAAGATTATTCTGGCTGGCATCAAGATATAAATATTATCTGTGGCTGGCATCAAGATATAAGATTATTCTGGCTGGCATCATGTTATAAGATTATTCTGGCTGGCATCATGTTATAAGATTATTCTGGCTGGCATCATGTTATAAGATTATTCTGGCTGGCATCATGTTATAAGATTATTCTGATTCTGGCTGGCATCATGTTATAAGATTATTCTGGCAACAAGTTATAAGATTATTCTGGCAACAAGTTATAAGATTATTCTGGCAACAAGTTATAAGATTATTCTGGCAACAAGTTCCCTTTTAACCTAAATGGACTGTCAAGTCCCATTTGAGAGCTAAATATGTATTCTAGGCAAACTTGATGAAGAACAATGAACCAAATACTAAAGAACTTTCCTAACTGAAACACAGAAAACCATAATACTTAAATGGATGGCTCCAGATTTGCAGACTATAAACAAATAGAAAACCCTAATCAACGCCACACTACAATACCTCAATTACTATACCGAAAAAGAGGATGCCAACAGAAATTCTCCAAAATCTGGAATATCTGGACTAACAGCCAATAAAATAGTCATTGCTGCGGTGCCCCCACCCTTTACTCTTTGATTAAAATTCACCTCAGTTGATTAAAGAAGGTAACACGTTATATATATATATCATTACATTTATGCAGCAACAAAGGTTTGCTCATGGAAAATCAGTTGCCTCATGGAAATCATCAGCCCCACCTAGATCACATCTTATCAAACAAAATATGGTGGCTTTTATAATATAATTATAATAATTTATTATTATATTATAATGAGCATCCGGTACATCTGGCCAGAAATTCTGTAAACAAGTTTGACAAAATCTGGTTTGGATAAAAAAGTTTGGATACTCCACATGATCTGGAAAGTTTGATTACTCCACATGGACACTACCCTTAAAGGGCATGTCCACTCCTAAAACTAGAATTTCCCCTACTACTGGCCCCACTCTGTAGTGTAATAAAATCCTTACCTTACATCCCAGCTCCATATGGTTCTCCTGTAATCCTCCCCCCCCCCCCAAAGTCCAAAAAAGTGGCCACCAGGAGGATAGCAGAGTCCATTTAGGACTCTGCCTCCTGTCTCTCCTCCGGGAGAAGTTTGGCATGCGCACTGCAGCCATCTTCCCCCTCCCTCTCCCTCCCGATTTGGTCTCCCACAGCCTAGCTAAAAAACTTTTAACATAAGGTTCTGCTTCCTCCCCCAGCCCCAACCGCTATATTTGTATTGAAAGAAAGTGCCCCAATAGTAACTTACCTTCTCTCTTTCCTCCGCCGTTCAGGACTATCGGCAGCCGCGTCATTGGCTGTGATGTAAGTTTTCATTTCAGGGCTGGACTTGCCATTTAATTTAGCTTTTAGTTAGACTTTAAAGGGCAAGTCCAACTCATATACAAGTAGAAAACTGCAATTGTTTGAAATCTGAAATAAATTGGAATAACTTTAAAGGAATAGTTCACTCTTGAATTGAACTATTCCTTTAATATACTGATTGAAGATCGCTTCAATCTCCTGTACAGCCATAGCACGCATTACGTGCATGAGCGCTATGGCTGTACAGGAGAGTGAAGTGGTCGGAGATTCGAGCTTGGCCGCGGTGGATCGCGTAAAAGTTAGCTCCCATCTTCGTTCTCGGGCCCTGCAATACTCATTGAAGATCGGGAGATAAAGCACTGCTCCTTAACCTCCCGATCTTCAATAAGTATATTAAAGGAATAGTTCAATTCGAGAGTGAACTATTCCTTTAAATCCTGCACAATGTCCAATTGTCCCGGTTTCTGCTTCCTGGTTCTTCCAGTTAGCAACTGTCAGTCATGATGTGACAGTTGACATCACAGCCAATTACTGAATATTAATCCCCTAGCTGCCTCTTCTAAGCATGCTCAGGCTCAGTACAGGTCACTAAATTGCTCAGTTTCCATGAGGCATCCAGAAACATACAGTAATGAATTCAGAGGACATAAGTAGGATATATCAACATATTTTAAAGAGGCCATTCTTTCTAAAAGACTATTTTACGAGGGTGGAGTTGCCCTTTAACAATCCTATGGGGAAAATTTAGAAATAGATAAATATATATTAAAGGGCATGTCCAGCCAAAAATAAACTATTAATAGTCTGGTGGAGGACCCCATTTTTGCATTATCTAGAAATCTCAAAGATGCCTCTGAAGGGACTTACCTGACCCGGTTCCTTGTCTCTCTGCACTTCCTGGTCATTAAAAGTGCGACGTGACATAACGCCCAATTGCCTGACATTGGACACCAGGAAGTAGAGAGGCTGTCAGCACAGAGGCTCATTGCTCCTGTTTTTGACCGAAACAGTAGCAGACGGCAAGTGACTGGGTCAGGTAAGTCCTTTCAAAGGCAAAATGTAAATATAAATATATAATACATAAGGCTCTGGCATTTGAATGGGGAGGTGCAGTGGCGAGAATCTATATTACAGTCACTCAGTGATGTCACGGAGTGACTTCCTGTATTCCACTGCCCCTCCCCATTTCTCTCTCCCTGCCTGTATTAGTGATGTAGATAACAAGCCCGTTTTTGTACACTGACTGTCTGACTGACTGACTGAATTACCGATAAGGAGGAGTGAGCGGCCGAGTCAATTATCATTCACAGGAATGCGCTTGCTCCTCCTTATCAGCACAGTAATTCAGTCAGTCAGTGTAACAAACCGGAACTGCACCGGGTGAGAAACGATGTTTATTGTCTTCTTTTAGTTTGAGATAGAAACAACAGTTAACTATTTGTATTTACTACACGTCAGAGTTCCCTGACCTCTATAAAAACACTTGGCCTAATAGCCTCGTGTTTTTATATGGTCAGGGAACTCCTCGTTGGAGTAATCTCCTTATATTACACTGTAGGTAGCGTATTATTCCTTATATATTTACCAATCTGAGTAGATACATGTTAAAATACAATATCTTGAGGAATATTTTTAGATACTTTGTTTAAAATGACATCCCCAAAAACTGCAACAGTAAAAGAACGGAGATGCAGAACTAACCTGAAATACTGCCTGATTTTCTGTTATACATCTTTCTGCTTCCTGGTCCTTACAGATAGCAGCTGACAAGTCATGGATCCATTCTACTTTAACATAGTACAAACTGCACTTTAAAATACTGGCCTGATGCCCTCTTCCGAGTGACGCCGGGTGTGCATGATTTTAAGGGTAGAAAGTCAACTTGGCCAAAGAGCATCAGTCCCAGTGCTATTAACTCTGCAAACATGAGTGCTTCTACATGAGAGGATAAAGAAAGCAGAAATAGCAGTTTCTACTACCCTGTAATTATAGAATATAATGAGACCTTTAAACACTTCTCTATAGCTGTCTTCTAATGGATACACTTTCTGTAGAATACAAAGTCACATACACTATTTGTGAATGCTGGAAGCCCTTCAGGAAAATCCAAATCGCTACTGCAAACACCATATTAGGAAAGCACCTAGTAATTAACAATTAAAAGACTGTTTGGTGTGGAATTTCCCTGCAAAATAGAAAGGCTGGCATAGTCCATTGTTTCATAGAAGAGGTAGTTCAAATAATTGAAAAAGAACACATTTTTGATCAAGCTGTCACACACAATGACAAAAATAGCCCTTGTAAACAAGTCTAGAATCGGCTTACATAAATTAAGCAGGATATGATCACACAATCACAGCTTAAGTCACTTGAGTAAATAGGAGATGTGCAATTACATAGATCAATGCCAATCAAACACATTTGCAGTTTTAAAGGAGAACTAAAGTCTCCAGACAACATTGTCCCAATAGACAGAGCACTTTCACAAACATACAACAAGCTGTGTCTCACCTCTCCCTTTGCTGTGGTCATTGGGTGATTTATGAAAACAACCTGTGAATACTAGGGGTCAGCTCCCACAATCCACCTTAGCTGGGTAAACCCCCAACTAAGTGTCTGTGTACAGGAACATGCTCTGTAGTGCTCAACAGATCAAAACAAGGAAGTTGCAGCCTTGCTTCCTAGAAGCTGACAGCCAATCACAGTACATCACAGAGATTCTCCCTCTCCCTGACGCAGAACAGAGATTTCAGTTGTTTGTTTTCAAACACATTCAGTGCTCCTGTCCTAACAATGATATAATCCTTTACTATACAAAAATAAAAGTAATCTTTACATTGTATTTCATAAATAGCATGGATGTAAGAAATGGAATACAAACATTTCAGCAAAACTAAAAAAAAAATGTAAGTCTGGGGAATAGAACCTGCAACCTGTACATTTACTCTGTCTTGCTAAAAGCAGAGCTCTTACCTCTAGGCTAATAGAGATAATTTATAGATAGCTGGTACATGTAGAATCTTTTACTATGAACATAATGGAAACAAAAATAAGGAAACTATGGGGATTAGAACTTGCAACCTTCTGGACTGTGTGTTTCTATAACTGGCATCTTACAAGGTGAGCCATGACTGAGTAAGCTGAACCCTTTGGTACATTTGCTTGGGACATAATAGAAGCAAAAAAAAAAAAAGAAGTCTGGGGCATTGAACTTGTGACCTTCTGAATTGTGTATTATTAAACCTGGAGCCTTACCCGATGCGCCACCACTGAACAAGCAAAGTACTCTGGTACATTTGGAAGATTTTTTTTTTTTTTGCTAAACGATTCTTAAAGAAAATGGAATATGGAAGTCCCTGAGAAGACTTTGAAAACTGCTTGTTACCCTGCAGTTTATTTTCCAGAAAGTCACACTGAATGGTTAATAGATTATGGTAACAATCAGCTTTCAAAGTCTTTTCAGGGACTTCCATATTGGTGTATAAACATCTGTATAGAAAACACTCTGTCCATAGAGAAAGTGAATACTGGGGTCAGGGGGCGTATTTCTTTGATGACTTCATAGGCTGTGGGTTGTACTGGCAACAATATGGAAGCCTTCTTATATACAGAATCTATTTCTTACATGTACTAAATACAACTTACTAGAGAAGAATCTTACAATGTATAGGTATTCTGGGGAGAAAAACTTTCACATTAGGTTTTAAAAATTTTAAGTTTAGTTCTCCTTTAACACTGCATGTAATGCAGCAAACAGACAAGCATGTCAAAGCTGCACACAAAACCTATATTAACATAATTAAGTGTATTTCCTCATGATTTATCATGGTGCTTCCACACACTTATAGGCACCCAACTAAAGTACCTAGTAAACAAGACACAAAAAGACTTTAAAGGACAATAACACTTATTTTGTTTAACAGGTGTTTAGGGCAATTTCCAATTGCAGTGGTAATGAGTAATTCCACCTCCCCAATGTTGAGCAAAACCAGAGCCCACTGCTATTAAAGTTGCACTTATACATTTCTGGAAACTAGCTCCTCCAGCTACTTCTCTTTCAAGAGTAGTATATAAAGGCGATAGGAACACTGACAGAGCAAGTCGGCTAAAGGAATTGGATGGATGAGGGTTTTAAGTTAATAATACCTTCCATTGCAATTGTGAATCAAGGCTTGTAACACAACTCAAAGACAACTTTACTCTAAAACAAGTTAAAGGGTATCTCCACTGCAAATTTGTTTTTTCCCCCCACTTTTAATGAAGAACTAGAGGTAAAGGAGCTATGGCTTACCCCCCCCCCCCCCCAGTCTTCAATTAATCCAACAAGAGCCAGGAGGGAAAGGGTCAAATTAACCAGTAATCACGCCCCTCTACTGCTTCCTCCATAGCCACGCGCATACGACAAATACACCCTATACATGTAGCTTTGTTCCCGTGATCACTGGTCAGACCTCTTCTTGTACCGGTGTCTTTATTCCTGGAAAGAGCTAATTGAGCTTACATAACTTCAATTGTAATTTCTTTGGTGTAGTGATTTATGTAACCAATAATTTGGAATATATTTAGGCCCATAAAGGAATTACAATACATTTCTTTATTCCTGTCGGTAAACTAATTAATAAAAGCCCAAAACACTATTGCAGGCAACAATACCAGCAAATCTATATTCACATTATCACTACCCACTCACGGGTAGGCTTTATCGAATTGTAGCACAAACATATTCTGAGAATGCAAAAATGTGTGCATTAGTGTGTTTTAAGCAAAGCAGTGACATAGGAATCATTTTACAGGATATTTGTACCATTAGGACCTGTTCTGCCATCAACCATAGCGGTTACATAGCCATGATTCACCCAGTAAAAGAAAATAGCACAGACTAAAACTGCACCAAATTTATAGATCACAAAAAAAATATTACAGCAATAATAATGGTTTAAACAGAAATTTATAGCATTCATATGACTAACATTCAATTTAAAGAAAGAACTCTACTATCTTGTGTGGACACAATGGGCCTTATTTTAATAAGACATGCAGAATGTTACAAAATATTCTCCTAGTCTAGGTACACATGAGCGGATATTTCAGGCCGACCAACAGAAGTAAACAGCATTAAGAAAAAATCTTAAATTCAGAAAAAAGTCTTTACATAGAACAGAATTACATCATTATATTCATTGGTGCAAACACCTATTGCATTATACATTCACCAAGCAATACAAGGAACCTTATGTACAGCTTAGATTTTGTGTTTGCTTCCTTCACACTCCTTTCCTATATTAATGCAGCATGATTAGCTGCCACACAAAAACAGTGTTCAATAAATCCCTTGGAAGATAAAGATTTCTGGCAAGGCTTAAGTATTATTGTGTATGGAGGGAGGGAGAGCGGGTTAAAAAGCAAAAGCAGAATAAGGTAGAAATGGAACCCGGCTGTCTCAATCACAGCCTGTTACAGAAGCAAGCCTTGGCACGGTTAATTAGCCTCCATCCTTACAGAGTGTAAGAGCCAACTGGATAATGTAAAATGATTGCTTTAAACTGTCAAAGCCCAGTATATATTATTTGGGAAGCTCTGAAAGTACATTAAATACAAAGAAATCATAGTTCAACGCAGATTTCTACAAATTTCATGTGGCTGCTCAAAGAGATTGTGTTCTCTGTAATAGTCTGATCCAATTGTTATTTCCTCTCTGCACATGCAAGTCAAATTAATTACAAAAACTTAACATTACATTTATAAGCACCTGAAAAGAGCAAACCTTGAGCCTCAACAAATAACCAGTTTAGATTCTGAAAGCCTGGTCTATTGATGGTACCATTCTATCTATGGTCTATTGATAGTAGAGCACAAAGAAGAAATTCACATTATAGGGCATGTCCACCCCAAAAATGAACTTTTAGTGTAAGGTAGGTGACCCCAGCCCACCCTCAACCACATACTTATTTCTTTAAAGGCTATGTCCACCCACAAAATAAAAAATTAATATCATGCTCCCCCATGTCCCCCAGCCCCAACCGCTTCTTTAGTTTTTTTAAAAAGCCCCCCAAACTCTTACTTACCTCCCCTCGATCCTCCGCCGCACTGCCGGCCCTGCTTGCGAGAATGCAAGCAGAGGGCGGGACCGGCAGTCGCGTCTGTGATTGGCTGAGCGGCAGCCAACACGGACGCGGCTGCCGGTCAGTCAGTGCAGAGGAGGAAAGCGGAGAGTAAGTAAGAGTTTGGGGATTTTAAAAAAAAAAAACATGCGGTTGGGCTGGGGGACATGGGGGAGCAAAATATTAAGGGGGATTTTCGCTAGGGGAGGGATAGTAGAACGGGAGGGAGAGGGAGGGGAGGGAGGGGGGAAAGGCTGCAGCACGCATGGCAGGAATCTCCGGAGCCAGGTAGCAGGCAGTGTCCTATATGACCTGCTAGCCTCCTGGTGTTCATTTTTTGGGACTTTGGGGGGGGGGACTACAGGAGAACCCTATGGGACTGGGATGTGAGGTAAGGATTAAACTACACTACATGGTGGGGCCAGTAGTTGGGGGGATTATAGTTTTGGGGGTGGACATGCCCTTTAAAATATGCTTAAATCGTTACAGTCCCTTCTCTCCCACGTTGTCTCCGATCCGGCAACTTTCGCAGGGGCCAGACCGGCAGCCTATGGAAATATTTCTTATTAGAGAAATAGCAAACTACACAGTGGGGCCAGTATGGGTTAAATTTTAGTTTTGGGGGTGGTCATTTAGAATGATTGAGGGCACGGCCACACTGCAGCGCAAACGCACATGGAATCGCATGCGGGTTTTTTTGCGTTTTCTTCATTAGGTATAGGAAAACGAATGCGATTGCGATTAAAAATGCGGAACACAAATCGCAACGCACCCGAAAATGCGCATTGCATTTTGAAAAAAATGGCCTAGCCCTAAATGTGCTCTATCACGTGTTCATTTTACATGTTGAAAGAAAAATTCACTGCCAGGAGATAAGAGATGCTAAATCATCGGCAATCACCTTTATTACATATTAATGCACCATTTTTAAGGCATTACCAAGATCCATTTATCAAAAGAAAAATGTATTTAACTTTTCATTTTGCACAAGAAAACAAGGAAAGTGTGATTCTATATAAAATATACACACACATAAAGAAAAAACAATATTTCTGACCTTTTTCAAGCTCAGCTTCAGCTTGAAAAAGGTCAGAAATAAGGACCGAAACGTCGCTGTCTGCACTTTATATGTGTGAATAAAAGTTATTTGTTTTGAATATGAAAGCCAAGTCCTCATGTGTGCACTGGATGTAACACTATATTTTGAACTCTTAAACAGTAGCACCAGGGCAAATACTTTGAATTTTTGAGTGCCCAACTATACTATAATATATATATATATATAATATATATATATATATTATATATATATATATATATATATACATATACACATATATATATACATATACACATATATATATACACATATACATATATACATATATACATATACATATATACATATACATATATACATATACATATATACATATACATATACATATACATATACACATATACATATAAACAAAGATATAGGAGCACTCCTAGGAATTTCAATGAAGGTTATTCAACACAAACGTGGCAACGTTTCGGCCCTGTGTCTGGGGCCTTTCTCAAGCCTTTCACAAAAACAGCACAAATTTACTTACAGTCCTTCGTTCCCCAGGCACTCTGTTTCCTGCCCTCTACAACTAGATATGCAGAGTATAATAATACCAACTGCTGCCACTGCCTGCACTCATGTAATGAGTGGATTGCCCTGCACGTGGGGTAGGTAATAGCCTACCCCAGTATATAATGAAATTGGCAGTTGGCTACCGGCACGTGATGAAATGCCAGTTGGCTACCGGCACGTGATGAAATGCCAGTTGGCTACCGGCACGTGATGAAATGCCAGTTGGCTACCGGCACGTGATGAAATGCCAGTTGGCTACCGGCACGTGATGAAATGCCCATGGCTACCGGCACGTGATGAAATGCCCATGGCTACCGCGACGTGATGAAATGCCCACGGCACCGGCACGTGATGAAATGCCCACGGCTACCGGCACGTGATGAAATGCCCACGGCTACCGGCACGTGATGAAATGCCCACGGCTACCGGCACGTGATGAAATGCCCACGGCTACCGGCACGTGATGAAATGCCCACGGCTACCGGCACGTGATGAAATGCCCACGGTTATCAGTACATAATGAAAAACCCATGGCTACCAGTATGCAATGAAAAGCCCACGGCTACCAGTATGCAATGAAAAGCCCACGGCTACCAGTATGCAATGAAAAGCCCATGGCTACCAGTATGCAATGAAAAGCCCATGGCTACCAGTATGCAATGAAATGCCCATGGCTACCAGTATGCAATGAAATGCCCATGGCTACCAGTATGCAATGAAATGCCCATGGCTACCAGTATGTAATGAAATCCCATGGTTACAAGTATATGATGAAATTGCCAGTTAGCTGCCAGTATGTAAAGAAATTGCCATTGTACTACCAGTATGTAATAAAATTGAGTTTGCTACCAGTATATAATGAAATTGCCAGTGTGCTACCAGTATGTAATGAAAATGGCTACCAATATATGATGAAATTGCCGGTTTGCTGCCAGTATGTAATGAAAAACCCATGGCTACCAGTATGTAATGAAATTCCCATGGTTACCAGTATGTAATGAGATTGCCCGTTTGCTACCATTATATAATGAAATTGCCCGTTTGCTGCCAGTATTTAATGAAATCCCATGGTTACCAGTATGTAATGAAAATGCCAGTTTGCTACCCGTATATAATGAAATTGCCAGTGTGCTACCAGTATGTAATGAAAATGGCTACCAGTATATGATGAAATTGCCGGTTTGCTGCCAGTATGTAATGAAAAACCCATGGTTACCAGTATATAATGAAATTCCATGGTTACCAGTATGTAATGAAATCCCATGGTTACCAGTATGTAATGAAATCCCATGGTTACCAGTATGTAATGAAATCCCATGGTTACCAGTATGTAATGAAAATGCCAGTTTGCTACCAGTATGTAATGAAAATCCCATGGCTACTAGTATATGATGAAATTGCCCATTTGCTACCAGTATATACTAAAATTGCCAGTGTGCTACCAGTATATACTGAAATTGCCAGTGTGCTACCAGTATATACTGAAATTGCCAGTTTGCTACCAGTATATATGGAAATTCGCAGTTTGCTACCAGTACATACTGAAATTGGTAGTTGGCTACCAGTATATAATGAAAATGACGGTTTGCTACCAGTATATAGACAGCTTCCACTAGTAGTCAGGACACACAACTCAGGGGGGGAAATAAAAAGTCTAAATTTCATCAGATGAAGTGGGTGTTCCCATGAAACGCGTCAGGCTGTCTGTTAGTCCTAGTATCCTGTTGGATTTTGATCTTATGTGTGTTTGAAATAAAATTTAGACTTTTTATTTCCCCCCGAGTTGCGTGTCCTGACTACTAGTGGAAGCTGTCTATACTGTTTGTGCCGGTGCGGGGAGGCACCATTCGGAAACACAGCACCAGGGGTTTTGGGACCAGAGTGCCGCCGGCGGGATTCGTGAGTAAACTGTGCTACCAGTATATAATTCAATTTCCAGTTTGCTACCAGTATATACTGAAATTTCCAGTATGGAATACTGTGCCTTTGTGTCATTAATTTGTGTATCTCCGTCTATTTCTCTGTCTTTCTATTTATAACTTCCTGGCTGTGTAACTAACTCTCTGTTTGTCTGACCCTTTGCCTCTCTGTTTATCTCTATTAAGTACCTAGTGGGTGTGTCTTAATTGGGGCAAGGAAAGGGCTTGGCCTAAAAAGTTTTGCTACGTGCCGCACAGACCCTAGAGACACCCCTGCCATGGGTTGGACTTCAGGTCCTAACCCTGGATACTTGTAGGGGGTAGGGTTGTATTATAGAACTATAATTGTCCTTTGGGACATTGCCTATCATGGCCATAACCAACTGCTGCTACCTGGAAAAAGTGAGAGGCAGATAAAGGGGAAAAGAACATTATGCAACATAACAGGTTAATCTTACATCTTTCAGCTATTGAACTATTGAAGTTTTGGGATTTGGTAGTAATTTACCTATTTACATTTCATTTGAGGGGAGAACTAGACCTTTAGGTTGAAGCCATACTATTGAACGGAATAGTGTGCAATAGCGTGAGTCGGTGGGCGATTGCACTGCGACTCACCAATCTAGCATTATCGGAGCGCATGCAATTGGGCACAAAATGGTAATTGCATGCAATACAGTAAGCGTATCATACCGCAATGCAGTGTACCTAATGTGGCCAGTGCAACTGTCCAACACTAGCATGCACTTTTTAACATGCGGTTGGATCACTATCTCAATCGGATCGAATGTTAAAACACGCTGGTGTGGCTCAGCCCTTAATACCAGAATATCAGAAATAATTTTGCTGATCAGACACTTGAGTTATTTTGTAATTATAAACATTACAAATAGTAATAAGATCTGAAAATCACACCATACAATGAAAACAACACATTAATTCTTCACTGCAATATTGCTGCACACTTTTTAAAGGGCATGGCCATCCATTTTTCTAACTTTTGCTGTAGTCTTGGGCTCCCTCCCCCAACCCAAATGCTATAGTTATTTGCAATCTCTACTTACACTGCCTGTTCCCCTGACGATCAGTCCCGGCTAGACCGGCAGCCGCGTCCGTGATTGGCTGAGAGGCAGCCAATCACAGACGCGGCTTCCAGCTGGAAACAGGCAATGTAAGTAGAGGGAAACAGGCAATGTAAGTAGAGATCGGGAGAGATTTGTGACAAATAACTATGGCATTCGGGGTTGGGGGAGGGAGTCCTACACCACAGAAAAGGGGATTGGAGACGGGGGGCTGCAGTGTGCATGGCATAATTCTCCCAGAGGAGGGACAGGAGGCTCCTGGTGTTCACTTTTTTGGACATTGGAGGGACATTACAGGAGAACCATTTGGAGCTGGGATGAAAGGTAAGGATTTTTTTTTTATACTGATATTTTTTTAATAATATGGCTCATTGGAAAATCCCTCCAATTATTTCTAGATCAAATTGATGGAATATTATAGGTTCATATCCTTATGAAATGATGCTTTACACACACACAATGTACATGTCATAAATGGTAGATTTAGTTAACAGACAACTGTAGGCACAACAATATGTCACCTTCAGATTCTCCACTGCACATCAACCCCTACACACACTTTTTCCCTCTGGAAAACAACCGTTTCATTATCCAATGCAGTCCTAGGTTTGTGTTGAACATGTCTGGCACTGTATCAACACCAACTTGACAGTTTCTATGACTGCATGCTTCCTGAGTAAATATTTCAACAATATATTACTTTATAACCTATTTGATTAAAAGGTAAAGAAAAATTATCTTATCTGGAAACAGAAACACAAACATTAATGGATCTACCATTTCTCTTTCGAGCGTTCAAGAAAGACTAATCATTTATTAAGCTTCAATTAAGCTTCGGTTCAATCTGCAAAACCATTTTAAAGGGCAACTGTGGTCTCAAAACAAGTTAGGGTTAAATGAAAGCATGCACTATTTCCTTTAAAATGAGACGACAATCACTTCTCTGGCTGGAGCCTGTGAGAAATTACATTGGTGTGAATGTTCAAACTTCCTGCTTCCAGTAGGTTGAGTGACCTGACCTCTGCCCCGCCCGCCCACGGGGAGAAACATGCTCAGATAAGACTTAACGCCGGGAAAATCAGGAAGTACCTGGGGAAAAAATTGATAGTTGAGAAGGGGAGCCTATTAATGCAGGCAGATTCTGGTCAGCACGGTGGCTCAGTGTTAGCGCTGAGGTTGTGAGTTCGATTCCACCCTTGGACACATCTGCAAGGAGTTTGTATGTTTTCCCCGTGCTTACGTGGGTTTCCTCCAGGCACTCTGGTTTCCCCCACAATCATAAAGACATACGGATAGGTTGTATATGTACATAAAGTGATTAGATTGTAAGCTCTTAGGGGCAGGGCCTGATGTAAATTGAGTAAATAATTGTAAAGAGCTGCGGAATATATATCGCTATATAAGAAATAAAATACATACATACACACACGACTACAAGCAGAAAGTGTTCAAGCAGGAAGTAATATTGCTGAACCTTTCCAGCAATAGCTTCTCACCAATTGTATCTAGAGATGTGATTTAGGCTTTATTTTAAAGGTGCAATGGAAGGCTTTATATATAATCCTAGTTTGGAAGAATTGAAGACTACGGTTACCCTTTAAATGCAAAACAAAATGGGAACACACTAATCTGCAAATATGCATTCCCGACCCAAACTCTATAATATATGGAAACAATTTCCAAATAATTCAGCCGGAACAAGGTGTTACAATTTATGATAACGTTTATTCACCCATGACACACACGCAAAAAACAACGTTAAGAGGATATATAATATATGGTGAATCATTTGTGTAGCCAAAGAAGCAGTGGTCACATTATAGGAAGCCAATAGCAGGCAAGCCAACAAATTCCTTTGGCCAACAGCAAAAGCCTTAAGTTCGGATGATGCACACTGCCGATCCCACTAGTTTACATGAGAATAGATGAGCTCAGTCAGAGCTAAAAGCTCTATTTATGAAAATATAAATTATATATGTAGACCTTGGACATTTAGAAGTAGAAAAAAATGCAGTATATAGAACTTTAAATCATTTTCATCAATACAGGAAAAGTGGCTAATTTAGTGGAGAGGAAATAGAACACCAGAATTAGCTCCACCCCTCGCTTCCTCCCTGTGGGGGTCCCGCAAGGTTCAGTACTTGGCCCCCTTCTTTTCTCCATCTACACCTATGGCTTTGGACAACTCATTAGTTCATTTGGATTCCAGTATCACCTGTATGCGGATGATACCCAAATTTAAATCTCTGCCCCAGATCTCCCTACACTGACATCCCAGGTCCCCATCTGCCTTAGTGCCATCTCTGCCTTTAGGTCTTCCCGCTTCCTCAAACTCAACATGGACAAGACTGAACTTGTCCTTTTCCCACCCTCACGATCTGTTCCCTTCCCTAGTCTTACTATTAAAATTAAGAATACACCTATATCCCCATCTCCTCATGTCCACTGCCTGGGAATAAGGCTAGATTCCGATCTTTCCTTCAAACCCCATGTCAATTCGCTTGCCAACTCCTGTCGGCTCCAACTCAAAAACATCTCCTGAATTTCGACCTTTCCTATTAAATAAAGCTACAAAAATACTAGTCCATGCCCCAATCATATCCCAGCTAGACTACTGCAACACACTCCTGTGTGGTTTACCAAACAACAGTTTAATCCATCCTCAACTCTGCTGCCTGGCTCATTCATTTCTCTTCTTGCTTCTCTAATGCCTCTCCTCTCTGTAAGTCCTTCCACTGGTTGCCCATCACCCAAAGGATCTAGTTCAAGCTGCTTACCATATCCTAAAAAGCACTATCCAATACAGCACCTCCATATATCTCAGAGCTGATCCGCAAAATGATCTCCTTCTCTCATTTACCTCTTCCCATGCCCGTATTCAGGACTTTGCTCGTGCTGCCCCTCTGCTATCGGAACTTCCTCCGTCTGTCCATCACTCACTGTCCCTTAATACCTTCAAACGTAACCTTAAAACCTACCTCTTCAGGCAAGCATATAACCTGGTCTAGACATCTGACTACCCAATATGATCCAACTCAGCCTTTCATGCTTCACTGCCAATCTATTTACAGCCTATCGATTCCCGCAACCTTATGTCTCACCCCCATATCCTGTAGACTGTAAGCTCTTTGGGCAGGGTCCTCTTTCCTTTGTATAACCTTTATTACCCTGTATGTAATGTATGAAGACGTTGGAGCTATATAAATCCATAATAATAATATTATTATTAACACCATACTATAATTATTTGTATTAATTAGGGTACAAAATGTTACTTCATTAACATCAACTTTCCTCTATGAGTTTAGCAGATAATATAAAAAAATATATTTTTGCAACATTAAAAAAACATTTGTTAAGACCTCATTTATCCAGAGGCAAAAATCTTGTCTTAAGTACCACTAACCTATTTAATAATAGGTTAGAGTGACTTAAAGTGAAAAGGTTTGCTGCGGCAGTTTTCAGAAAATGAAATCACACAGCAATCGCTATCCAGATTTTATACATATTTTGCACTGGTTTATGTGAAAGTTTGACACCAGCTGTGTTGCTGTTGCACTTTCGCAGACCGTTTGCAATTTACTTAGAGAAGTAAATGTTGTATTGAATCAATGTAAAGCTGGGTACACACAGTAACGATAAAGCCCCGATACCGTCGGATCCGACGTTATCGGGGCTTTATCGTTATGTGTGTACCTTCATTTCCCGAATGAGCGCGTGGCCGCCGAACGATCGGGTCGGCCGAAAGGTCGTTCGGGAAAGACCGAAAATTTTCATCGGCCGCGCTAGACTCTCTATGGGAGTATAGCGCGGCCGATGGAAACACACAGTCCCGAGCATTCTCCCTATGATGTTCATAGGGAGAATGCTCAGGACTGTGTGTATGCAGATCTTTGAAAGATGGCAGACAGATCCTGTCTGTCATCTGTCAGAAATCTGTACTGTGTGTACCTAGCTTAAGTGACTGCATGAGTGGCTCTCTGTTAATGAACCTTTTTGACATTTGACCAAGTTTTAACAGAAGTAACAAAATGCATCATTTCTAACAAACCGTTTGATGGTGTTTAGAATAAGATAAACAGGTATATATCGTGCTATATCCCCCCCCCCAAAAAAAGAGTATTAATAGAGTATTGTGATCTCACGATTAATTGTTGTGGATTGATAAAAGATTAAGGATTCTGTGGACGTCTTTCACATGATTAAGCCCTGTTAAGATTTTACTAAATAACTGCTGCCTTGGGTTCCAGATTATTGTGTGTTTAGAATAAGGCCATCTTTCTTTTATCTTATATCTTTCTTATATTAAGTGGGATGATAAAAGACAAATGCGGCGGCGAAGGAAAGAGGGGAGGTAAGTAAAAGTTTGGGGCACTTTCTAAAAATAAAAATTGTGCGGTTGGGGCTGGGGGACCAGGGGGAAGGCTATATCCAAAAATAGAATTAAGGGTGGACATAACCTTTAAGATGAGCCTAAATTCTGCAATAAAATACATATTAAGTCCAGTAAAGTAAAAAAAAAAAATAGTGAATTTGATGGCATAAGTGATGGTTGAATCTTCTGGTCTTTTTATATGTATGTATTTATCTTTAAATAGTTTAACATTTACAAAAATTTAATGTGTGCATATTCTGAGGTGTAGATTACATAGTTGTGTCAGGAAGGATTGGTTTGTTTTTATCTGCTTTGAAATGAAATGTCGATTATTGTCTTGCTTGGCAACCATAAAGAATCAAAATACTGTTTGCTCTGCAAACACAGCAGTCAGACAAACATCTAAATTTTCTTGTTCAAAGATCACTGGCAGAACTGAAGAACAGGCCTTGACAGACAGGCTTCTTTAGCATTAAGCCATTAATAAAGAAACCCCACAATGTTATATTACCCTAAGAATCAAACACATGAAGAATTGCATACTTCATTTGAATCATGTATTAAGAACATCAGTGATGATTTAAAACAGAGCTGTCAACTGATTGCCTGCAGGCCGGATGCGGCCCCCATGTGGATTTAATCCACCCCCAGACATAGTCAATGAGTTAAAGTAAGCAGGAGAGGAAATCAATGGGAAATATGTCTAATTCAGATATACTCAGAGTAAAAGGTTTGGATCATGGTTTAAAAGAGGAAGCGGTTACCATGCTGAAGCAAAAACATGGCTAATACTGCTTTGTGCACTACAAATGTATATTAGAGAAAGAGAAACCTGCACAATGATACAAAGCACAGGATCTGCAGGCATGCACCTGTAATTACAAGCAGTTCCCAAACTCATTCTACTCACAGAGGACTTTTATACTGAAAAAGAAGAAGAAACAGACACCATCATTTGCTCTCAGCTCTAACATTCAAATCCCAGGGTGAAGATGCTGAGCATGAAATCAAATTACATATTATCATAGTTCCTAAAAGGAGAATGGGACAAAATGAAAGTTGTTTGATACCAGATTGAAAGAACATATTTTAGCTTCTTGTTACCTAAATAAAACAATGGTCGAAAACATAGATTAGATAGAAAGATGGATATAATAACTACCATATATACCCAGAAAAATCCACAGAATTAAATTAATTTCTCCATAATGTAATCAAGCTCTGGCAAGCCTCAATTCCACATATGTAAATTGACAAGCAATTTGCTTTACAATAACATTCAAAGAGCAGCCTGCAAGATGAGAAACAAATGTTCCCAATTCTATGCCCATGTTGTCCTTTGAATGAGTAAAGTAGCTCTGCTTAAATGTGTTTTTCTGTTCATCTGTGAAAAGAGTAACTATAGAACAAAGATTTATGGGCGAGGCATTAATAACAAGACTTTCCCTGAAAATATCTCATGAACCATGCCACAGAGAAGTGAGAGTATGGCTGTGTGCAGTGTACATGCTGGCTGATATATTTTAACCTGATCGACTGCCGCAACAAATTTTTCAATCACCTGAGTTAAAATATTCACTCGGATCAGCTGTTTTACTTACATGCAGTTTCCACCACCAATCAGGTCCTCTTCCTGTTTGTCTCTGCAGTCCACAATGTAGCCAATGGAAAAAGGTGCTCTGCAGAGAGACATGTCTTCCCATTAGCCAGAGTATAGACTTACTGACGGTAGTGGAGATGTAGAGCACATCAAAGCTTCAAGGGAAGCTTCATGAAAGTATTCCAACTGATCAGTAAATTACCTAAAGCAGTTTAGGTCCTTCTAATGTGCAGCGTGGGAAAAAGGAGTATGCATTGTCATTTACAGGCAAGCATCTTACCTGCAAACATATTTCTCCAAAATACACACCTAGATTACACAAAACGCTAAAATTAAGACAAAAGCAGTGAAAAAAAATAATCATTCCACACAAACATACATCGTCAACGAAGCAGTTAATTCAGTAATAATATTCATGGCAGGTATCCATCTCCATGATAGCAGGCCATTATGCTACCAGGTCATTATCAGGCAATGTTAGCAGATTCAGTGTTCAACCACATATTCAATTAGTAATGGACAGTAAAGAACTGATGTTCCTGCCATGTCAGGACAACTGCTTGGACTGATCATTTTTCAATCAACATTTTATTGCAAAATGAGTGGGCAAGTACTAAGAATGTTATGACACTAAGGTCAAAACCAATCACACACAAAGTGCCCATAGTTGCTTGGCCCGATCTTTAGTAGTCTCAAAATGAAAGGGACAGGCTGAAAATGTTGCAGCAATGTTGGAAAGGTACAACAGCTAGAAGTTTTATAGGGCATTTTATAGCATTAACGATCAAATGTTAACCCTATTAACCATCTCAATAGGGTATGGTTAGCGTAAACAAGTCCTTCAATCAGTGATCCCATAACAATAATCAGCTTTGAGCGATTATGACTGGTAAGCTATTTTGAAAATAACTGAAAATTACTCTGGGCTGCTTTCCGTTGGAAGTAACAATGGAAAGAGATTTTTTTAAAAAGCTGCACAGGTAACTATGTCCCAAACATCTATTATCTTGTGAACAGTTTTGGAAGTAACAGACAGACAGAAATCACAAGTTTAAATATAAGAATTAGAGGAATAAGATTTAGGTGTCAGAGAGACTAAAACCACAGAAATATAATAACAGTTAAGGATTTGAATGATCTCATATGAGAAAATAAATAGCATGGGGCTATCCTAGCTTATGCAAATAATCGAAGATACAAGATCTTCCCTTAAATGGAGCCAACTGTGGGATAAACGTATATACCATGAAATAGAGATTATGTCTCTGCAAATAACTAAATCCATAGTATGAACATATCAAGATTTAACAAACAAGGAGCAATTAAAAATACTGCCTCAAAAAAATCCACAATATGGTTTAAAGGTAGATGACACATTTGTGGTGATTATTCTAATAAAAATATTTAGAAATTATTTTAAAATTTGGAAGCCTAGATTTCGGTGCCCAATATCTCCCCCCACCAAAAAAAAGTGTGGCGGAACTGAAATCTGCATATTTTTAAGGAGTATATGATTATGACAAGCATAAACTAAAAAATGTTGATATATCTACCTTGTCCACTGGAATCATTAGCGTTTGCCTGCTGGATGCCTCATGGAAACTAAGATGTAGTGTGTATTGATGGCTTTGTTCACACTCCTTCAGCAATTTAGTGAGCTGGTTATGAGCTTGAGCATGTTCAGAGGAGAAAGCTAGGAGGATTAGAATTCAGTCATTGGCTGTGATGACAACTTTCAAATCCATAATGGACTGTTGCTATGTGGAAGAAGCAGTAACAGGGGCAAAAGGAAATTGGCCAACTGTCATACCCGAAGCTGCAGAGTAGAAAACTCCTTAAGCAGTATGTAAAATTAAGCTGTGAAGGTGGATATGCCCTATAATGCTTACTACATTGGTCTTACGTTCAGATTACGGTTTGCAAATGATATTCCAATTGTGATATCAATTGTAAAATGAGTAGGTCAGGGGATTTACAGAAACATTTCAGAAAAGTTTGGTAGTACTTTTTCGGGTTCCATAGAGACTCTATAGGAACTTCAACACCATGTGATGAACAGAAAAGTTATTGTAGCTCAGTTTCAGAAAATGGATTTGAAAGTATTGTTGTTTTCTATGTACATTTTATGTCAAGCAAAGATATACATTAACCTTAAAACAGGTGAATAAGTCTTTGTTCACCATTCTCATTTATGACCTCTGAAATGTATAAATACAATATGAATATACATCAACACATCATCCACTGAAATTTCACTTCAAGGTAAAACATCAGAGAGGATAAAATGGGCTACAACAATCTAAAACTTTCTCCTGGACATGCTAGCAGCCGCACAAAACCAACAAAAGCCATGACAGTACAATGTAAAAGACCGTAGTTGGTACTATACCTAAACATCACATCTCCACATAACCTGACACTCCTGTCAAATCAAATCCATTTACAAACCGTATTTAAAACGTGATGTAATAAAGCCTCGGCTGGTTTCTCTTTATATGCAATTTTCTGACAAATAATAGATGGTAACTAACATTTCATGAGATGCAACAATAAACAAATTGCACAGCTAACAAGTGGTATGTAGAAGGATAATATAATGATCATTTTAAATTAGTGCAGATTCCCATACAGAACAAAACAAGGGTGCTGCCATGCTGTAAGGTGCTGTGCTCAAAAATAATTAGTTGGTAAAGTGAAGAAATCATTACATTTTTTTCTGACAATTTCTCACCCAGGGGCCCCAGTTCATGGCATTACTCTGACATCAGTTACAGCAATTCCAGTGCAAATACCTCTATTATCCATGCAGTGTAACTGCTAACAGAAAGCATTCTTTATACACCTAAGCCTACACAGAAAATCTACATCCCCTATCTTTGTTGATACATTTTTAAACCATTCATAACTACAAAACTAAATTAAAACAGTGCTTACATAATAATTTTTTTCATTCAAACCTTGCTAATCATGTGTGCGGTTTACTCCTTTCATCACTACCAGCCCTACATTTACCAGGAAGTCCCTGCCCTGCATACGACCTTTCACTTATAAAAAAGGATATAGTACATGTATAGAGTCTCATCCAGAAATGGAAACCTTACAAGCAAAACTACAGAGAACCACAGACAATTGCACTTCAAACTATAAACAAGGACAGTGTCGATTGTAAAACTGCTATCACTTACACTTTTTTTGCTTCAACAAATTTGATAGTTAATAAAGCTAGATACACACGATCAAATACCTCGGGCCGACATTTCAGTGTTTTGGTCGGGTCGTATTAATGTATGGTGAGTTGTTGCGGCCGCAGCTGATCACCGACCATTCGTTTGTCCAAATCAGACACGAACGACAGACAGTCCTTTCTCCTGGCCGACCAGTCGAAAGCCTCAAACGGTTGGTCAGGAGTAGGGATTGTATAGTGTGTACCCACCTTAAGACTGGGTTATTGTCTGAATCCATTAGGGAACGATAAACAGAAAAGGAATATAAAAGATTAATGTTGTATAGCATCAAAAAGTGTATGGATTATATTCTTGGTATTTCAGTCAATCAGCTTGAAATATTTGCCGTTTTAGCCACGACCAACAATATTTTAACCAAGTCAACCAGTCAAAAAGCTACCCGGTCGATCGGGTTGAAATATTGTGTTGTACGTACAGCAAACAAATAGGTAGCATATCAACAATTAATGTTATTAAAGGTTAACTGTGGTCCTCATACAACTGTGCTTATACCTTTCCAACAAGGCTAGGATGATGTCTCTAGCATCTCTGGGTCTTAAGTTATAGGCTTTTCATATATATATATTCTAGACAGTCAGAATAAACCTGAAAGTGTGTGGCTGTCACATAATGTGCTGTGTAAGAAGTCCCACCCACCCCCAAAAAACCCCCACAATCTTATCTGAAATTACAGCAGTAGGATACACCTGGGCATGCTCAGTGCCTGTAGCAAGGGGGTCAGAGCAATGGTGCTGGTGATGTCACAGCTCACAGTGCTAGCTGAAAACAACTTCCTTAATACTGCTATAGGTATGGATAGATTGCAGCTAGAAGCATGATCCTGGAGTACTTTTAAAGGTAGTAATGTGCTCTTTTAAATAAAGGTCACTTGTATGAAGACCACAGTTACCTTTTAAGTTTAATATTAGTGAGAATTATCAACAGCCTTTTAATGCATAATGTTACCGCCACATAACAAAAGGCCAAGCAAGTCACATTCTTCTGCAATTTACTGGCCACAAGATTTACTTTTTAGATCTACCTTTAAAAATGACAAAACCAAACAGCAGAGCCAACTACATTCTAGGTACACTGGTACTTGAGATGCTGCACCTTGAACTGAATAACACAGATAAACAACTTCCTTATTTTCTAACTAAGATTAAATACAACTGCCATGCCCCCTGACAATTATTTAATGTGAAAACATCTTTAATCATTTAGCCAAGTCATCACAGCAATTCAATTTAAATATTCTGTAGGCAGACCAATACACAATTTTTTTTTTTTTTTTTTGAATAAAAAAAAAAAAAAAATCAATGTTTGCATTATTTAAGGGGCTTATACAATACTAACTTACCTGAGATGTTCCTGTGGAATTCAGGGTTTCACAGTCCACCAAGCCCAAGCTGTCAAGTGTATTTTAACTGGGGAATGTTTTGGGAGCATTGCAGGTAAGCAATGGTGGTCTGTTGTTAAAAAGCCAATTAGATGTTCATCAGAACGGCTTTAAAGGGTATCTCGACTTTAAATTTATACTTAATTTTTTTAGTTTAATTGAAGAACGGGAGCTATGCCTCACCTCCCATTCTTGAATTAAACAGCCAGGAGCGAACACAGAGAACTTACCCGCGATTGCACTGTTTCCTCTGACAGGTCGAATGCTGCCTTGCACTGCAGGCACATGCGTGTACATTGGAAGGGTGTGTCAGGACCTGTCAGAGGAAAAGCGAAGGAGCACAATCGCGGGTAATTTCTCTGTGTTTGCTCCTGGCTGTTTTGATTGAAGAACAGAAGATAAGACATAGCTCCTTTACCTCCCATTCTTCAATTAAACTGAAAGGTAAGTAGAAATTTAAAGTGGAGATACTCTTTAATATCTAACCAGCTTTAGAAATGGTAGTAAATAGATGGGAAGGTCAGAACCTGAGAATTATTTCAACAGTATAATGGGTAAAATAATAGACGTAAAATATATTTATATTTCATGGTTTTACCAAAAAAAAAAAAATCAACAAAAGTGCAGGTGATCCCTAGTTGGCTTTCTAAATATGCAAGCTTTCAAGAAAACCTAGTTATAACATCATAAACAAATATACACAGAAGTACAGTAAACATCAAACAAGGATCAATTAAACAGGTACATAAGGGACAGGATAATAACAATTCCAAGTTAAATGTAGCCATAAGCCTGGGTCAATTGATGCACAGGTTGTTAAGGGATTGTTAAGAGACTAATCAATCAAATCACTTCAACTTCTTTTCTTGCATTTTATAAACAATAAGCGATCAACATCACTTATCAAGATTCGATCGAACTTTTATTGATCCAGTATCGATTAAAAAAAAAAGATAAAAGTATCTGACGGGTTTTGAGAAATTTCAATCTATTTACAAGCATGCACGCTTGTTTGGAATTGAATTAGTAAAGTATCAGATCAGTAAATAACCACACATCGATTCCTGTGTGAAGTTCGAACACATGTTGATCCATATACGGCTTAGCTTTAGTTTACTCAAAAGCATCCAGAAAAATATTTAGTCAACGGTTGTTTTTTCCTGCACTATTATTGTTTTATAATAAAAGATTATACTTTCCCCAGTATTTACAGAGATAAAGACACTTAAACAAAACTTGATACAACAGGAAAAGTAGCCACTGAAGATGTAATAAGCTGTATTTGCTTCTTTCACTGCTGTAGAGATAATTACTTTTCATGGGGAGGGGGTTCTAACAGAAATGATGCTTAGAAAGAAACAATGAAGGAAGCTCTGCAAAACACTGTACGTCAGCTTCCTGTCTCTGCCTTATATGCACTAGACACATACAGTGACACAACCCAAAACAGATCACACCCAAATTATTCCTAAGACTTTGCTCAGTGTAGGACACTAAAGGGTAATAGCTATGTTTTACAGTCAACTGTGAATGTCTAATACTGTCCTGCAGAAAGGATTTTCCAACTCTCAGGAAAGTTACACATACCGGAATGCCAACAAAACTTCTATAATTTTATGTTCTCAGAATTTTATCTGTGGATAATTTGAAAAATTATTTTACAAATTATATACAAAAAGAATTTGAGGGTTTTAAAAACTGCCAGAGAAACTCCAGCCCTCCGAGAGTTTCTAAATTTAGAAAGCCACCAACTTCCCTGTCAGGTAAAGCTGTGTTTACAGTAAAGGTCCTGAAATGAGCCATCCCCAATTAGGAATGAGCAGTGTAATAAATGTGCATCTGCGCTATATTCATGGGTTGTCATTTTGGCAGTGGAAAAAAAAAAACAAGGGCAAATTGTAAGAGTAGGCCAAGGCCTGTCATACCTCTAAGACAGACATACCCAATATTAACATATGCTGAATGGCTTGGTCTGTGTTTACATTAAAAAGATGCTGCAGGCTGCACTTCAACATAGCAACATGCATGTAATGATTTGGTACTTATAATTTAGTTGAGAAGCAAAGTAAGACAAATCACAGAATGGGAAGTAGACATAATAAACAGGAGGACATAGTCGTGTGGATCAGAGTTTTACATTTCATCTGAAACCAGTGTGCTGTTAAGAGGACCTTTCATTATATGGATCATGCAGACACTGAATGATCTTTGGATCTTTCCAATAGTGAATAAAAGCCATTTAGCAGCACACAACAGGCAGTGTGCACATGACCTGCTGCTGCACTGGCTCAGGCCTTTGGGTGTAATAAGAAACACAAGCTCCCATTCAATCCTAGTTAAAGTCTGATTGCCATTGGCTAGCTCAGGTACTTACCTTCCCCGATGATCTACACCATCAATCTGGGTTTGTTGTGATCCCACAAAAGAAGAGGAAAGGGACGGATATTGGGAAGCAACCCGGTCCCTTGTTGTCCCCGGTCAGGGTGCTGGATTAGGAAGGTCCCTTGTGGGTTAATATCCCGAGGCCTAGTAGGTGATTACAGTATGAACAGCATAGCCCGGGGGGGTGCAGTGATGGTGATGGAGTGGGGGGAAGGGAGGGCCGGCTTCTCCCGGTGCTTAGCACTATAGCAGTGAGTGTGAGTCTCTATCAAACCAACTCCTCCTCTTCTTCCAACCGCCTCTAACCACGCCTTTCTTCCCAGCAAGCCCCCTACTCATTGGATGATGCGCAGCGTCCTGCCAGCCCACTGCAACCGTGAAGGTAAATCCTGACCAATCTCAGAGGATGACAAACTGATTTAAAAGAAAAAAAACGAACAGGACGTAACATCCGGGAATCGATGTCGTCACTTGCGTTGCATGTTGGGCTTTGTAGTTTTTAAGAGAGCCGAAGTAAATCTGTGTCTGGTAAGGGGTTTGTTGCAAAAAGATAAATAAATAAGTAACAAGCAGCTTCCTTGTTTGTCTAACTAACCACTGGTAAAAAGTTGATATATTTTGTTGGTTTTCTAGAGCTTGATGAGCAATAGGAATATCATGGAAACCTTACAAGCAAAAATACAGAGAACCACAGACAATTGCACTTCAAACTATAAACAAGGACAGTGTCGATTGTAAAACTGCTATCACTACACTTTTTTTGCTTCAACAAATTTGATAGTTAATAAGCTAGATACACACGACAAATACCTCGGGCCGACATTTCAGTGTTTTGGTCGGGTCGTATTAATGTATGGTGAGTTGTTGCGGCCGCAGCTGATCACCGACCATTCGTTTGTCCAAATCAGACACGAACGACAGACAGTCTTTCTCCTGGCCGACCAGTCGAAGCCTCCAGGTTGGTCAGGAGGAGGGTGATTTATAGTGTGTACCCACCTAAGACTGGGTTATTGTCTGAATCCATTAGGGAACGATAAACAGAAAGGAATATAAAAGATTAATGTGATAGCATCAAAAAGTGTATGGATTATATTCTTGGTATTTCAGTCAACAGCTTGAAAATATTGCCGTTTTAGCCACGACCAACAATATTTTAACCAAGTCAACCAGTCAAAAAGCTACCGCGTCGATCGGGTTGAATATTGTGTTGTACGGACAGCAAACAAATAGGTAGCATATCAACATTAATGTTATTAAAGGTTAACTGTGGTCCTCATACAACGTGCTTATACCTTTCCAACAAGGCTAGGATGATGTCTCTAGCATCTCTGGGTCTTAAGTTAAGGTTTTCATATAATATATTCTAGACAGTCAGAATAAACCTGAAAGTGTGTGGCGTCACATAATGTGCTGTGTAAGAAGTCCCCCACACCCAAAAAACCCCCACAATCTTATCTGAAATTACAGCAGTAGGATACACCTGGGCATGCTCAGGGCCTGTAGCAAGGGGGTCAGAGCAATGGTGCTGGTGATGTCACAGCTCACAGTGCTAGCTGAAAACAACTCCTTATACTGCTATAGGTATGGATAGATTGCAGCTAGAAGCATGATCCTGGAGTACTTTTAAAGGTAGTAATGTGCTCTTTTAAATAAAGGTCACTTGTATGAAGACCACAGTTACCTTTTAAGTTTAATATTAGTGAGAATTATCAACAGCCTTTTAATGCATAATGTTACCGCCACATAACAAAAGGCCAAGCAAGTCACATTCTTCTGCAATTTACTGGCCACAAGATTTACTTTTTAGATCTACCTTTAAAAATGACAAAACCAAACAGCAGAGCCAACTACATTCTAGGTACACTGGTACTTGAGATGCTGCACTTGAACTGAATAACACAGATAAACAACTTCCTTATTTTCAACTAAGATTAAATACAACTGCCATGCCCCCTGACAATTATTTAATGTGAAAACATCTTTAATCATTTAGCCAGTCATCACAGCAATCAATTTAAATATTCTGTAGGCAGACCAATACACAATTTTTTTTTTTTTTTTTTTGAATAAAAAAAAAAAAAAATCAATGTTTGCATTATTTAAGGGGCTTATACAATACTAACTTACCTGAGATGTTCCTGTGGAATTCAGGGTTTCACAGTCCACCAAGCCCAAGCTGTCAAGTGTATTTTAACTGGGGAATGTTTTGGGAGCATTGCAGGTAAGCAATGGTGGTCTGTTGTTAAAAAGCCAATTAGATGTTCATCAGAACGGCTTTTAAAGGGTATCTCGACTTTAAATTTATACTTAATTTTTTTAGTTTAATTGAAGAACGGGAGCTATGCCTCATCCCATTCTGAATTAAACAGCCAGGAGCGAACACAGAGAACTTACCCGCGATTGCACTGTTCCTCTGACAGGTCGAATGCTGCCTTGCACTGCAGGCACATGCGTGTACATTGGAAGGGTGTGTCAGGACCTGTCAGAGGAAAAGGAAGGAGCACAATCGCGGGTAATTTCTCTGTGTTTGCTCCTGGCTGTTTGATGAAGAACAGAAGATAAGACAATGCTCCTTTACCTCCCATTCTTCAATTAAACTGAAAGGTAAGTAGAAATTTAAAGGGAGATACTCTTAATATCTAACCAGCTTTAGAAATGGTAGTAAATAGATGGGAAGGTCAGAACCTGAGAATTATTTCAACAGTATAATGGGTAAAATAATAGACGTAAAATATATTTATATTTCATGGTTTTACCAAAAAAAAAAAAATCAACAAAAGTGCAGGTGATCCCTAGTTGGCTTTCTAAATATGCAAGCTTTCAAGAAAACCTAGTTATAACATCATAAACAAATATACACAGAAGTACAGTAAACATCAAACAAGGATCAATTAAACAGGTACATAAGGGACAGGTAATAACAATTCCAAGTTAAATGTAGCCATAAGCCTGGGTCAATTGATGCACAGGTTGTTAAGGGATGTTAAGAGACTAATCAATCAAATCACTTCAACTTCTTTTCTTGCATTTTATAAACAATAAGCGATCAACATCACTTATCAAGATTCGATCGAACTTTTATTGATCCAGTACGATTAAAAAAAAAAGATAAAAGTATCTGACGGGTTTTGAGAAATTTCAATCTATTTACAAGCATGCACGCTTGTTTGGAATTGAATTAGTGTAAGTATCAGATCAGTAAATAACCACACATCGATTCCTGTGTGAAGTTCGAACACATGTTGATCCATATACGGCTTAGCTTAGTTTACTCAAAAGCATCCAGAAAAATATTTAGTCAACGGTTGTTTTTTCCTGCACTATTATTGTTTTATAATAAAAGATTATACTTTCCCCAGTATTTACAGAGATAAAGACACTTAAACAAAACTTGATACAACAGGAAAAGTAGCCACTGAAGATGTAATAAGCTGTATTTGCTTCTTTCACTGCGTAGAGATAATTACTTTTCATGGGGAGGGGGTTTAACAGAAATGATGCTTAGAAAGAAACAATGAAGGAAGTCTGCAAAACACTGTACGTCAGCTTCCTGTCTCTGCCTTATATGCACTAAGCACATACAGTGACACCCCAAAACAGATCACACACCAAATTATTCCTAAGACTTTGCTCAGTGTAGGACACTAAAGGGTAATAGCTATGTTTTACAGTCAACTGTGAATGTCTAATACTGTCCTGCAGAAAGGATTTTCCAACTCTCAGGAAAGTTACACATACCGGAATGCCAACAAAACTTCATAATTTTATGTTCTCAGAATTTTATCTGTGGAAATTGAAAAATTATTTTACAAATTATTACAAAAAGAATTTGAGGGTTTTAAAAACTGCCAGAGAACTCCAGCCCTCCGAGAGTTTCTAAATTTAGAAAGCCACAACTTCCCTGTCAGGTAAAGCTGTGTTTACAGTAAAGGTCCTGAAATGAGCCATCCCCAATTAGGAATGAGCAGTGTAATAAATGTGCATCTGCGCTATATTCATGGGTTGTCTTTTGGCAGTGGAAAAAAAAAAACAAGGGCAAATTGTAAGAGTAGGCCAAGGCCTGTCATACCTCTAAGACAGACATACCCAATTTAACATATGTGAATGGCTTGGTCTGTGTTTACATTAAAAAGATGCTGCAGGCTGCACTTCAACATAGCAACATGCATGTAATGATTTGGTACTTATAATTTAGTTGAGAAGCAAAGTAAGACAAATCACAGAATGGAAGTGACATAATAAACAGGAGGCATAGTCGTGTGGATCAGAGTTTTACATTTATCTGAAACCAGTGTGCTGTTAAGAGGACCTTTCATTATATGGATCATGCAGACACTGAATGATTTGGATCTTTCCAATAGTGAATAAAAGCCATTTAGCAGCACACAACAGGCAGTGTGCACAGACCTGCTGCTGCACTGGCTCAGGCCTTTGGGTGTAATAAGAAACACAAGCTCCCATTCAATCCTAGTTAAAGTCTGATTGCCATTGGCTAGCTCAGGTACTTACCTTCCCCGATGATCTACACCATCAATCTGGGTTTGTTGTGATCCCACAAAAGAAGAGGAAAGGGACGGATATTGGGAAGCAACCCGGTCCCTTGTTGTCCCCGGTCAGGGTGCTGGATTAGGAAGGTCCTTGTGGGTTAATATCCCGAGGCCTAGTAGGTGATTACAGTATGAACAGCATAGCCCGGGGGGGTGCAGTGATGGTGTGGAGTGGGGGGAAGGGAGGGCCGTTCTCGGTGGCTTAGCACTATAGCAGTGAGTGTGAGCCTATCAAACCAACTCCTCCTCTTCTTCCAACCGCCTCTAACCACGCCTTTCTTCCCAGCAAGCCCCTACTCATGGATGATGCGCAGCGGCCTGCCAGACTGCAACCGTGAAGGTAAATCCTGACCAATCTCAGAGGATGACAAACTGATTTAAAAGAAAAAAAACGAACAGGACGTAACATCCGGGAATCGATGTCGTCACTTGCGTTGCATGTTGGGCTTTGTAGTTTTTAAGAGAGCGCGAAGTAAATCTGGGTCTGGTAAGGGGTTTGTTGCAAAAAGATAAATAAATAAGTAACAGCAGCTTCCTTGTTTGTCTAACTAACACTGGTAAAAAGTTGATATATTTTGTTGGTTTAGAGCTTGAGAGCAATAGGATATTCTAAACTCTCAATGAGAAATGTACAGCACATGGCTCCATATAATTGGGGTGGTTTTGTAATAAAAGTTTTAATATGTAACAACCAATCAGATGTTAGCATCTTACTGGTCTCCTGCAGTAAGAGAAGATCTTATTGGTTACTGCAGTTAGAAAATTGGTTACTGCAGTTAGAGAAGATCTTATGGTTACTGCATTAGAGAAGATCTATTGGTTACTGCAGTTAGAGAATTGGTTACTACAGTTAGGGAAGATCTTATTGGTTATTGCAATTTAGAAAATTGGTTACTGCAGTTAGAGAAGTTCTTAATGGTTACTGCTGTTAGAGAATTGGTTACTGCGTTAGAGAATTAGTTACTGCAGTTAGAGAAGATCTTATTGGTTACTGCAGTTAGAGAATTGGTTACTACAGTTAGGGAAGATCTTATTGGTTATTGCATTTAGAAATTGGTTACTGCAGTTAGAGAAGTTTTAATGGTTACTGCTGTTAGAGAATTGGTTACTGCAGTTAGAGAATTAGTTCAGTGCAGTTAGAGAAGATCTTATTGGTTACTACAGTTAGAGAATTGGTTACTGCAGTTAGAGAAGATCTTATTGGTTACTGCAGTTAGAGAATTGGTTACTGCAGTAGAGAAGATCTTATGGTCTACTGCAGTTAGAGAAGATCTTGTTAGTCTACTGCCGTTAGAGAAGATCATTGGTTACTGCTGTTAGAGAATGGTACTGCATTTAGAGAATTAGTTACTGCAGTAGAGAAGATCTTATTGGTTACTACAGTTAGAGAATTGGTTACTGCAGTTAGAGAAGATCTTATTGGTTACTGCAGTTAGAGAATTGGTTATTTGGATATATTATCCAAATTTATATATTGGAATATTTGTTGGTTTTCTAGAGCTTGATGAGCAATAGGAATATCTAAACTCTCAATGAGAAAGTCACAGCACATGGCTCCATATAATTGGGGTTGTTGTAATAAAAGTTTATAATATGTAACAACCAATCGATGTTAGCATCTTACTGGCTTCCTGCAGTAAGAGAAGATCTATTGGTTACTGCAGTTAGAAAATTGGTTACTGCAGTTAGAGAAGATCTATTGGTTACTGCAGTTAGAGCATGGTTACTGCAGTTAGAGAAGATCTTATTTGTTACTGCAGTTAGAGAATTGGTTACTGCAGTTAGAGAAGATTTATTGGTTACTGCAGTTAGAAAAATGGTTACTGCAGTTAGAGAAGTTCTTATTGGTTACTGCTGTTAGAGAATTGGTTACTGCAGTTAGAGAAGATCTTATTGGTTACTGCAGTTAGAGAATTGGTTATTTTGGATATTTATTATCCAAATTTATTATATGGATATATTTTGTTGGTTTTCTAGAGCTTGATGAGCAATAGGAATATCTAAACTCTCAATGAGAAATGTCACAGCACATGGCTCCATATAATTGGGGTGTGTGTAATAAAAGTTTATTAATATGTAACAACCAATCAGATGTTAGCATTTTACTGGTCTCCTGCAGTAAGAGAAGATCTATGGTTACTGCAGTTAGAAAATTGGTTACTGCAGTTAGAGAATCTTATTGTTACTGCAGTTAGAGCATTGGTTACTGCAGTTAGATAAGATCTATTTGTACTGCAGTTAGAGAATTGGTTACTGCAGT